>JAHBCN010000392.1:0-197066 GCA_019359885.1 Listronotus oregonensis | reverse complement strand
GTTTTTTGTTGTAAAACGTTATTTTTGACTGGTTTAATTTTTTTATTATTATCAGGTGCTAAGAGTCCACTTACAAGTCCAGCAATGGAAAATTAATTCTCTAATTTCTGCTGAAGAATGGGGTTTGCAAAAAGACGTTTATTTAAAACCAGTAAAAATGACGCAACCAGCAGCACCTGAAAACGTCTTAAAAATCATATTTTGCTCCTGCAAAACAGGATGCGGTTTAGCATGTAGCTGCAGAAAAAGTGGCCTTCATTACACACCGGCTTGCAGTGTTTGCAGTGAAAGTGACTGCGAAAACAGCCCACCACTTAAAGGAGATGAAATGTCCGATACTTAATATAGAATAATATGTTTCTTAGAGTTGTTTAAATTCTAAAAAATATATATAAGTTTCTAAATTTGCTATGTATATTTATTTTTTGTCTCTATTATACAGTGCTTTCATTTCAAAACGAACCACCCTAAATATCTTTAAAAAAAACACTCACCAAAAAAACAAAGAAACACGCCGATTTAGATATACAGGGGGAAGTTTAATTTCGTATTTGATAAAATTTTATCGGTAACCTCCTAACCTCCAGTTAACCTCACTTTGATATGTCAAATGGCAACCCCCATAGTGTGACACATCATTGTAAGCGGCATGAAATTTCCTATCCAACAGTACTAAGAAACTTTAAATCGATGGACGTAGAAGCGACTTAGAAGTAAAAATGTGTGTTAATTAGTTTATCGTGTTCAAATAATTTATTTTATCAAATGCTCAAAATGTGCGCCGTTATTGGCGAGACAATAATAAAGTCTGTTTTGAAATTCTTCGCGAACGTTGGCGAAAGTTTGTCTGCATTCTAGTGTAATTCTACATTTAAGTTCTTGAATATTTGCAGGTGGCGTTTTGTATACTTTACTTTTTAAATAACCCCAGAGATAAAAGTCTAGAGGAGTTAAGTCTGGAGACCGTGCTGGCCATTCGATGGCACCTCGTCTGCCTATCCATGGCCTGGAAACTGTTCATTGAGCCACTCTCGAACTGCTAAAGCATAGTGGGAGGCTCCATCTTCTGAAATGCAAATTATTTTCACTGAGTTCCATAGCACCATTTTCATCCACCTGATTTTCCAAAGATTGGACGATAGAAGGGTATATCGCATTTTCCAAAAGGTTCAGATAAAGTTGCCCAGTTAAATTTACATATTTATGCCCACGTTTTTATTTTGATGCCGCCTCTCATTGAATACTCTGGCGGTTCTACGCGCGCATCGATCTTCAGCCCCATATAGGAAAATTATTTCTATTTTCTCTGCTAGAGTATACACCATTTTAAAATCAAGATTCTTAATTTAAAACTAACGATGTCAAAATGACAATCCTAACAGTAATATTTAACTGGTTCCTAAACGTCTTAAAAACTTGTGCTATTGCAGTGTTTTGCTGTAGCAGGTAACACAAAAAATAATAATTGGAATGAATGCATACTAAAATAGTCTGCGAGGAATTTCAAAACAAGCTTGTCTCGCCAATAACGGCGCACATTTTAAGCATTTGATAAAATAAATTATTTGAACACGATAAACTAATTAACACACATTTTTACTTCTAAATCGCTTCTACGTCCATCGATTTAAAGTTTCTTAGTTTTGTTGGATAGCAAATTTCATGCCGCTTACAATGATGTGTCACACTATGGGGGTTGCCATTTGACATATCAAAGTGAGGTTAACTGGAGGTTAGGAGGCGACCGATAAAATTTTATCAAATACGAAATTAAACTTCCCCCTGTAAATCGACGAGTTTCTTTGTTTTTTTGGTGAGTGTTTTTTTTAAGATATTTAGGGTGGTTCGTTTTGAAATGAAAGCACTGTATAACACCTTATAAGCAATCATTACAGTCCAGAACTTAAGTAAAATTTCTGCTCTCAGAAATTGAAGTTCACGATATCTTCGAAATTATGAAAAATACGAGAAATTTTTATGATACTATTTTTGTAGGAAATTAAGTTATCTACAGAAAAGATATTGTGTAATAATGACGAAAATTAATATTTAAAAAGTTACAGCGATTTTAAAAAAATTGTTTCATTTAAATCATAAATATTGTTTAAACAATATAAATATTGGTTTGACCACTCCAAAGGGTTTCTGGTTTTGAATAATATGAAATAACAAAAAGAAACTTTAAATCGGAGCTGTTTTTAAAAACTTCCAACTAAAATGCTGGTGTTTTGAAAAGCAATATTTTTTGATGTAGATATTAAAACGGTGTAATTTAAACCAAAATCTATAAAACCTATATTGCATGAAAAAAAAAACCCAAAAAGTTTGGAATATAATATACTTTACTTATGTATTATTTTACAAAATACAATTTTATGACACTTATAACAGTTTATGAAAATAGACAGTTTTATCAGTTTTTGGTTGGATGTACAAGGTGGTAGACACATTTTTATTGAGAATTTTTAAAAATATGTATATAATGTAAATAATCTGAGAAAGTTCTACAACATTTGTTTGAAAACAAAATAAATGTGAAATAAAATCGGAAAGTTTCATTTTTTCTATAATAATTTTATCGCTTGATAAGTATAGGTCGTAAAAAACATTGTAGGAAAATAAAAGTTTTATAACTGATGACATATCCAAAGCTTTCGATCAGGTCTGGCATGATGGGCTTTTTAACAAACTTCATTCTTACGGTCTTCCACCTAAGCTTTGCTCTTGGCTTTCCAGTTTCCTTTCTAATCGACGTATATCAGTTAGTGTAGATGGTCATTCCTCCAGCTTCTACCAAATTAATGCGGGGGTGCCCCAGGGCTCAGTGCTGGCACCCACGCTGTTTCTTCTACACATTAACGATCTTCTCTCTTCCACAATCAATCCCATTCATAGTTTTGCTGACGATAGTACCCTCCACTCTAGTATTCAATTTCTTAAGCCACCGTGTAATTCTGATTTTGAAAACAAGCGCAGGTCAATGCAGATATCTCTTTCACAAGATCTCAAACTTATCTTGGATTGGGTCTCCAAAAATCGTGTTCAGTTTAATGCCTCAAAAACACAGTCATGTCCGGTGTCGCGAAAAAAGTCTGCTAATGCTCATCCCTTACATATGAGCGGCCAAGTTCTGCAGAACAAAGAGTCGTTTAATCTAGTCGGCGTTTTTGAGAATAACCTCAACTGGCACAAACACATTTCATCCATAGCTTCGGCAGCTTCAAAAAGATTGGATTCCTCTTTGGCAGAAAATATTTCTCTTCTTCCAATCTGTACACTCTGTATGTATCCCAAATCAGACCCTCTTTGGAATATTGTTCTCATGTCTGGGGAATGGCGTCCCCACAACACTTAGCCTTCTGGACTCCATTCAAAAAAGAAGCTGTTCGTCTTATTAATGATCCAACACTCACAGAAAGGCTTCCTCTTCCTGCCCATCGTCGAGCTGTAGGGATCTGTCGCTCTTCTATAGGTATTTTCACGGCTTCTGCCAGAGGAATTGGCCAGTATTTTCCTTCTCTGGCAGCTCCCAACAGAGCAACACGTAGTGCAACTTTTATGCATCCTTTTACAGTTCAGTTAGAGAGGCCCCGAACTTCCGCTTTCTTCGTTCCTTTATTCCTAGAGTGTCAAGACTATGGAACCTGCTGCCCGCAGAAGTTTTTCCTTCTCCTCCCAATCTCCAAAAATTTAAGCCCCTGTGAACAAACTCCTCTCACCACACTGAAGACACCCACGGTACGTTAGTACTTAGGCATCAGCCTTCGTGGACTGTCCCAAGATAAAAAAAAAAACTAAATTTTCTATAAAAAAGGATTGGTTTGGAATCGCAAAACATATTACGCTTGTTACAAAATAGCAATAAAGAAAAAAAAGGCATAAAATGTAGTTTTTTGCATGAATTTTTTGGACCCTTAGATTTCTTTAAGGACATCGTTATATGGCTAAAAAAACTTTATTTATGATAAAACATTTTGCTACATTTAGTTAAAATCAAATAAATAGTCTTCGCTTTCGTCTGCCTTCCGAAACCTCCAAATATTTAAGTTCTATGTTAAAAACGGTCTTTTAATTCACTTTAAACTCCCTTGTTACTAACATTTGTATTTAGGTTGTAAGTATTTGGGGATTGTTCTAAGATTTAAAAAAAAACTGCAACAGCTATGAAATATGAGTTTTTAGGTAGTAGTTATTTTAAATAACGTCCGTGGTGGCACTGTTATGTTGTCTAAAAGGTGCTGTGAAATGCAATACTTGCATGTTTCAGTGTTTGGACAACGTTGACGGAATTGGAAAGAAATGGGTTAAACATTGAAAAACCCGACACCCACGGTACTCTAGTACTCTGGAAATAATTTCTTCGTGGGCTGTTAAAAAGATAAAAATACAGCCGTCTGCTGTTACTGGCTTGCAGTGAATTCGGTAAATCAAACTGGCCTTAACACATACAAAGAAGTTAAGATTAAGATGCCCTTTTCTTGATTTTTTGAGATCAAATTCAAAATTATTTAGAATTAAGTTAAAAAATTAAGTAAATATTAATTTATCTCGTGACTCAGTAACGCTTATTTTGCATTTTAAAAGAGAAATAAAGGAAGGTAAAATTAAAATTATGAAAACTAGTGGGAAAAATAGTTTCAATGTTTAATAATTTTTAGTGGCCTGCGTACGTTTACCTTGCTTACCCAAATAGGGTTAAAATTTGACTATTTGTTTACCAAAGAGTTTATTTTAAACATTCTTTTATTTTAAAGACTGCTATTTCCTATAAACAAATAAAATCTGTAAGCTGCTATGTTTATGTTTGAGCCAAAAGCAAAGCTACTATATAAACCAGTGCTTAGATAATTGTAATAACTTTGTAACTAACCTACCTGGAACAATATTTAAGCTATGATGGAAAGCCTCTTGTATGGCGCCCAACAAGGGTAAAAATTTATTGAAAATAATATCTGCAGTTATTAAAATCAAACGCGAACCTGTTGTTTGTTCGCTAAAGTGTTTTAATGTCTTTCGTGCATTTTGCGATTTGTGGGTTTTACTCTTAAGAAAACTACTTCAAACCCATGCTTAGTTAATTATCAAAATGTTGCCAACGATCTATCTGGAAATTATTAAAGCTGTAAAAACAAGCCCTTAAAGAACACCTAACGTAAGACACAATTTACGGAATAAAATCTGCTGCATTCAGATGCAGCATAAATTGTCGGTAACGTATACACACCACTCGTAAGAACTCTAAATGTACTTCTTAAATTTTGCGATGCTTTTGTTTTACTCAAAGAAAAAAGCATTACGAACTCTACAGTCAATAGTCATAACGTTGCAATCGAGACACTCACAATCTAGACAATATTTATTCTGCAAACGTAAAGTACTTACAGGGCCAACAGTGCAAAATTTACTATGTTTTAGTATTTTAAGATGGCTCAATACTTTGTGCAAAAAGCCAACAAAACATATGTGAATACTTTGGTAAAAAAGCTTAAAATTAATATATTTAGATAATATTTAAGCTATGGTTGCAAGGTTTGAAGAGCAACCAAAGTAGGATGAAAATTTAACAAAATGTAATGTAAAGACCTTTAAATATAACTTTAATCGTTATTTGCACATACCAATACTCCTAAGATATTTCCATAAATTATCTGCTTTCTGCGATACTAATCAATTGTCATAACGTTGCATCGAGTCATATGTAATCTATGAATATAGGCTCTCGAAGGGCCAATAACTCAAAAGAAAAAGCACTGCAAACCTATGCTGAACGAATTGTCATATATTATAAGCCCTAGAGAGGTGCTCTACCTAAGACAAAAATTTATTAGAATAAAATCTGCAGCGAACTTATTCCCCTGCAAATCATCGTTTTGCACATACGCACCGCTCGTATATAAGAGGTTTTACAATTAAAGTAATTTCCGTATCTTGCAATGTTATGTCTGATCAAAAGACAAAACCCTACAATTGTCATAACAATACTGTCAACCTATCTAAAAAATATTTACCCTATTAGTCCACAGTATAGAATACATCCTATCAAGTGGTTTATATATACTTGAAACTTTGTGGGTAGCTTCGTTTTGGCGAGTGCGGCAAAGCTTTTTTCTACGACTTTTCTCGAAACTGTTGCTTTTTCGAGTCTGTCCATTTTAAAACCACCGAATTTATAACCTATTGTTTTGCGATAAATATACATTTTATTTTAATACATTTGCAAGCTGATTTAAAGAGAAATTTGAAAAACATTTTGATTTACAAAAGTTCTCCTGCAATCAGCTTGTCTGGCGCTTCAATTATGCCAAATTAACGAGGTTATGTTTTGCAATAAATATGTAGTCCATTGTTGCTAAATTGTGTAACAATTATTTATGTAATCAATTGCTCGTAGTGTTCGACAAATTAATAGCTATCTTTTTGTAGTTCGACAACCTAAATACATATGACATGTTGACGAGGTTATGTTTTTAGATTAATACAGGTCCAACTTTTATTTTTTTTTGCTATAAAATTAATAATAAAAGATGTTTCTAATTATGCCCGACAAATTATTTGCTGCAAAATGCAAAAAAATAAGAAATAAAATTTTAGAAGCGGCTATAAATACTTATATACATATATAATCAGTAATAACATTTTATATGAACATGCATATAAATCAGTTTACATATATAAAAATAAAGATAAAACTTAATATATAATTTAATGAAGGGCTTCTCATTTCATTTATAAACTTTAAAAAATATTTTACCGCCACAGGGCGCCCAACGTGAGGCGAAAATTTAACAAAATGTAATCTCTAACGATTTATATTCAAAGTGTTATACTGTTTGAACGTACGTATCGTTCGTAAGATGTCGTATGTATTTTCTGTATTTTAGGATGCTTATGTTTTACTAAAAAAATCAGTGCCAATCAGTTCAGTAAATTGTCATAAAGCTGCAATACACCTATCTAAAAAATATTTAACCTATGAATATAAGACAAATGGCGCCCAACGTGCGGCGATATAATGTAATCCATAACGATTTATATTTAAAATCAAACGCTGTTTGAACGTACGTATTGTTTGTAAGTTATCTTATGTATTTCCTGTCTTTTGAAATGCTCATGTGTTACTAAAAAAAATACTGCCAACTAATGTTTAGTCAATTGTCATAACGTTGCAATAAACATATCTAAAAAATATTTTAAGCCAAAGGGCGCCCAACGTGAGGCAAAAATTTAATAAAATATAATTTATAACGATATATATTTAAAGTGTAACTCTGTTTGAAGGTACGTATCGTTTGTGAGATGTCTTATGTATTTCATGTATTTTGGGATGCTTATGTTTTACTAAAAAAAATCAGTGCCAATCAAAGTTCAGTAATTTGTCATAAAGTTGCAATACACCTATCTAGAAAATATTTTATTTATCAATATCAGCCAAAGAGCGCCCAACGTGGGGCGAATATTAAATAAAATGTAATCTATAACGATTTATATCTAAACTGAAACGCTGTTTAAACGTACGTATCGTTCGTAAGCTGTCTTATGTATTTTCTGTATTTTGGGATGCTTATGTTTTACTAAAAAAATCAGTGCCAATCAAAGTTCAGTAAATTGTCATAAAATTGCAATACACTTATCTAGAAAATATTTTATTTATGAATATAAGCTAACGGTCGCCCAACGTGGGGCGAATATTAAATAAAATGTAATCTATAACGATTTATATCTAAAGTGTAACACTGTTTGAATGTACGTGTCGTTCGTAAGATGTCGTATATATTTCCTGTATTTTGGGATGCTTATGTTTTACTAAAAAAATCAGTGCCAATTAAAGTTCAGTAAATTGTCATAAAATTGCAATACACTTATCTAGAAAATATTTTATTTATGAATATAAGCTTACGGGCGCCCAACGTGGGGCGAATATTAAATAAAATGTAATCCATAACGATTTATATCTAAACTGAAACGCTGTTTGAACGTACCTATCGTTCGTAACCTGTCTTATGTATTTTCTGTATTTTGGGATGCTTATGTTTTACTAAAAAAATCAGTGCCAATCGAAGTTCAGTAAATTTTAAAATTGCAATACACTTATCTAGAAAATATTTTATTTATGAATATAAGCTAACGGTCGCCCAACGTGGGGCGAATATTAAATAAAATGTAATCTATAACGATTAATATCTAAAGTGAAACGCTGTTTGAACGTACGTATCGTTCGTAAGTTGTCTTATGTATTTCCTGTATTTTGAAATGCCCATGTTTTACTAAAAAAAATACTGTCAACCAATGTTTAGTCAATTGTCATAACGTTGCAATTATCATATCTAAAAAATATTTTTCCTATGAGTATAAGCCAAAGGGCGCCCAACGTGGGGTGAAAATTTAACAAAATGTTATCTATAACGGTTTATATTCAAAGTGTAACACTTTTTAAATATACGTATCGTAAGATGTCGTATGTATTTCCTGTATTTTATAATGCTTATGTTTTACTAAAAAAAAAATCAATGCCAATCAAAGTTCAGTAAATTGTCATAAAGTTACAATTAACCTATCTACAAAATATTTTATTCATGGATATAAGCCAAAGGGCGCCCAACGTGGGGCGAAAATTAAATAAAATGTAATCTATAACAATTTATATCTAAACTGAAACGCTGTTCGAACGTACGTAACGTTCGTAAGTTGTCTTATGTATTTTCTGTATTTTAAGATGCTTATGTTTTATGCTAAAAAAAATCAGTGCCAATCAATAGTGATAAGCAAAGCAAGACCAAGACCAAGACCGGGCTAGTCTTGGTCTTGGTCTTGGTCTTGCAAGTCTGGTCTTGGTCTTGGTCTTGCAAGCCCAAAGAAGGTCTTGGTCTTGGTCTTGGTCTTGCACCACCCGGTCTTGGTCTTGGTCTTGGTCTTGCTGCAAGAGTCTTGCTGGTCTTGCTTTTTTTGGGTAGTAATAGTTTAAACTAAGCAATCTTGAATAAAATATATATTTTTTTAATACTTACAAATAAATAAAGATGGAGACTATATTTTTTGTTTTAAAATTTTAAAATATACCAATTTTAACCTTACATGCATATTTCAATTATTTGATTAAAAAGGATATTTTAAATGTAGGGGTTTATTTATTTATAGCGCTTCATTTTAGTGATAGGAAATATTTAAATTTTCTTTGAAGAAGCATATAAAATTACAATACTGAGTACTCTTAGGGCAGAATTTTTTTTTTATTTCAACCAGATGTGAAATTTCCATGAAAATGATTCTGATATGTAAACATTGGTTTCTAATTAAAAAAAAAGTTATTTAGGAAGCTTTTCAGTTCAAATAAACTTTCTATGTTCAAATTAGTCAAACATTTGCCGTACAAAGTTTGTACAAATACTTTATAAACATTCTGCATATAAAAAGTGGCTCGATAGTGCGACAAAGATCGATATATCCAAAACGGTTCATAATGGTAACTGAATATACAAAAATTATAGAAAAAAGGGTGTAAAATGTAAAATTATTTTCTATTTCAAAATTTTCCAAAAAATCCACTACCACTCAAGAAAACTTCCTTATTTTTAGCTTTTAACCTAAAATAGAAAAATTATAGCAAAAAATTCATTTAAAAAAATCGCTACCCTGTATATTATGCTGAAAATTCTTGAACTGTCATATAGGTACAATGTCGACGTAGATGGTTTTTTTATATATCATTTTCGGTTTTGACAAAAATGACGTCATCATTATGCTTTTGGCATTGTTTTGACTTTTCCGTCTAAACCGGAAGTGAAATTTAAAATTGTAAAAAATAAAAAAGTATTCCTACGTAAAATGACAAATATATTTTTTATTAAACCATCACTTTAACATTTATATCTTAGTTTAAAGGAGCATCTAATGATGCCACTTCTTACAGTGTAGCACAAAAATAATGTTTTCCTGGATTTTGGAAATTTTTCATCCAGTAAGTGGCATCCCTAGATACCTAATTAAAAAAAAAACATTAGGTATAGGTAAGTAATTTTCAGCTTCTATAACTTTTGTACTCTTAGTTTTTCTCTGTCGTAAACGGTTTTGGAGATATCGAGCTTTGTCGGACCATTCAGTCACAATCTTATTATTTTTGAAACATGTTACTGAATCTACTAGTTATCGTTTTTAGATAATTTTATTAATCGATGATCGATTTAATTATTATTTTATTTAAAAAAAAACCTGTTACTCATAAAATAATCGCCTTTTTAGGCAGTTCTTGACACATTTTTTGTCATGTCTGTATGAAATACCTCTGTATATTGAATATAAAAATTGAATATTATAATTTAAAAAAAAAGTGACAAAAGTGCAAGAGTCTTGCAGGTCGGTCTTGGTCTTGCGTAGTCTTGCACCCTTCGGTCTTGGTCTTGGTCTCGGTCTTGCAAGCGAGAAGGCGGTCTTGGTCTTGGTCTTGGTCTTGGTCTTGGTCTTGGTCTTGGTCTTGGTCTTGTCTACTTGGCTCTGGTCTTGGTCTTGTCTTGGTCTTGTCTTGGTCTTGGTCTTGCTGCAAGACCAAGACCAAGACTAGACCCAAACTTTTCCTCATCACTACCAATCAAAGTTTAGTAAATTGTTAAAAAGTTGCAATACAACTGTCTAAAAAATCTTTTATTTAGGAATATAAGCTAACGGGCGCTCAACGTGGGGCGAATATTAAATAAAATGTAATCTATAAGGATTTATATCTAAAGTGAAACGCTATTCGAACATACGTATCGTTCGTAAGTTGTCTTATGTATTTCATGTATTTTGAAATGCCCATGTTTTAATAAAAAAAAAACTGTCAACCAATGTTTAGTCAATTGTCATAACGTTGCAATTATCATATCTAAAACATATTTTTCCTATGAGTATAAGCCAAAGGGCGCCCAGCGTAAGGCGA
The DNA here is from genome assembly GCA_019359885.1 of Listronotus oregonensis. Lineage (NCBI taxonomy): Eukaryota > Metazoa > Arthropoda > Insecta > Coleoptera > Curculionidae > Listronotus > Listronotus oregonensis. The sequence goes on along the minus strand of JAHBCN010000392.1, from coordinate 186,157 downwards.
AAATTTAACAAAATGTAATCTATAACGGTTTACATTCAAAGTGTAACACTGTTTAAAATGTACGTATCGTTCGTAAGATGTCGTATGTATTTCCTGTATTTTGGGATGCTTATGTTTTACTAAAAAAAAATCAGTGCCAATCAAAGTTCAGTAAATTGTCATAAAGTTACAATTCACCTATCTACAAAATATTTTAATCATGAATATAAGCCAAAGGGCGCCCAACGTGGAGCGAAAATTAAATAAAATGTAATCTATAACGAATTCTATTCAAAGTCAAACGCTGTTTAAACGTACGTATCGTTGGTAAGAAGTCCTATGTACTTCCTGTAGATGCCTGTTTTACTAAAAAAATTGGTGCCAATCAATGTTCAGTCAATTGTCATAACATTGCAATAAACATATCTAAAAAATATTTTACCTATGAGTATAAGCCATAGGGCGCCCAACGTGGGGCGAAAATTTAACGAAATGTAATCTAAACCGATTTATATCCTAAGTGAAATGCTATTTGAACATACGTATTGTTCGTAAGATGTCTTATGTATTTCCTGTATTATGGGATCTGTATCTGAAAGTGCGGAGGGTAACAAACATCACTGCACCTAGGTCTCAGTAGGCCCGTTGTGCTACCTCCTATAGGGGACTCCTCACTCAGTACGCTGCCCATCCTACTGATTTAAAGTAGGTGAGAACGTCGCCGAGGGAAATCTCCTTAATGTCGGCCAAAGAAAGCCAATACTCGCCCAGCATGGATCTTCTCTTGGACAGAGTGCAGGGCAGTCACAAAGGATGTGTTCCACCGTCTCGTCTTCCTGTTCACAACCTCTACGCAGAGGTGTGTCATTTATACCCATTCTAAAGAGGTGTTTCCGTAGTTGACAATGTCCAGCAAGAACGCCCGTGATTAGACGAAGGCTCGCCCTAGGCTTTACCAAGTAATGTTTAGCTATATCTCTATCAGGATAGTTCAATAACTCCTTGGAAAAGTTACAGTTTACTGTTTCATTCCATCGTGTTGTAAACTGCTGATGAGAGTGTTTTTTAATTAGGTCCCTCATCGTAGACCCTGTCAGACCTACGAAAGGTTCGGGTCTCAAAGGTTTTGTCCCGTCTGCCTTCCTGGCCAACGAGTCAGCGATGCGGTAGTCTTTGAAGTGCGCGTGTCCTTAGATCCAGCAGAAAGTGACCACATTCATGCTAGAAGCGTCCACAAGGGCACGGTGACATTCTAGTATCAGTCCCGAGGTGTAGCGAGGTCTCCTTCGGGCTAGTAGTGTCTGTCCGTATGGATAATCAGGACTTTACCAGCAATGTGTCTACTGCTTATTTCTTTTGCAGCTATGGTTAATGGTTATGCCTGTGAGCTTAGTTTGGAGCACGCTGGCCAACTCACCCATAGCCCATTTGATGTTTAAGTTAAGAGATCTAGAATAAATTCCACATCCCGTACCTTCTTTTATTTTCGAACCGTCTGTGTAGATATTAATTATACCTGCCACGTTTGTGTTCGATTCTCCTTTGACGTCAATTTTGTAGAGTTTGTTAAAAACAAAACATGGCGCAATAGAGTTCACTTTCGTGTATTTTGGGATGCTTATGTTTTACTAAAGAAATTAGTGCTAACTATGTTGCAATCAACCTATCTGAAAAATACCTATGATTATAAACCAAGGGACGCCCAGCGTGGAGCGAAAATTTAATGAAATGTAATCTATAACAATTCATATTCAAAGTGGAACCCTATTTGAACAAACGTATCGTTCGTAAGATATCTTATGTATTTGGGGTGCTAATAGTTTACTAAAAAAAAATAGTGCCAACCCATGTTTAGCCAGTTGTCATAGCTTGTAACCAACTTATCTGGATAATAATTAATATTTAATTATAGGCCCTGTAAAGGTGCAACGTAACTTAAAAATTTATCGGAATAACATCCACAGCGAATCAAATCCATTAAAAACATCGTTTTGCAGCTCGAACGGATCTCAATGCATTATGCTTTGGTAATACTTTTTAGTCAAAATTTCATGACCTCTGAGGCAACATATCCAGACAATATTAGACTTTTTATTATAGGCCCTTTATGGGAACCCAACTTGAGGTGCGAATTTAATAAAATAAAATCTGCAGCATTTTAAATCCATATTAACTTGCAAAAAAATTTTGAGAAAAAATTCTTTTTACTCAACAATATAAAAATACGGGTTCATTAACTCAATTCCGACTTTGCGAAAAATTTAAGTGGTAAAAAAATCCTCTTAGAACAAAATAAAAAAGATCTTTTTGTAACTAAACAACGTGTATAGCATGATAATAAAATGGAACACAATAAAACCCCCAATAAGATATGATGCGAAACCATAAAATAAAACACGAATCAAAACAAAACAAGATAATATAATACGATATAATATATATTACAATAAACCACATGATAATTTACAAAGCATATTTCAAGATGCATCTAACTTTTCTTTGTCATATTTTTATAGACAATACCTACCTAAAAATATTTGCTCTGGATATATTTGTGTTAATTGCATCACTTTTTCGATTTTCAAAAAAATAGGTGTACATCAAAGGACCAATATTTGAACGTTAGGTCTTTAAGTGTTTTAGAAACTGTCAAAGGTTTTCACTGGCTATTCTGCTTATTCCCAAACATACAAATAAATTATACTGTTCTAGAAGTTTCTGAGGAAGCTATTTACTATGTATAACAGTATCTAATACTTGGTTCGAAAGTTACTTTGAGATGCCTGGTGCAGTGGAAAAATATTTTCACTTAGACTCAGTCTAAACCAATCATGATTCCATAGTTGACGATCGAAAATCTTCTATTCTACAAAAATATTATTTATTTATTCTAAACAGTCGTATTTGTACTTAAATATATTAATACTACTTACCTATATTATGTATATGCAAGCCTCTTCTATAAAAAATAATTATTAAATTTACTTTCTTTATACATACTTCAAATATTTTCGTGACGTGAAAATACAATTCGGACATAGGTTCGTTAACTACGTGAACGTTAACTGACAATATAAATTAGAAAGACCACAACTTATTACCTTTAAACAGTCTGAACTTTCATTTTAAATGTATCAACACCCAGAACCATAAATCTAAAATGGTGCATACCATAATGCCCCCATAATAAAATCAACATTACCCCAACGACTGCCTCCGGTTTACGATCACCTTTAATAAACACTTTACAGCCGTCGTAAAAATCAATCCATGTCCAGTGTTTCTCATTCATCAACAAGGCCCCCACCCATTATCAAACCGTCAGTCAGCTCAAACAGTACAGTTTCGCCAAGCGGCGTTAATACCGCTTCCCTAGTTACAAACAAAATTCACTCCATCCAAAAATAAAATTTGAAAACAAAATCAAACACACACACAACATACACAACAAAATGGTATGCAGTTCCCCGCTAGGCCGAAGCCAGTATTCGGACCAGTTCGTGCCTCTCCGTATGACGTCAAGGCGAAACGGATTACTTGATTGGTTAGGGGCGGGGTTATATTCAGGCGGGTCGAAGCCAAAGCTCGTTTCTTTAGATCAGCTAGTACATCCGAAATGCTTTAAATGCCAACACGCTGCTGCTAATTTCGCGATTCTTACCTTTAATTTCCAATTTTCCAGATTTTTCTTTGTGGTGTCGTGTACGCACTTGTATTCTAAACGTACAGAAAAATTTTCGTGAATTTCGGAGCATTCTAACTTAGTGAAATCGCGAGGTGAATCCCAAAATATTTTAACATTAATCTGTGTATGTAGGCGAGCAGCGTTGCCGGCTTTCGCGACCTTAGATGTTGCCGCTGCGATTTTTTAACGCTATGTTGTGATATAGCGGCTGACACAGCGAGTGAAGCCCGAGACAGTTGAATGCGCAACTTGGAGGTAATGTGATTTTTTGTGTCAATGCACTGTTTTTACCTTGTTAAGCTTGGCTTTATGGCTACTTGCTAACTGTAATCATACTTTCGCTGACGTTTCTTTATGTTTAATTGCTATATACAACTGTCATTAACCTGTTATTATTGTAATTATGGTTTACTGTTTACATTGTTATTGCATGTGTTTAGATAGATACCCAACATTATTAAGTACATAATTAGGGTTATACATAACTGACTATTAGATAGTGCACTTGTAAAAATGAATGTATTTTCGTAATATTTAAAGTATTGTGTAGTGTAAATATTTATTATTATATAATACTTATGTGTTTAATAGATTAGCATAGCTTGGTATCTTATGGTGGCTTTATTTCACATACTAACAACGATTTAACTGGACTAACACCTGCATTTGCAAAATTTTTTCAAAAACTTTGCAATTAACTTAGTTAAATCTTGAGACGCAGCCTGTGACAGCACCATGTATTGTTCAGAGAGAAATTTGACCGTAACAAATGGACACAATGCCATTCTTTAAGGAGGATTTAGAAAATGGTTACCTCGAATAGAAAACCATTATTCACTATTGTTATTTCACAACTGAAATTTGTTCTCGTTTCACAGAAAACGAATTCGAAGGTTAAGTATTTAGGAAAAGAAGAGAAAGAAGAGGGTTTTAAAAATCAGCTGATTCTAAAAGAACCTTGACATAGTCTTTTTGGTAAATAAACTTCCATGACTCGAGTAACTATATGTTATCTACATATAACTTGAAAAAATACTATATATAAATAAAGGAACATATTTAAATAAATATACGTTAATCTACTCTCTAACTGGACCACCCGTTAGAGGCCTAACTTTCTTGTAGCCATATATCATGGTATACCGCAAACTCGATACGTATCATCAGATCGAAACGATCTACGTTTCGGTCCGCATACGAAATAAACAATTGCCGGCGCTGCTGCACGAAATAACAAGCGACGATCGCAATAAATACATCACGTCGAGTCGGCTTTTTCTCCATCCTCGTTCCGCCGCATAGCATCGCGTACCTCTTTGTTTAAGTGCTAGTCACGAGTATCGCCGCTTTTCTTTTTTTAGGCAGACGTAATGACATGCTAGCCGTCTCTCTCGCAAATTACTACTTGCTCTCGACATGCTCCTCTTTCTTTTTCGAACCGGTGTTGCCACGTATTCGACCTTGTTCCCTCTTTGTCGCGCCCATTCCGATGCACGCTGGCTTCCTTTTCTATTTCATTAAATTTAAGCCTTCGAGCGGGAATGTTTCCGTTCAAGAGGGCTTTAGGGATCTCTCGACGAGATTACACCGGTTATGGACTACGTCCCTTTCTAGAACAGCGGTATGTGTTTGTTTCGTGCCAGAGGGGTGCAAATGTAAAAAATAATATCATCAGGGACATACTGGGGGTTGAACTTGATAAGTTTTAGTACGAAGGTATATGTAATACTATAAGACATTTTTAAATAAAATATTTTATGACTTGGTCCATTGTGTTTTCTTGACACTTAATATCTGGTAATTAAAGATATAAAATGGGAAAAAATAATAAATTTGACAAAAATTAATATTTTAAATTGTTAAATAAAAACAAAGGCATAGAGCTAGGGAATATTTTAGATATGGGAGTACTGACTGTTTTAATCCGTACAATTAGCTCTATTTAAACCGCTACGAGGAAATTGAGAAAAAAGTAGTTGGAAGTAAATGATGAATTAATTTACCGAAAGATGTTTAAACTTGTAACTTTTTAAGACAGTCAATAGAAAAAATGCTGTGGCACGTATACTAAGAGGCACTATAATTAATACACTTGACAGAGACGACGGGACGGCTCCGGCACATATGACGCTGTAACTCTTTTAGTTAACATGTTATGTTATATACCTACAAATGAGCTTAACTTGGGTCACCGTGAACTATAAGAGGACTACCATAATTACAACACCCTATATGGGACGTATTACTACTTCGTGTAACTCGGTACAGGCGTCCCCCTACATAAAGGAAATCAATTACCACCCTTCAACCTCGAATTTTTGACCCTCGATATGGTTGTCTATTTTATATTAGATTTCTGCTGACTCTTAAAATCTTGTTCCAAATATTATTTAAAGTTGACTGACACACAAAAACTCGGTTTACGCTAATTGTTTTAAATCATGTAAAATTGGTAAAAGTGCTTACGATTTTGTCATCATGTTTTAACTACTATGTAAACGCTGTTAAAAATTGTCAAACAATCTCATATTCAGAATTATACTGGGTTATTTTTGTAGTGGTAGTATGGTTCACAATATATCAATGAAGAATGCACATATAGTTTATAAAATTTTACTTTTAAATTATTATTGTCTACTTTGGTTCGATTTGGCACGAAAGGACTGTGAATGGTATATTCTGCCACTGGGCAAACTGTATTGCCTTTAATCGTAAAACTGTTACCCACCCGAGGGTATCTGAAACCATTCGACGAGAGTGACATGGTAAAGTAGAATTAATATGTAGATGTTCTGTTGTTTATTATACTTTTTACTTTTGCTAAAAAATTGCCAGAAAAATGTGCAGATTTTAAAACTATGTACCTCTTTATATGTGACAAAATATCTTTTGGGAACAAACCAAAAAAAATCTTTAATTCCAAATTTCCCTGTATATTTGGGACAATAAACCAAAATATTTAAATTTATATTTATTATTTATTCGATACTGGACCACCCTGTATGTAGTAAACGTTAAATCAAGTTATTTTAATTCTAAACAAATATATAAAACATTATTTCGTTGGATTTTTTTATGCGTTTATATTCTTCTTTTTCTTCTTTCCTGGGAGCCGTCTTGATTAACTACCGGAGGCAGCGCAGCCTCATGGGCTTTTTGTGCCTAATCTCCCATTGCCTTTTATATCAATCCCCCATTAGTCTTGTCACTTCTACAAGTCTGTATAACCCCGAGACTGGTTGGTTGATATATTCCTGTGGGCTCATTTCCGGTTGCCCAAATAATGCCTGCTGCAACTTCTCAGTGATTTTTTGGGCCACCCTGTAGGCCAGCACAAAATTGTCCCATTTAAAAGATGTTCCCATTGATCTAAGAAACAAAATACTCGTTCGAGAGCCAGAATCCCATGTTATGTTTGCCATGTCCTTTATATCTATAATAATAGCCGCTCAGTTGATAAATACTTTAATACGGGTAAAACGCATATAAACGTCATAATAAATTACATGAATTATAGACTTTCTGTTCTAAATTAGCTTAAAGAGGAAAACACTCTTTGAGATATTTAACTTTTAAGAAAATAAAAGTCTGTTAAAAATTACTTTTTCAACATTAAGATTTTTTAAATTGTTGTCCCGTAGTTTTTATTGCTACAATATTCTTTATGGAAAGAGCCCTTCCTGCGTAGTTCAGATAAAAGATTTCAGAGATTAAAAAAAATCAATGATATAAAATTATTCCCAGTTTTATTAATGATCGTATACCCAAAAATCAAAGAGGTATAGGAGCCAGAATAATACATTATTACAGACTTGCAGACAAAGTTTTTTACTAATACTTGCAGTTATCTGGCCTATAACTTAGCTACTGTTTAACCTTCTATAACTAGCTCATATATGCACTACACCATATTTTAATGTATAACACCTTATGGAAGAAGAAAAAATAGTGAGAGAGATGACCAAAGTCGATAACTTAAATAACCTCATACGAATGCCCAAGTTGAACAAAAACAGACTCAAGAAGAATGCAACTCTTATAAGACACGTATGACTAGGCACTCCAGTAGACGGCCTTCCTAAGGAAACTTGTCCAATGAAGTCCCGGCACTTCATTATCGAATTACCTCTGTTAATGGGACTTTTCGAACCTGGTTAAATGAGATTTGATTTCTAGGATTTTTTTGATGTCAACCTCAATAAATGGGACTCTGTGGCTCAATCCCCTGTATAAGTGGAACATTTAATCAATTTTTGCGCAGTATATTGCATGGATTTTTATTAAATAAGTGGTAACCAATTATTTTTATTAACATTTCCACCTCTATAAATGAAATAACGATACATTTAGACCTCTATAAGCGGGGGCTTCTGTAAATGAGACAACAACTATTTTAAACCTGTCCAATTGGAAAACTGGGTAAATAAAAACCTCTTTAAATGGTATAAAATCCTTGGTCCCTTAAAATCCCAATAAACCAGGTTTCACTGTATATAGAATAAACATTAACCATAATTTTTGCATTTAGCACCTGTTGTCTTAGAAGCAAATGGCATTGACTTTCTTGTTTCAGTAATACTTGTTTAGCTTCTGCATGCAGATGAACAACAAAAAAGAAAGAAAAGACGGAACCACATTAATGTTCTAGAACAACAATCAGAAAAAACTACTGGAGTATTTGTTCCCTATCTTATTAAGTTTAGGCCTGCTATTAGTCGCAATGCAGAAATAAGACAAAATCAATTTTTTTTTTCATAAATGTCAAGATTTCCAACAATTCAAATTTCTTTCACTCACAAGGCACTATTTTTATTATTCATGCTTATTTTTTATAATTTATAAAAATATTTTTGGAATTCTAATATCTTAATCACCCTGTACCTAAGTTAAAATACTTAAGAAAACTTAAGTAATCAATTTAAACACCACTTTATCTTAATATTGCACATTCACAATCGTCTAAGGTGTTTAAGAAGCAAAAAAAATATACTAAATTATTTTATTATTACCTACATAAGCCCCCGTACTAACGCACAGTTGCTCTCTAATTAGCAAGAAGCGGAGAAGTCACCAAGTGTTTTCGATAAATAATTTTCGATGTTTGTTTTTGCTGGAGCTTGACTGTTATTAATTCTGTTTGGTTTACTAACATTATGATAATCTGTTTGTTTAAGGCTTTAGCATGTGGTGGTGTTTTTATGTCTTTGTGGTTATATTTTCGGTTTGGATTTTGAAAAATATGTTTGTATCTAAGGCATTTATTATTATTATTACATATGAACTACAACATTTAAATTCAGTAATTTATTTTTTTATTTTGATTTATATTCAAACTACAAGGTAAAATGGCTTTACATCAATTTTATTAAAAACGATAACAGAAAGATCGTATTCCTATCCTATTTTTGTACTACTGCTTTATTTTTTTCTATTATTTTAAAATATTGACTTTTATTTAATAAAGAAGAACAGTTTACATGATTTAATTATAATGGGTTATTTTTAGGAGCAACAGTAAAATAAATTCCCTATCACTACAATAATTAAAGTATATCATACATCAAAAAATAAGGCCATTTGGCATATGACAAAAAGAGAACATAAATCATGATCTAGTAAATTATGTTTTTTACATGAAAAAAGTATTGTTAACCTTAAAAGTTCACGCTTTTTATTTTTTTTAGATGTTCTATAAAAAACTTTTTCCATTTCTATCCCATATTTAAGGTTTTTTACTAGTATCAAACTGACTCTATTTTAAATTAAATATATAGAGGGTGAGCACATTAAAAAAATTAAATTGTATTTTTATTTGCCTTAATTTAAAACTCCAAATATAGAAACAAAATATTCAATATATATATAATTTTAAACGTTGTTCCAATATGTCCAATGTAAAATAATATTAAACTATTATTTTGCTGAACTGTAATAATGTCTTATACACTATTTATATTTAAATTAGCCAATTTGTATTAGAATCAAATTATTTGGAAATTTAAATTTATTTTAAATAATGTGTAAAAAAGGAACTGTTAACTTGTTAACTTTGGGTCTAGTCAAGCTTTTAGGTTAGCAGATTTATACTCAAAAAGAAACTTTGTTAGGAGTGTATAAAATAAAATTATATATAATAATTTAATTTAAATATATATAAAATAATAATATATATTATATATATATATATATATATATATATATATATATATATATATATATATATATATATATATTTATATATATATATATATATATATATATATATATATATATATATATATATATTATATATATATATATATATATATATATATATATATATATATATATATATATATATATATATATATATATATATATATATATATATAATATATATATATATATATATATATATATATATATATATATATATATATATATATATATATATATGTATTCAACTGTTAAAAACCGTCAAAAATTAAATTATTTATTGTTTTATTATATATTTATTTATTGATTTTTAAATTACTTTTTTGCACTGACCTGATACTTGATTTTTTGTAGTAGTATATTACCTTAAACCTTCTTGAGGACGCCATAACTTTTGTTTGTACGCACTCCTAACAAAGTTTCTTTTGTAATCAAATATCTGCTAAGCACAAAGCTTGACTAGACCCAAAGTTAACAAGTTAACAGTACCTTTTTGACACATTATTTAAAATAATTAATTACCCACAAATAAATTTGAGGTTACAATACAAATTGGCTAATTTAAATATAAATAGTGTATAAGACATTATTACAGTTGCAAAATTAGTTAAAATTTTAAAATAGTTTTAATATTTGTTTTATATTAAATTAGGAACAATTTAAAATTGTATTTTATATTTTTTTAAAATATTTTGTTTATATAAAAAATTTAATTTTAATTATAATATATTAAAATAAAATTTATATTTTTAATATATATATATATATTAAAATTTTTAAAAATATATATTTATATATATAAAACTTATATATATATATAATATAATATATTATATATTTATAATATATATATATATATATATATATATATATATATATATATATATATATATATATATATATATATATATATATATATATATATATATATATATATATATATATATATAAAATTTCAAATTCATTTCCAAAATTAAAGAAATTTAATAAGGAAATAGTACTAGTAAAATAGATATGCATGAGAGAACTACAGAAAAATACAAACTTTCAACCATAATAAAGAAATAAAATTTATTTTTAATAAAAATAAATAATAAAATAATGTTTTGTGTTCTATATATTTTAGTCACTTAAAACTTTTTTTTGTTTTAATCGTCCTTATTTGCATACTTTTGTTATTTATAAAGACTAAGTAGCAAATAAAGATTAACACCTAATTATAAACAATATTTTTAATTAATTTTATCCTTACATGTATATGTAGCAAATTAAAGCTAATAAATGATTATAGATAATCAGCCTAACTGGATGATCAGTAGCAATTAGGATAAATAATGTGTTGAAAACCATCGATTTTTATGCACTTATTTGTACAACTGGGTCTATATCCTTTGTGATATTTTATTCTACTCTACCCCAACCTCATATCTAAGTGCTGCCAGTGTCTCCAAGTTTAACAGTCTGCGATCTAGGATGTCCCACACCCGTTAGACCAGACACAGATCTGGTTAATGTGGTGTTGATCCATGAAGTCTACGGTACCCTAGCCACATGTGGTCTGGCTTTATCTTATTGAAAAATGGGGATTTCGATCGTGTTAAGACATAGAAGGACTTGTGAATCCACTACTTCCTGAATGTTATAAAGGGTCGTTGTGTTATCTCTACTAAAGACTAGAGGTATCTTACTATCATATCTGATGGTACCCCATACCACTACACTCACAGTGTGATGAACATGTCTCTCCATATCAAACTATGGATTACGTCTTTCACCACGTCGCTATTGTACCTGCTTTACATAAATGCCCACAATTTGCCCCTCTCAAAGTTACCAAACTAACGAATATAACCAAGTCTTTGCACTCGAGGCATATTTTTTCTTTAAATAAAGCACTAAAACAAACGCTTTAAATAAACAATAAACTATTTATTTCTTAAAATTATTTTAAATTCTAAAATATGTATTTATTTACCAGCTGTTGGGATGCCCTGTAGACTACTAGACGTTTACAAACTAATGAACTGTCATTAAATAAAAACATTTAAATTTAAATTTCTACCTATTTCCGTCAAAAAACAATTAACATTGTATTCCTTAGTAGCTTAACAAATAATATATGTACATCGGTTAGACCATTCTTCATTTTAAGTCATAAAGTTACGGCATGTGAAGTGAATACACAAACACAAAAACCGGACACTTGGTTGTTAACAAACCTCTTAAAACGTTTTGTGCCATCGCTTTTTGCTTCAACTTACTATGAAACAAGTTATTCCAGAATTTTGTGGGACTCTTTTAGGGTCAAGGTTATGGTTAGCAAATTTACTTGACATATTTTTTTATGTACGATTACATTATAAACATTTGTGTATCATACCGGTTAGCTATCATAAAGTAGCCTTTTATGTTCTACTAAAATAAAATAAATATTTGTTTTACATTTTTGAATATCCAAAATTACATAAAGAATATTTTTTCATTTTTAATATTTACATACATAATATTACACTAAAATGCAATTATTTGATCTAAAAACACGTTTAATCTCTTTCTTGGCCCTTAAAGAACCATCTCTGGAATATATTTAAACAAAATTAGTTTTGGTTTGGCCTAACTAGAATTAAAAGTACACGCCTGGCCCTTTAAATTTATTGACAAACCAAAACATCGTGTGACGACACAAGTGTTGCCGATTTCCAATATTTTTTTTGCTTAGGTAATTTATTCCATTTAGAGTAAAAACAGAAATCCATCGTGTTCCTTTATTCCGTTTTTAGATAAATCGGTCAAAAAAACGAACACATTATAGTATTCTACAGGGTTCCCCATAATTGATATTAAAATAAATTCTATATGAAATTAGTCAGTACGTTTTTTTTTTAATTATTATCTTCTATGACCTTTGGGATTTGAATCAACATATTATTAATCAAATAGGCACCTGTCACAAAACTAGGAAAAATTGATTTTCGTAAAAGGTCATTTTTCTAATAAAGCAATATTAGGTGTGAAGACATAATTTAATGTTTAGTTTTAATTCTTACGGATTATTCAGTTCAACAACGAGTTTTGTGCGTGAAAACATAGAGAGTAACTTAATAAAGAAGATGAGGCGACAGTACATACCGCTAAAAACTCTAAAAGAGTTCTGCGCGAAGTGTTTAATGACCGACTTATTTCACTATTTGGGGATTTAAATTGGCTTTTAAGGTCCCCGTACTTAACTGCACCAGACTTTTTTCTGTGGGGCTATTTAAAGTCAAAGGTTTTTGCAACTCGTCCAGAACACATCCAAGATCTTAAAGTCCGAATTCCTAAAGAGGTCCGGTGAATAGATCAGGTTATCCTTCATCGTGTCATAAATCATTTCTTGTCAAGTCTTGAAAAGTGCATTAAAGGTAATGGTACTCACTTAAAAGACGTGATTTTTAAAAGTTTGGATAAGTCGTATGTTATAGTAAACCAAAGAGTGAATTGTAATTAAGTGTAATAAAAGGTTAGTTTTATTAAGTTTTAACAATTTTACTGACCAATTAAAATGGGTAGTCTACTATGGGGAAGCCGTTACTTTTTAGATAAACAAATGAAAATGGCTGATTAAAAACCAAATTATTTTCGCCAACTAGCTTTGCTTGATATTTTGTCCACTCCGCTGTCATCTGAGATGTAATACTGGAACTTAGCCCTGGTGGCCCCTGTCGATTAGGCATTGTGAATATGTGTGGTTAGCGCATTATTACGTGGATATCGTTTTGGCGGGAAAGTTTTATGTTTGAGTTTTAAATACTTGTAGGTTTGCTATAAAATTTCGTACATTCGCCAATCATTATACCTTATTAATATTTTAAATAATAATTATTTATATTTATGACGCAATATAACATTTTTGGTATGATTATACCCACATTTATATTATGTTCTTTCATTGTAGTAATATTGATGTCACTGCCTGATACTGAGAACAGCAGGTCTGGTATACAGGAATTTTCAAATGCAGAAAAACTTTAAAAGTTATTGGGAACCCGTTTATAATGTATGTAAATACACAAACATGGCTTTATATGTCTCGTAATTTTTTTTAATTGCATGAGATGCCACAAATATAGCCCTGTTTAGTTCTCGTTAAATAACCCTGTACAAAAATCAAATAAAACAAAACAGTTACAACAAAAATATCGTAAGAATAATTATTTTATTTATTATATTTTAAAGAGGTTTTTAATACCTCGAATATTCTTTAAATAAAAAACATTTAAATTATCAGTAAAATATCTCAGCATAATAAATAATCGGCATAAACCCGTTTTCCTGCCTAACTTAACACTTAAGTGATCTCAGACAAAAAGACTAGAACGATTAGCCTAACCAATGAAGCATGAAATATACAAAAACGCTTTTACAGTAGTAGCAGCCGATGAACTACTAGTTTGCCTATACACACCTAATAATAATTAACTTGGAACAATGATTTGACAGTTTTATAAGGTGGCAGCAGTAGTTTTTGTAGTAGTAGTAAATTTGGCACATAAAGTAGAAGTTCCGCATAATGATATCAAGAGAATAATTCGAATTATAGACGACCTTAAGCCATCTGCCAACCGGATGAATTTTTTGATCAAATATATTACGTAAATAAAAAAAACGCGAATAGGTAGCCTAAAAAAATATGGTGAAGGTTATAATTAATTAAGACAAAAAAACGATTAATTTTTAATAATTCCTGTATTTTTATTCTATTCTTATCTGTTGTTATTCCTTATGATCGATGTAAAGTTGAATGTAAAATTAAAAAAATATATATTAAACCTGTTGGTACACCATGATTATATATATATAATATATATATATATATATATATATATATATATATATATATATATATATATATATATATATATATATATATATATATATATATATATATATTTTATATAATAGTGATTTAAAGTCCAAATCAAATGGAATAAAAATTGTATCCTTGTTGAAAAGTTAATTTGTCATCATTACAAATTTCTCCGCTTGTTCTATGCTCTGTAACTTTATTTCTATTCAGTTTAGGAAAAAACATAAAATATCGATTTTGTAGAAAATTAAATTTCCTATAAGATAGTTAGAACCTAAATTTTAAAAAAATATATATATATAGTTATTTTGAAAATAAGTTTTTTTTATTTTAATGTATTTTAAATGGAGAGGGACCCACCTATGCGCCAGCAGAAGAATTTTTATATCATAAAAACTAAGAAACTTTCGAGATACATTAAATCGAAAAAAAATGAAAAAAATTGACACAGTCTAATTTATTTATTAGTTATTAATTTAATGTTTTTCCTTCTTAAATTTATAAGTAAAGGGGCTAAAAATTTCTAAAATTTAAAGTAAAAAATATTTAAACAATTTAAACAATATCTGACAACCCTGATTATTGCCAATTTTTTTGCAGGCAACACTATACCACCGAATTTGTAATAAAATAATCTTTATTTATCGATCGATCAGGTATAAAATTTATTTGGTAAACAGATGGGTGCAAATTTAAATATCGACTTACCTGTTTATACCTAGCAATCCAATAGTTATGACTAGAAAAAGTTAAACAACTCAACGTTTCCATATTCCTAAGGCACTATACTTTTAAATGGATTTTTTTAATAAGCATATGTGAAAAAGTGTTAAAAAAATTAACTATGTCATAGCCTTGACCATAATTTTTGAGGTGACCCAATTTGAACCTTTATAGTCTAAGATCCAGGATTAAAAAATATAGCCTCATCTGTTCATTGGATGAAATAATGTTTTATAGGTTGATATAAACTTATGAATTTATGAAAACAACCTTTGAATCCCAATTTACTTAAAATTTGCAGAAAAAATCCAAAAATAAAAAAAAATATTCTTACATTTTTTCCACCTTGAAAAAATCCTGAAAATTCGGTATTTTACTTATAATTCAAAAAGTATTGCATTTAAATTAAAAGTCTTATAAAAATACATAATTTAAATTATATAAAATTTCGTGTATCTCCTATAGTTTTTTAGATATTGACGTTTTAAATTTAAAAACAAAATCGTAAATATGTCAAAAACTATAGGAGATATCAAAAAATGGAGCTTTCTAAATTGTCTATGTAAAATTATATATAAATTTTTTTTTGATAAGATAAATAATAAAGGAGATATGAACAAAATGTGATTTTGATCAAAACTTTCAGTCCACAATGTATTTTTTTATTTTTTTTTTTTTTCTTGTAGCAGACTTATGGCAGAAGTTATTTTCATAAATTCATAAGATTGAAATTAGCCTATAAAACATTATTTCATCCAATTAACAGATGATGGTATATTTTTTTAATCCCGGATTTTTGATAAAAAATAGTTACAATGTAAGTACATGACAGATTCCATTTAAATAATCTAATGAACAAATAACAGTCTTATTCTACAAATTCGAAGCCGTCTATTCGATTGAATATATTGCTATTATTATTAGGTACGGTCATCATTAAAAAAAGAGCACATTGCATATTTAGTGAGGGTAAAAAACAGGTCAATGAAATAATATGTTTACTGTGACGATTGTCAAAGGAGCAGTACGTTCTTATTGCCTAAGTACCTGTACCAGTTCTGGTTTAGGAATAATTTGTCGCTATTTTTACTGGGATATTTTGTTCAAAATATATTTCGTCGGGGCTATTTTTGCCTGGGCTATTTTGACGGGAACCATCAAAATCCATAGCAATAACTTCAAAAAGTGCACATTTCTAATTTGAGCCAGAAAGTGTTTCTCCCTTCAAATAGCATACCTTCTATGTATCCCAAATCAGAGCCTCCCAAAATAGGCTTGGGATACTGCTTCCTTCTCATCGATGAGCTGTGGGAGAACTGTTACTCTTTTGTGGGTATTTTCCTTTCTTCTTTAAAGAATAAGACGATACAATTGCTCTTTTGGCAGCTCTCTGTAGAGCAATACGAAGTTCCTCTGGCATTCATTCCTTTGCAGTTCATGTGGAGAAACCCTAGACCCACTTTCTTTCCAAATTTTTTAAGTTTTGACTGCAGAAACAAAATCATTATTTACAGCTTTGCTTCATCGGAACTTAGAAAGGTCTGGTAAAATATTTTAATTATTAGTTTCTACTAATGCTTTGTCTTGTTATAGATATAATTAATAGGAATTATCGCTACATATATTTTAAATTAAAAGTTGCAATTGCCACGAGAGATTTAAACTTACCCATAAGTAAAAGTAATGATATATCATGATTTGACATAGTTTTGCCATTAGCATGTGATCCTAAACTATAAGTTACTTTCCATTTACTTTATGAAATCACAAGCTTTAAATTACTATGCACGTAATTGATGCATATCGATTGGACGAGCCTATATTTATTCCCCTAAACAGTTAGGCAAAGTAGACAGGGTGGGATTAAAGTAGAAGGTATTACTTAAACGTTTACTTTATTACAATTTAACTATAAAATAAAAATCTGAAAAAATCAACAGTTTGTGCAAATTTCTTCTTGCTACCATAGATATAGATAACTTAACATTTATTTTATTTATTGATACTCTTACAGACATCAAAATACAACAAAATGGTACGTACAAGAGTAAGAGAAAAAATAACCTACTAACTACATCTTACAAGACACACCAAGACAAGCTACAAAATTTTTTGCAGCTGTGTAATTTTTATGTTGAATATGTCAAGCATAATAGCATATTAACTAATGTAAAACTGCTAAAAATGTCACTATTCAAAATTCTTAAATTAATCTTTGGGACTTTAAAGTGTATATAATTTACAATATTGCAGTCTTTGTCCTTAAAGTTATTAATCACATTGTATATAAATATCACATCCTGTTTGTTGCTTCTTTGAACTAGAGTATTAAACTTAAAACTATCCAACATTTCCCTGTATGAAACTATAAATCGATACATATTGTTCTTTCTCACGTATAAATATCTAAGAAATCGTTTTTGCACTCTCTCTATTAGATCTATGTGAGTTTTTGCTGAGGGCATCCAAATTTGTGTGGCATATTCCAAATGTGGCCTCACCAAAGCATTGTCTTATGACTGTGGCAATTTCCTTATTGTTACTGTTTCGTATAACAAAACCCAGAGCCTTGTAGACCTTGTTCGTTATATAAATATAGTGATTATTAAATTTAAAATTTGACTGGAAAAGAACGCCCAGGTCCTTAACAGCATCATTACGTTTAATTACTATATCATTAACATAATAATTATTTACAATAAAGTTAGTTTTTCGTGTAAAGGTCATAACTAAACACTTTGTGACATTAAGAGACATTTTATTTTCCTTAAACCATTCTAAAACCCTATTTAAATCCCCTTGCAGCTCTCTGTTATCTTCTATACTAATTACAATTTTAAATAACTTAAAATCATCCGCAAATAACAGCCCAGATTTATGCCCATGCAACATAGCAACAACTGTCGAACTCTGGCAAACTCTAAACTTTACTTTATCTAACGCTCGCAGTATGTACGTTACCCAAAAGGTTTTAGCATATTTTCCTCCCTATCATAACTTAGTTATCGTTTCACATAAAAGTATAATGTATAATGTAAATTCACATAGGTATTCTAATTGCCTGTAACATAATTGGGAAAGTTATGTCAAGTGGTTTTTGAGATATTTAATTTTAAAACTAACTCACTCACTGACTCATCAAAATTATGTGTTCCTGGAGGAATACAAACTTAAAATTTGTATGTAAGTAGATTTAAGGACACGAGTAAAGGAAAAATTCTAAAAACTGCACATACTTGGAAAGCCCTGAAACAGGGCGGTAGTATCGTTTTTTTAATGGGTAGTTTTAGGGGTAGTCTAGAAGGGCCCAAATTTAAGGTTTTTTTTAAACGCTTCAAATAAAAAAACTATAAAGATTTTTACCATCAGGTTTTTTAACAGTTGTTTATTTATGTTTAAAAAGTACAAAAACTTTTAAAAAATTAAAATTCAAAAGAGTACAGGTGCCGCAAAATGGAGACTAAAAAAAAGCTGTCCCCTGGTTGACACCATTTCACCCTTCTTGATAAACTGAAAAAAAAATCTTAGTAATAACCAAGAGTAGGGATGTAGTTTTTGTTTGACTAGAGCAATTTGCAAAAGAAAAATTTTCGCAAAATGATATAAAAAAAGTAATTTTTTTCCTTAATTTTTCGAATTTGAGAATTTTTCAAAAATTGTAGAATTAAAAAAAAACTCTTGTCAAACGATAACGACCTATATTAAGAAGCTCTGTACCAAATTTGAAGTAAATCGATTCACTGACACTTGAGATATCATGTCAACCGTTTCGAAAAACATAGTTTCGAGAAAAACGCGTTTAAAGTTTTGAGTCTCGTTTAATAATTAATTAAATAAATAATTATTAACTAATTAATTAATATATTTTAAATTCCTTTTAGAGGCATATTTTTAAAGGTCTAAACTTTGAAAATATGCAAAAAATCGATTTTTTGGAAATTTTAGACTAGAATACCCCTTAAAAGGTGCCAGTTTGATTAAAACTAAGTTTCTGAGGTCATAACTGTCTTATGGCCAGTTGCACCAAAAGTATCTTAAGTAGACCTTTACTAAGAAGCTCTTAAAATTAAGGGTTACTTAAATTGTTTTCGCTTTCACCATTAGATTTTTATTGCAACTTTACTAAGACTACTTAGAAAGATGGCAACGTTGCATCGTTCTTCTTTTTTATTGTTGGCCTTTCCAACGCGAATAATCAGAATTAACGGATATTAGATCTTTCCTTTTCTAGCTTGTGTGTCATTTAAATGATAGAAGTAATCCGACTTGAATCTTTGTAAATAATTAAAACTTTAATTTTTTTTCATTTTATAGACATTATAATACAAAATCAGTAGTTAGTTTGTGATTTTTTGTTGTAAAATTAATAACAATATGGAAAAAAAGATCAAGGGCGCCTTTCTTTACGGCCATGGAAAGGGAATAATTATTGTCAATATGAAATATAAACACAAATACATCATTTAAAAAAACTTTTATTATTTTATATGAACAAATTAAATATTCCTAATTTACAAGTAAATACTTAAAATTTAAAAGCTGATACAAACTTGTCATGTTTAAACTAAAGCTCATCTTCGATTTGCTCAAGTAAGCTGAGCACTGTTGGTTTCGTTAATTTGAACCTTTTGAAAAATGTAAGATTATCCATCTCGTCAAAACAGTTCTTTTTAAAAATAACAGAAATATGTCCAAAAGAATAAAAAAGGTAAATAAATCTCAAATTGCCATAAGTAATAAAATTCACTGTTTCTACATTTTTCTTGGAAATCTAATTTACATCGCATTTATAATATCACAATCCAAAACACATTGTTTAAAAACTTCGTTTTACATATTTTATCAAATTAATTATTTGAAACTACAAACAAACGAAAAATAAATACAAATAAACAAAATATTTGTCAAATGTCAACTTCAAATTACTTAAGGATCATTAAGTAAAGAAAATCCTACACTTAAAGTTAAGGGAGCATTAAGAACCAATTTCAGCTGGTGCAAGAAACATTTGAAACTTAAGGGGCAGTTAATGCTTAAGAACAACTTAAGTGTCACAAAAAATGTTGGTGCAACCGGCCATTAGAATTTAAAGTGCAGGCTGGATTTTATTGCATTTATTGAACTCAGAAAAAAGAAAAAGGATCATGTTTTATTAATACCGACAGTTTTCTTATTGATACCAATTCGTTCAAACTGGCAAAACATAAACTTAGATTAATATTGTATCCTTCTGGAACAGCTGCAAGTCTAAATTCCAAAAAAACATCGTAAAAATCAGTAAATTAAAGTACGAATCGATGCAATATCCATCCTATTCGCCATATTTAGCACCCTCTCTGTTCAGGCAGCGTTTTTAAGATGTAAAATACCCTAAAAACAAAAAACCTTTTTCGAAGAAAGTAACTTTCTTCACTTACCATGATCATATACATTTTTCTGCCCTGGCATATTATTTTATTTGAACAAAATAAAATTTACATTTATAAAAAATGTAAAGTATTTAATAAATGCATTCACCCATTCTCCAGATATTTATTTTTTTATATTTAAATAGTATTATTATTACCACTACCATTAACATATTAATGCTACCCTGGCCTAAAGTAGAAGCATAAATTTTAAATATGTGAATTGAGACAGCTGCAAAAATAGCTGGTAATACATGATTTTAGGGAACCCTACCTAAAAATGTGGGATGGATCTGTCAAGCTATCATTCTCGTGATCCCAAAATAGGCTTACACGAGGCTTTAGAAGAGCGTTTTAAATTTTTAAAAATAAGGGTTTAGACTTGAAATAGACATTGCTTTGTTAATAAAAATATTGTTAATAAAAAAATTCGGTTTTAGGTTTAAAATAAATTTTCCTGCCTATTTGAATTTAATCCATACGTTATTAGACTATACAAAATTATTTTTGCAAATTATTTATTAAGAAAAATCGATTCTTCGAAAAGTTTACTACTTATGAGTCAATAATAATTTTTGGCAATTTTACTATAAGTGTAATTGACAAATATATATGAATATCATTGCATGATTTTTTATTTATAGGTAAAGGATTATAGTGTACTTAGGTATTAATACTTCGTAGGCTGTCATAAAAGATAAAAAAGGAGGGCGTAAGTTATAATATAAGCAAGGAAGAACAATATCAAATCAAAATAATCATTTAACAATATAACATTTTTTTTATCCTTGCCCACCAAAAAGTTCGGGTTTAGGTTGATCTATTATTATGGTGTAAAATTTTAAACTGATAACAAAAGTGTTGTTGCTCATGATTTAAAAGTAGCACATAATTAAAGACATTATGATCCAAAAATTTTCCGGTATATTGACTAAGTGAAATGCCTCTTCTTCTCAAAAGCTACTTAAAAAATAAAAGGATTTGACAGCGACCCGAGAATTTTAAAGGTTTTATAGCTTAGGGCTATATATTAAATATAGATTATTAGTCGAATTAATAATTAAACTATATTTTTAGATAATTATTAAATAAATCTAGATTAATCAATTTTTTAGAATATTTACAGCTGTAAATATTATCGTATGTATGTACTTGTGAAATAATAAATAGTAATTTTTTAAACAAGTTACACAAATACATCAGACACATTTTTGAGATTTGGGTAAAATTATATAGGTCAAAAACACAGGTCAAGTTATTCACGACTGACAGGAGGCCATAAACGGGAGAAGCCAGTACAAACAGAGATTTTTTGAATGCCATCGTCATGAAAAATTAAATTATCAAATGTGACTTTTTTTATATATAAAATTATATAAAAATATATAATTATTTATAATAGTATAATATCATAATATATACTATAATTTATAATAATATATATATAATATATATATATATATATATATATATATATATATATATATATATATATATATATATATATATATATATATATATATATATATATATATATATATATATATATATATATATATATATATATATATATATATAACAAATTTTATGATTAATTATGCTTTTTGGGTGCTTAAATTTCTATTCAATTTAGGCTTGCGTTTTTAAGAATGGGATAAATTTGTCATCGTTTTAAAAACATTATCTCAAAATCTATACATTTTAAGCAAAAATATGTGTAAAAAAGTTTTTTTGGGTAGAGTAAAATTGCTTATCAAGATGGCATCTTTTAGTGTTAAAAAAAATGTTAAAAAATAAATGCAAAACACAAAAATTTACCTTTTTTAAATTTCTGACCACAACCTTTTACTGAGACAAAAAAATTTAACGTCAAAACCTTTAAAAGTTAAAAGTAAACTGTTAATAGCATAGGGGTCAATAGGGCTGACCATACTGAGCCGCTATACCCCGGGACCAGCACTGAAGCGGTCCCATTATATAAAAACTTTTCGGTCAACTACCTATATCCAACAAGAACTTTTTAAAATTATAATTTATGCCATGCATTTTACCAATTTATCATTGTATATTTTGAAAAATTCCTATATCATTATTTCATGTTTACGTTTGTATAATATGTTGATCACACAAAGTGATTTATTGTTTACATTAATATTGATTATGCCACTAAAAGTTAATCAAACAACTAAACGCAGCTCCTCGATGAAAGGCGGCAGATCCAGGTGTAAAGATTAATGAGATTAGATTTGTTTGATGTATCTTTACCTACCTGTCACTTGAAATCAATAATACTCAAATAAAAGATAATCGTTTCAAGGAAATATATATAAATAATTTGCGGTTAGGGTAAAGTTAGTTATGTATTGTAATTTATTTTAAAAACCTTCTCGTTTTGGAGTTAAGACGTTAGATCATTTGTACTACCTACTTAATTTCTTAATTCTATTTACATCTTTTCCTATTGTTTGCTAACAGCTTTTATGACCTCAAATTTTACAACTCAGAAGCATACAGTTGTGCAAATTGGTTAGGACCTATTTAAATTTTAGACTGGTTCGTTTAGGTCGACTTTTGCAAGTCAGTTTGAGTAAATGTTGCTGCTTATTTTGTTATCAGAATAATATTCGCATTGTTCACAATATATATATTATATATATATATATATATATATATATATATATATATATATATATATATTATATATATATATATATATATATATATATATATATATATATATATATATATATTTATGGATTCACTTAAAAGAGGAGGGACAAATTGTTCCATTACTCGGGCAATAATGTACATTTTTTAATCATTCAAAGTTCATCGAAATGAGAAAACCCTTACCTATCATTGCATATGAGTTTGGGTTCATTCTTATTTTTCTAGAATATTAAAAAAAGCGGTCAAAGTTTTTTTAATATTTTGATAGTATTTCATTAATTTATTGATAATTTATAATGAGACCTTAGCGAGTGTTCAATAATCCCAGAAAATTCCCTTCACCATCTTTCTTGCGTTTTGATAAAAAAGTGTTTTGCCCATCTGCATTTTTTAGCCGTTTCCGGAGTTCTAGAAAATCTGTATTTTATGGATTATTCGACGGCGGTTTTTGCGAGAAATATTGGTGTTGGCGAAAAAAATGGTAGGGAATATTTTTGTTGATTTCGAGGTAATCTTCATTTTTTGTTTAAACAAAAATTCTCTATTTCGCATATTTTGGCAGATATTTGCGGGAAACTCATTTTTGGAACTTTGGGGGCTATTTTCAGCGGATTCCCACGTCGGAATCGTGATAAACTTTTTCTTGCTCGAAAGCATCCGCGAAGACCTAAGAATTGCGCTACAAATGAAAACTGTACAGATTTATTTACAGTTTTGGGTACTTTCAGGTCTTCAGTTACTGGACTAAAATGCAATAGGCCACATAAAAGATTTCAATTAATAACCAACAAAGTACCGTAACAACAGGTACATTATTCCATTTTTAACTCGTTTTTTTTTCTTTTTTTATGACGGGGGGGAGGACGATCGCCCCATTAGCCTCTCTCTGAATCCGCCCGTAAGTCTTATACATATTAATATTACAATCTCGATGTGGAAAAATAACAGATGCCCAAAAAAAGCTATAATACTGATGAGGAATTAAAAATGACACACTCATGAGTAGCAGCCACAAAGTGATTTTTTTCATTACTATTTTGACGAACCTGAAACTCTTTTTTCTATTTTAAGCAAAATTCACAAAATTTGATTTAAAATTAAGCCAAATAATATTAATCCAGTGCATCATATTTTTTCTTTTAGTATGGCTTAAAGTCAAGGCACCCTCCTAAAAATATGCGCTCCTGCGCTTGCTTTTAATCTTATCCGCCAGATCGGAGGTTTTTAGCGCTGGAGGTTGGTTGGTTAGTTGCATGGCACAAAGAATACAAGGTAGGATCTTGCGCATGACGTTTGTCACGTGATAGCCGGGTTATTACGTAGTAATGTGACATAGTTTAACTATGGTGATCTTCTTTCAGTGACATACTCGTTTTTAACTACTGGTTGATGCGTTCTTTCCCCAGCTTTACCGTGCTTAACCCGCATATCCTCACAAAAACGAAACGGTTTACGTATGTCACGCGTCTGTCAATTTACCTATTAATCGTTTAATACGCTTTTAAGTTTAAATCCAAATGTAAGGTCTTTAGATAGTCAAGTAATAAGTCAAAAAGATAAGATAAAAACCAAACTTTCCATTTAATAAGATATTAGCTGTTTCCAAGTCAACAAGTAAATATTTTCCTCTATGATTTAAATATAATTGAACTTATTTATTCATTAGGGAATTAGCTGATTAAATCCAAATAGTCGTTAAACCATAAAAAACACACAGCACAAGCACCAAAACATTGGAAAAGCCGCGAATCCTTCATTATTTTAATTTGACACTTGAATCACGTAATACTGACGTCATAACACATTTTACTACGTTACCGCTTCTCTCCAAAATTTGTCTTAAATTAAGTTGAAGCCGTATGTTTATAGTGGTATTTTTATCAATTTCTTTAGCGTTTTACTTTGCTTTCGGCAGTTTTGTGACTCTAAAACTAGTTAATGTTTAAGATAATTTGTTATATTTAAAGCCCATATCTTTAAAATAGGCCTAATATTTAAAAATGGCAAAAAATTTACTAAGATTGCAGGCTTTCTATTTAAATTTTGGCACGAAGGCACATTGCTACGTCATTGCGCAAAGCGAACCGATTTTGGATCGCTGGTGATCCTACCTTGTATTCATTGTGCCATGGGTTAGTTGTGTGCAACATATTTTTAAGAAAAAACCATACTCCATTTATGCTGGTCTGAAATAGCTCTTCCCCTTAAATCCGAAGATTTTTTATCTCTGTAAGAACCCACGAAGACTTGTATGGGGTTGACCATATTTTACGTGTATTTTAAGTAGAAACGTAACGCTTTTTGTGTGGCGGCGACAATAAAATTGCAGTGGGGATAAAAAAATATTGCCGGTTAGCGGGGGATTTGGGGTATTTAGATTATGTAACTTTTCCCCAATATTCTGTCATATTTTGTCTGATTTTTTGAATAAATCATGCAGATTGCATTTCACGGCATTTTTTAAAGAACGCGGTAGTCTTTTACCCTGGACGTTCCAAATGTCTACTCCCTTTGAACTACCCTCATTAACGTTTCGACGCAGCAAAAGCCCTTTATGTTAATAATATTTATTAATTTATTTATTTCGAGAAATTAATGTTGAACTCTTATATTTACCAAACCAAATAACCATGGAAAAATAATTTTATATAAATGTACCTATATCATACGTCTGAGAATAAAGTGAATTCAATACGAGAGGTAGTTCATATTACAATAACATAATGACTTCCGCGGGATAATACAAAGAGTATTATTTATGCGGCGGCATTATCTTTAATTTTATCATCAATTCTAGCCTTAAAGTGTCTTTTTTTAGATAAGGGTGTAGATAATAACAAAAAATAATGTACTTTAAGTTTCATTTTCTCATTTCAAAAAAGTGCTATTTTTATTGGATGAGTAACATGCCAAACTTTTTTACGCAGGTGCGGCTTTTCTACACCTAATATTCCTACTTAACAAAGCTTTAAATATTGCTATTTTAAAGAAACTAAAACTAATTAAATAACATCATGTGAAAAAGTCAGGTACCATCAACCTGTAGCCATTTTGTCGGAAAGAATTTTGGGCTCCTTTATTGTGTTCTTTTGTTATCCTTTATTGTCCGAACCTTCGAAGAGGGTACTTTACAGAAATAAATACTTAAATGGGTTCCCAAAAAGCTGTTCTCTTACTAAAACGTAAAATTCGAATACGGTTAAAATTCAATATAGAAAAAATCAAAAATATGACTGATATTTCAAAATTAAGAGATTTTTAAATATGTATTTTATTTTCTTTGGAGAATTTTATGAAATATGTGTGAAAGCTTTATTTTATTACCCATTTTTAGATGCATACTAAGAATATATACCTTCATAATTTTAAGGAAAAGGTATTTGTTACACAGATAAAAGCGTGACAGAGGGTTTAAATATATTTAAAAATGTGGCTGTAACTTTTTATTTAAATACAATAAGCACATGATTTTGACTAAGGGCGAAGTCACTTACTCTAGGCAACATCATTATCGTCTTGAGATTTGCAACCGCCCAATGCCAATTTTAGAGGTGCAAATAGACGCAACTCACGTGATGATAAATCCGGATTATAAGGTGGATATGGTAGAACCTTTCAACGCTTTTTTCGGAAATTTGTCGTCTATCGAGCAGTATGAGATCAGGCGTTATGTAACCAACAACTCATTGTCCAAAAATGTATAAGGCTGCTTTCAAGGACTCTAGGAAGTTCTTGTTTTTAAGAGACATTAGAAAAGGTTGTATAAAGAAAATACTACGTAAAATAGTAAGGTGGTCTTAACCTAAAATGTTTTTTTTTTCTTTAGTTAACGAATTAATGTAACAATCCGAAATAGAACAACTCGTTGGTCAAAGATATATAAGGTTGATTTTAGGGCTACTAGAAAGGTCTAGGTTTAAAGAAACGGTTTTGTGAAGAACATGAAGGTTTAACTTTTTAAGTAAGCTAGTCAGAAGAATAAAGGGCAATAATTTACAATAATTGTTTTTTCAAAAGTCAGTGGCAATTACTTTACCAACTTATGGCGCAACCTTTACCTTCTTTGGAAATTTAAGTGGCGCCACTCAAAACTTGATCTTTTTGAATCAGGCGTAAAACGATGAATCCATGATTCGACGGAAATGAGTGAGGAATTTAAAAATTACCGCTTTTATCTTGCTTTTTTTAAGAAGCTCACTAAAACTACCCACACTAATTGGTAATGTTTGTGACGTTTCAGAAATTATTTTATTTGCTTTTTCTCTTCTTCTTCTTCTTCCCTAGGCCGTCTTGATTCACTACCGGAGGCAGCGCAGCCTCTTGGGCTTTTTGTGCCTAGTCTCCCATTACCTTTTATATCAATCCTCCCATAAATCTTGTTCCTTCTACAAGTATGTAAAACCCCGAGACTAATTGTTTATATAATGCCTGTCTTTTGTGATTCAATGGTTCACATTCGCACATGATATGGTAGGCTGTTTTTCCCACTTGTTGCACATTTTGCTACTTGGGTCCCCATTGTATGAGCCTATCTTGTGTAGGTGTCCTCTTAGGTTATCATACCCTGTTAGCAACCCCCTACTGTTATACGAAGTATTTTCCTACTTTGTCTGAGTAGTTTCCTTCGTTGTTTTGGATGGGCCTCCTATGAAGCTTTTTCCATGTCTATTTCTACTGAAGTTTCCCCAGTATTTTTCGTGTTTGTTTCGGATCCATTCCCTGGTTTTCCCCTTGTGCTGAGGTTTTGGTCACTCCAAGGGCAGGTTCTGGCCCAAAGTATGGTGTGAATGATCCCTGTTTCGCTATATTATGTGCTTAATGATTTTTAAAATTTTTCAACTTTTAACCTTATTTTTTAATTTCATATCACGGCTTTCAAATCTGCCACTATATAACAGCAGTCAGGTGGCAAGTATAGAAAATGTTTTTAGGTATTCGCTTTTTAATTAAGTTAATTTATTTTTTTCTAATTAGTTAAAATTTGGCATTTTCCATCTAAAGTTTAATATTTTTGATTTCAAATTCATTTACTTTGAGATGTTAGCAGCAATGCATGGCCCAGCCCTTATATTAGACAAGACTATTATTCACCATTAGACAACTTGAAGTACTAGGTCAGTAAGTCAATTATACCAAACTACTTAAAATGTATCGATAACCAATAACGATTACTTTTTAATTAAGTAAAATCATATGACAACGATCTAATCAGCCGCTGTGCTGTCAATTAAAAAGCATGATTGGGATCAGGTCACTTTCATATTTTTTAACCTAGGAATTTGGCGTGAGGTGAATAATAACCATAAATAAGTTTCTTATCAGTACACTTTATCATTTTCATTTAAATATTTTAAAGTAAAACCGCACAAAAACAATAATAATTTATTGGGCTAGTCAATGTTATTATTTTATGTACAGGGTGGCGCATTTGGGTTGTATTTACGGGGTATACAGGGTGTCCCAACTCTATTTAAACACTAAATATCTCTGCACCTGTTCATGATACAGGATACAAAATATGTGTTTAATGACACTAATTTTATTAACAATATTGGTAAATATAAGGGTATCTTCAAAACAGAGTTTTTATTGTTAAGTACGTTTTTTTAATAGAACGCCCTGTATATTTTGCAAAATTTTGACTCTACATTCAATTGTACATCAAAAATGTCAAATACACTCTACGTGAATTATTGCTGGTTTTTAAGATAATTAAAAAACTAATATTATTGATAACTTGGTACATTTTCTGCTTAGTTCTACATAAAAGAGGTACTCGATAAACTAAACGGCTTTCGAGATATTATAATTCTAAACTTGTGAGGTACGAAATCTCAAAAGCCAATTTGAAAAATCCAAAAATTGATAATTTCGATTTTTTTTTTAATTATTTGTTTTTGCACATAAAATATGAAACAAATCACTAGAAATTGCTATACTAAAATAAATGCATTTTATTGACAAAAAAAACTTGAAAATACTTATTTAAAATAAAAAATAACACCGATTTTTTTTTTAGTTTTACTTAAAAGATTCTTAAATCGGTCGTAAAATAGAACAAAATGAAACAAAAAACATGCCAATATCTCTATTTTCCAATCTCTTACGATTAAAAATAGATGGAGCCACACATCTAAACAATTACCCAAACCTTTATCATTCAAAATACCCCTTCGGTTAATGTTTTAACTGTACCAAATTTCATTTTGATCAAAAAGTGCGATTTGAAAATATAGGAAAAACCTATATTTAAAAAAAAATTTTTTTGCAACCTATGGGCTGTTTTGGAATTATGTTTATATAAAATGTTTGTCCTATTCTTAGCCAAATCTCCCATTAAGCAATGAAATATGTTTTTGCATCACCCTGTATATAAAAAATGCTCTATGACTAATTTGATATTGCAGTAAAGAAACATTTTTTTAATGTCTGCTTTTTTAATTATTCTTTTCCACTGCTATAATATGTAATATGTAATAAATAATGTTTTTTACATGTATTGATATTTTTGATCCAGTGCCTGATTGCAATTAAGATTATAAAGTGGTAATATTGACGAAAAGCTCTATACTCGGCTCTATCTTTATTTTGCATTATTACGAGAGGGTTTTACATATGACGAAATTTCACTATCAGAAAAAAAGACCCAAGCTGCAACTCAATTATTCAATTATTTTCATTATTTTATTACCATTTATTAGGTATATGATTTTAAAATATGCATTTATTATTTTATAAATGATAAAAGAGAACAAAATTTAAAAATTACTGTAGATCTCATACCTTACTTGTTTCAATGCCCTGTACATAAAAGAAAATACGTAATAGCGGCACTTTTATATATAATATTTTAATTCCCAAATATATATTCTAATGAAATTATAAAATAAAGTTTCCTTTTGTTTTAAATTTCACCCAGAATATAACTCTCTAATAAAGATTATTGTTATCAACACATTAAACACTGTGTCCAAATTTTAAAACTTATGTCTTTTTTACTACACCAATGTATTCAAAAAGCTGCCATCAATTAATTGCTTTTAGATACAGGGAATTGAAACAAATATGGCATTACGTCTATGTCTACGATATTTCTTTCTCTTTCATCAATGTTATTTTGTTTTCATTTAAAATTCTATAATGAATTAATTCGTAGTTGCGAAAAAGAAAAATTATTATTTATAAACACAGTATGTCGCAAAAAGTACAATTTCTTGAAAGTTCGTATTTTTCTTTTAAACTTAGTGCAGGCTTTCATAAATGTTAGAAATACTGGTAATAGAAAATGGCTATTATTAAAAATATTTTTCTACTGAGCACAAAATTATTGGTCGATTGAAACAATCTTAAGGAAACGAAATTCTTGTCAAGACACTGGTATTTCTTTATCTCGCCTCGAGCCTCCTAACAACAATAGAATAATTATGTCATCTTGTTAAGCCAGGATAAGGTACAATTTTTTCCAACTGCATATATATCTACATCCCTTATAGCAAGGGGAGTAAAAATAAACCAATGGTATGGGAGTTTAAAAATTGATCTGCTTTTTTTTAATTAGAAGGGAAGGTTTATAACTTCTCTGTTTAACTTAAAAAAAAACTCGTTAAACATCATGTTGCTTACCCTAATGTATTCTGTGATACACAAAGCTTCGTTATTATCGAGGTCGACTGTATACCGGAAATGTTCATTATCAAAGGGGGAAATCGAGGCGTAATATTCGAGGGTCGAAAAAAGGCCACTCCCATCTCTTACGTCATCCTGATCTCCTGTTCAAAGACCCTTCGAAACCACGTGGCAAGGGCGGATGGCAAGGACGAATTTTGTGAAAAAAGGAAATGGAGGGTAAAGGTGTTACCGTCAAAAATAAACGGAGCCATAAGTTCTATCCCTCATTATTAATATTACACATTTCTTTCTATTTAGTAAAATAGTTGGTTTAGTCCAGCTAAATTTTGAAGCCAAAGAATTTGATAAATTACTAAATTTGATGATACATGCATTAAATAAATAGGTTACTTTATTTATTTGCTTACAAAAGTATATATCTATTAATAAATCGGATATCTCTTATTCCAATAATTTTTTATTTAACGAAATATAATATTATTTTATTCATAACCAATGTCCTGTTCTGTAGATTCTTAGTAACAATTATGGCGTACTGTTCCTATTTTAGCAAAAAGTTTGTTATTATTGCGAAAGTTATATCTAAATGAGGTGTGGGTGTGAGGTAAATTATAATATAAGATATACAAAGCATATTTCTTGTCACACACATTCGCTCAACAATTATTACGGACATATATCTATCTATTTTTTTTTTGTATAATTAAAACATTTATATATATATATATATATATATATATATATATATATATATATATATATATATATATATATATTATATATATATATATATATATATATATTTTTTTCCTAGTACAATATGCTTTTACACTAGAAACTTCTTTTGTACTGGAACTGATTGATTTTTGTGTCCAGATGCTGTAATACCGTCTAATTTCCTTTTTCAGCTTCATTACAATTCTGTTGCGCCATCATACGAAAAGTGTACCTTTTTACTTCAGACAAAATTTAACTACTGAAGACTAAATTTGAGAGTACTTATATAAGGATTTTTATAACAACAGTGACTCTTTGTTGTTGTAACTTTTTTTTTAGGTTTCAAGTGACCTACTAATCAATACGTAAAAAAGACTTTAAAAGTGACTTTATTGCTATTAATTTATTATTAGAAAAAGTGCCATAAGCCAATACATATATAAAAATTGTTTTTAGCTTAAAATTAAACTAATTTAATAGCCATTTTATGCTTTGAATGGGGTCTACCATTACTTATTTAGTGTAAAATAGTTATTTGTTTATTACTTGAAGTTTAAAGATATTTCTCTGATACTTTTCAAAATCAGCAATATCAAATCTAAAAAAACACAAGAAAAACAACTAAAAAGCACAAGATTTAATGCCGCAGCTGGTATTGGATAGCCGAGTCCATAAAACCATTCAATTTTACGCAAAATCGTCGGTTTTATATTTATTAATTGCTTTTCCAAATAATTAAATTATTTTAACAAAGGTAACTGGCTCTTTGTTTCTAATGTTTACCTCTGATGACGTTTATTGAATTGTTTGTGTGTACTTTAATGTCATTGTGAATATAGAAAAATGGTTAAGTAATTGTTCAAAATAGATCTACTGGTTATTACCATTAATACCACCTGAGATAAGAGATCTGTCGCGATATGTGGCATTGATTCTACTACTAGTCCAATAAATGAAAGGACAAAGCTGTAAATAAATTTGTACAATTTTTCTTTGTGGCGCAATTCTTAGTTCCTCGGGGATGCTTTCAAGCGAAAAAAGTTTATCAACATTAACTGGTGGGAAAGAGCTGAAAATAGCTCCTCAATGCCCGAAAAATGGGTTTCCCGCTACTATCTGCCAAAAAATGCAATTGAAAGTTTTTGTTTAGACAAAAAATGAAGATTGCCTCGTAATCTACAAAAAATGGTCCTTATATATATTATTTTAAAATCGGTAGTTTTCGAGATTACCGGACCCAAAAGTCCACTCATTTTAGCTGCCGCTCTACTGCTAGAATGCCGCTATCTTTATGGATTTACTTATAAGCGGGCGGACGAATCGTTCCATTACTCGGGCAATAATGTACCTTTTTTAATCATTCAAAGTTCATCGAAATAGGAAAACCCGTACCTAGTATCGTATATAAGTTTGGACCCATTCTGATTTTTCTAGAATATTGAAAAAAGCTGTCAAAGTTTTTTTTTCACAGTATTTTGAGAGTATCTAATTAATTTATTGATATTTTTTTGAAAAAATGGTTTCTTTTTAACATTTACTTTTTTATAATAAAACCTTAGCAAGTGTTCAATGATCCCGGAAAATTTCCTTCACAATCTTTCTTGCGTTTTGATAAAAAAGTGTTTTGCCCATCTGCATTTTTTAGTAAGAAACTACGACTACCACATCTATCCAGTTTGAATGTTATAAATTTTGCAGATTTTGAGGTAATCTTTATTTTTTGTCTAAACAAAAATTTTCCAATTCGCATATTTTGGCAGATTTTCGCGAGAAACTCATTTTTGGGAACTTGGGGGGCCATTTTCAGGGTTGCCACGTCGGACTCGTGATAAACTTTTTCTCGCTCTAAAGCATCTGCGAAGACCTAAGAATTGTGCCACAAATAAAAACTGTACAGATTTATTTTCAGCTTTGGGTACTTTCAGGTGTTCAGTTACTGGATTATACCTGATAAGCCAAGAACTGTTTTTGAACACACATAGAGCAGTTTCATGGAAAATAGACAGAAAACTTTTCTGCCCAGGCAGAAAAAGTCCACCTTTTAAACCTGTCGTGTCATTTAAAAGTTGCTTTTTAAGTCATTTGCAAAAAAATATTTGATGAACTACTTACCAGCAGTAACACCTTGAAAATTTTAGTTATCTCTTGTTGACCATTTTCTCAAAACTAGTTTTTTAAGTTTCGTCAGTTTTCTTCCAGAGTGAAAAATAATTTCCACAGTAGTAACATTTGTTAGATCTTTCTGATATTTGATTTATAAATAATAATTAATTTCTGTCATTTAATGTTTAAAATCCATTACAAAACTAGTTAAAAAATTTGATGTCTTCTGAATCTTTTCGTATTTAATAATATAAATATTTGTGGTTTGTTTTATTATCTATTTTAAGTATCACAAAATATCAACAAACTGACATGTCCAAACGAAAGGTAATTTCTTGAAACCGGTAGATTAAACTGAAGTTAGAAATGCAAGCATTAGTGCTACAACATGCCGATTAATTTTAAAATAGTACTTCCGGAGATATCAAAAAAACGAAATTTGCTGATTTCGTTTTTATTTTTCTGACGTTATTTAAAGATATGGAAAAACAAAAGACATTTCTCATGGCTACTTCTAAGCTCTACAAAATAGCGTTGGGAGATGTTCGTACGACGTTTCGTTTTCGTTAGACCATCATCAACTTTATTTTTTTAAATACGGATCTGGGTTTTTTATTTAATTTTTTTGAACCTCTTATTATCCCAATTACAAAAATGTATAACACTTAATATTTATTAACAAATATGGAACGCCCCTATAAGAAATGATGTGCGTTCCTCGTCTTACTCATTGTCTCTTATGGAAAATATGTTTATTTAAAAGAAAAATATTAAGTGTTATACATCGTTGTAGTTGGGATTAAAACTGCTTTAAAAAAATGCAATAAAAAATTGAGTGCCGCCTTTAAAAAAATAAAGTTGATGATGGTTTAACGAAAACTAAACGTCGTACGGACAATCTCTCAACGCTGTTTTGTAGAGCTTAAGAAGTGGCCATGAGAAAGTGTCTTTTGTTTTTCCATATCTCTTTAAATAACGTCAGAAAAAAAATTAAAACGAAATCAGCAAATTTCGGATTTTTCAGGATATCTCTGGAAGTACTCGGAATTTTACAACTTTCTAATCGGCATGTTGTTAGGCACCTAAATGCGCAACTTTGCCATAATTTAACCGACTTCGTATATCTTACGGTTTCCGAGATCCCCATGCATGCACTCGAATCTGTGGCACCCTGTATAATCGTTTATTAATAGAAAATCAAGCATTAATGAGAGCTATTAATGAATAATTTTGTATACCTTAGTAATAGTCACAAATAAACGACCACCAAAAATGTAATTATCCCTCGGTTTCATAAATCATTCAAACAACACAACAGGGAGAAAAGGTAATAAAGCGTAGCAAAGATACCTCGACCCTCGACGATTCACATTCGAGGGTGAAAAGGGCCACTCCCACCTCTTGTGCCATTCTGGCCTCCTGTTCGAAGGCCCTTCGAAACCACGTGGCAAGGGCGGTAGACAAGGTCGGCCAAAGGACGAATTGAAAATCAAAATTACCGACAGAGTAGCACAAAATGTCGTCCGTCCTTCCTTTTCTTGCGAGCGAGACAATGATAACGTCTGACATTGGAGGGTATTTAGCATGATTTGATCTTAAATAATGCGCAAAGTAGATGGGGTGGGGTGGGGGGTAAAAGGGGAGGGTGTAAATGGAAAGGGTCGCCGGATGGTGCTTTGCCGGAGGGTGATGTATTTGGGTTAGGGTGATGTGAATGGAAGCGTAGAGAGATAGGAAAGATTTATGAGGGTCTGGGGGTGAATGTTTTAAAGCAACTGCGTTTTTTATTTGTGTTGTATCTAATTATAGTTACCAAATTATTTATTGTTAATTTCTTTATATCTTACATGAATTTTTTTTTCGGTTGCCCATTTAAACTTATGAAATTATTTTTAAAATGACTTAGTTTTAGAATAATGCCACCAATTGAATAGAACTTTGTAAAACTTTCTGTCACAAAATTACAACCAATAAGAATAATTTGGATCTATAAATGATATTATTTGTCAATTTCAGAATAGTCAGTCGTTACTTGCATTACGAAAAACTTAAAAGCATTAAGTCATATATAAATTTTGTACAATCGGAATCGACTTATTGAAATAAAAGTCGGTATGAGCCAATTTGCGTGCACTTTTGAAATAAAACATATTGGATGGTCATTTGATACTAATTAAACACGTGTTAAATCATTCAGTGTTATTTAAAATTTACCGTAGAATCTATATCTGTCAACTTTTGTGTTTATTTGTTAATAAAGAAAAAATAACTTGCCTAATATTATATTAGCCAGCATCAACTCACATATTGCTATAAAGCAGTGCCACAGAACCCAAATGCCTTTATCTAACTGTTTTAGATACCCATAGAGCTGCATAAATTCAATAAATCTTAATCCGGAAGGTAAAACCATGAAGGTACCTTTGATATAATATACTTTCATAGTTGTAATCAGATCATTATCAGTAATAGCTATTATCTAGCATCGTATCTAGTTCTACTCAGAAATATTATTAAAATAAAATAAAAGGAAAATCTTTTTAACTCTTACAATTTAATAAAATAGTTTTAATAATGCATAGAATAACGTTAGTTCTGTAAAAACTTATTTTAAAAGTATTTACGTTAGTATTAAATATTCTAAAAACATGGATGAAAAATAACAAGTTAAATTTTTAAGTAAAATATATTTAAAGGACCTTATGAAGCCCTAAAGGAAAATAATAAAGTGACAACGATTACAGTGGCTAACATTAAAGTCTTTGGTAGAGTTAGGATACTATTAGACCCTAAAAAAGATTTAAGATTTCAATTAGATCTAGTTCTCATGTGACAATTATAATACCATGTTTATGTCACCCAATATTCCCCAAAATTCACCATATTGTATCAAATTGCAATTAATGAAAATCCGATTTTTATGCCCTACACAATAATAATAGGTACTTTAGGTATAATATTTCTGACGCAGTTAAACAGATTTTATCTAGATCAAGCTTTTGCCTTAGAGCCAGAAAAATTTGGAAACAAGCTGCTGTATAATCTGTATAAATTTATTAATATTTTCTATGTAAATTTTCCATAGACACGTTAAAAACAAAATTACGAAATTCTACGTTTCCTAGACAACGTGGTATTTCCACTTACTTACAAACACCGAACAATCAAACCTTTGTTTGTATTGTCAATTAGAAACGTTAAAATCAGTCAAAATGAGTCGATTTGCTCATGTACACAATGAAGAAATTGATAAAGTAATTTAAAAAACAATTTCAGGTATAGTTTTAATTATGTTGCATGAAATTAAAAATTTTATGACAAAAAAAACATTTTAATAGTATAATACTCCCATCTTTCTCCATTCTAGAAATATTCTTCCTAAATACCGCTCGTGTATAAAAATTAACCAGATAATTTTCATTCAAGCTTGTTATACAAATTCCACTCGTTCTTCGGAATTTTAAATAACAAGCTTTTATGAAAATTATCGGTAATTCTTAAGCACTCGTAGTATTACCCCCAAAAATATGTATCTTTATACACTTCAGTTTATGGAAGACATTGCATTATTTGTTTTATTCGGAATAGAAACATATAATACATGTCCCTAAGAAGATGAAGCCAAACATTTAATTGAAGACATTTTTAAACATAAAGAGTAACAACATTAAGAGATGTATTTTTAGACGATTTCTAGCAAATAGAGTTATTTGAGATTTGCATGAAATTTTGTTCATTTACTTTTAATTCTTCTTATTGGGATAAATTTCTTAATCCTAAATCGATTCCATAAACTTAACATACAAGGTAAATGATTTAGTTTTGTCAATTTTAATTATAGAAGTATTTTCAAACAATTTTAGAATAAACTTTGATCAATTTTTTAAATATTATTCTTAAGCTCTTTGAATTGCTTGGAGTCCTTTAAATCAAATGTTAAAAATTTTCTTGAAAATGTAAGGGATAATATAAGTGAACTATATAAAGCTAAGAAAGAAAAAGAATGTCACATGTCTCTTCGAAGAACATACATGTTACATTCTATTTCTGGACTCCTACTGAGAGTGACTAACATGGGGAATGGATTCACCAAGATATTTCTGCCATTGAAAAACGATATCAAGGCAAATGTAGCTGAACAGAAGAAATATCGATGTAAAACATCGGGAATAACATTTTGTTCATGTCATAAAAAAAGTAATTTCATTTTACCAGTGTAATTATGACATAATCATTTTCTAATTAAGTAATAGCACAGTTAAGGAAATAAAATAAGTTTTAAAAGTAAGCATACACAACAATTTAAAAAAATTGTAAAGTTAGGCCCTATACAACACTTACCCAACAATACAAGAGTTAGTTTTAGACATTATCGATCTAATTTGAACGTAACGTGCTCATTCTCTTCTTCTTCTCGTATTCATGCAGGGGTCAGTAGGAAGTGGGCGTAAAGTTGGGAGGGGCCGTTTTGCCGACCTGGCCAGGCATGACACAGTGCACGAGGCCGATGCAGCCGCCGACCGCTCCAAAGAAATT
The DNA here is from genome assembly GCA_019359885.1 of Listronotus oregonensis. Classification (NCBI taxonomy): domain Eukaryota; kingdom Metazoa; phylum Arthropoda; class Insecta; order Coleoptera; family Curculionidae; genus Listronotus; species Listronotus oregonensis. The sequence continues at coordinate 147,666 of JAHBCN010000392.1, read as the reverse complement.
ATGCGTGAAGGTGTATTATGTAGTGTAATGGGATTTCTTTTGTAACAGGTGGTTTCCTTTTAAGTAGGGTTTGGTTTTACCTTATTAATATTTAATACATCGAGGTATTTGCAAATGAGTTTTGTAAAATTCAATGTTGCTTTTTCATTCAATTAATATTCTGACTCAATAAAAATTAAGTTTAATTTGGGAATATAAACCTAAATTTAGTACTAAGTAACTGCAGACAGTTGTATAAAAAATAAATACTACCATTATTAAAAGTCAATTTAAAAATGGAACCACAAGTTAAAATTTTTATATATATAATATATATATATATATATATAATATATATATATATATATATATATATATATATATATATATATATATATATATATATATATATATATATATATATATATATATATATATATATATATATATATATATATATATATATATATATATATATATATAATATATAATTGAAATTGACAAATAAATCTCTGTTTTAAGAAAATTATGGATATTATATCCTTCGAAGGCATGAATTAAAATGTTTTTGACTAATTAGAAATACTCGATCATTTCTATTTTTTATTTTTTCATGCAATGCAAAGTTGGCTTTTAGAATTAATTTTTACCTCTTTTTGTGGTTTAAGGGCCCCTATTTTTCTTTGTAGCTATCATGGGCCCCAATTATTAAATGTGTAGGATTCAAGTTTTAGTATAGATTAAAATAAAATAAAAATGTTGTCAGTTTCATGATTTTTCAAAAAGTTATTTCGGTTTGAAATCCTAAAATGAAAATTTAGGAAAAAAAAAATAAAAATTTATAATTTTTTTTAAATATAAGTACTTAAGTCAAAATATCTGGGTGTACCGCGTAGCAGAGCACTTTACCTATCTCATATTTAGTATGTCTAACCTAACTCTAATGTAAAAATCGAGAACTAAACCTATATAATTTATAATAATATTAAAATATTTATATATATATATATATATATATATATATATATATATATATATATATATATATATATATATATATATATATATAATATATATATATATATATATATTCATTCACTAATACTATAGTCTTCTAATATGACTTTCGAATAGTTTTTCTGATATCAGGTTTGTTCTTGATGAAATTGTATTGTTTTATCTATAAGCAGCACCAATTACACTTGTCTAATGCTGAAGGAGCAAGTAAGACCATGTATAAAGATAAGTAGGTAACTTTCAAGACAATAAGCCAATAGACGAGTTAATATATTAGATCTTAACAAACAATTGTTTTTATTTTCCTTGTTTTGGACTTCCAAAGCTATTATAAATGGAATAATATACACGTGTTTAATTTTGGCATTTTTCTGCGAAGTATCTAGATACGAGGATGAAAGCAATGTATCTAAAAAATAAGAAAAGGACTTACACCTGATGAAACACACATAACATTATTGTGCAAATGCTAATCACAAGATTGCGTATAGTGATGCATGCACTAGGTAAAACAGAACAGAAATTTAAAAATGCGTATTTTTCTAGAAAGCAACAATGCAAAATCCTAAGAACAGTATTATACAAACGTATAATATCAGGCTATTCCTATTTGACTTGCGATACGGTCTTTGGGCTCGTTGAAAGGGCAGGCAGATCAGGTGTAAGCCATACTGCACAAGATTGGGTACAAATAATAAACATTTCAAAAATAAATGTTAAAGTGTATCGTATACAACAGAATTTGGAAAAATTTAATGCAAAAAGAAAACTTAACAGAGACTTGTTTACAGTTGAATTGTTGCAAATTTCCTTCTGCAAATTTATTAATGTTCAATTATGGTCTATAATAGTAAAGACCAGATCCTGCTAACCTTTTTTGTCTCGTGGGCATCAGGTCATATTTTTGGTTTTGGACAGAATTTTTGCTTACTAAATATATATTTTTTATTGATTAACTTTAAATGTGTTTTGAAAACTTAAATTTCAGGTCGTAGTCGATTCCTGAGGTCAATATAGACCACTTTGAATATTATTGGTGTAGACAAATCCTTTTTTCTTACACATATTCAGATTTACTTGCATTCAAAGAGCTCACAAACATTAAAAAGTAAACAAGCAACTATTTATTTTGCAGTTGTTTGTAACTCTTGTATGTATTTTTACATTTAGTTAGTCTTTAATGAAGGTATGTTTTAATATCTTTAATAAAACTAGAAAAGAAAACTAGGCATACATAATGTATAAAAATGTAAAACTGAGCCAAGTTGTAATTACCTTTTTCAATATTTAGAAAAATGTTAGTAATTTAAATTATCCTTAATAACTAATTTTAAGCTTTGGGTGTATTTTTAGTTTCCACATATTACCAAAATCCGTAAATGTTGTTTTTAGTAGATGAAAATTGTAGAAGGTATACTTTATTTAGATATGCCAAAACAATTAAGGTATTGTTTGCAGAATTATAATTATATGGATACTTTTAGATAATTAGATAATAATATCGAAACTGTTTCCATTATTTCAATTAAATTATTCTAAAAAGTTAATAATTCTAGTTTTATTACTACAGGCCGCACGCATCTACTAATTTTTTGAAAACGTGCTTCTAACAAATCGTACTTTGTTGTAGGATTAAAGGAAACTCAAAATGGAGGGACGTCGAAAGCATCTGGTAAAGGATTTAAATCCTGTTCTTACCTGCAGACTTTGCGAAGGATACCTTGTGGATGCTACAACTTTGGTTGAATGTCTACATACATGTAAGTTTTTTAGCTACGTAATACTGTATCTTTAAAAAGTTTATTTACGATTTTTTTGGATTTTCACTATATTCGTATTTTTTTATTAGCTTTTTTAAAGTATCATCGTACCTGTACATAATTTAATAATTGAACAAAAAAATAATATAGTACATAATTATTTTTTCCTCTAGAAGTATGCTACCCATCCAAATGATCAGTTACCCCGCTTATTTTCTGATTCCCTGCCATTCGTGCTCCACTTTCTTCGTATTTCGGCAAGCTATGGAGTTTTCGGAATACTTACTTTGTATCTTTTATAGCATAAAGACAATGCCGATAAAATTTGTCTAGCTAATCACATCAGCCACGGTTGTAATATTAGGCAAAAACACATACTTAGTAATTCAGCCCGATCTCACCTTTGCGTTTTCTGGCTGCAATTTTTTTAAGATGTACGAAACGCGAGTGTACAAAACAAGAATGAATCTCTTTTAAAGATGCATAAATCCAGTTTTATTACTGACTGCAAACCAACACCCTTACATGTTTATAAATAGTCCACAGTACAGGCCCCCTGGCAAGTTGATTACCACATACTTTATAATTCGTGAGGAACTTCGTTTCGACGAGTCTACCACACTTTTCCTCTGCGACTTTTCTCGATTCCTCCGCTTTTCCGCTCGAAAAAGCCCTATATTATGGCTATTTCCAAGGTTCTAAAAGTCACAACCAAACTTTTTTTAGCTAAGTTACTGCAAATTGTGTTGAAAATGTGAATTTAAACTTGTCCGACAAAAATTTGTCCGACTTTTTCATGTCTACCGCTTGAAACATGCCCAAATACAGGGTATTGAAAACCGATTACCACATAGGTAATTTTGGTAAAATTAATTGTAAATAATTTATAAAAATTTTATGTTTGCCCGACAAATTTCAAGCCGCATTTTTTCAGTCCGACAAGCTGGAAATTGAAATTTTGACGGGGTATAAAAAATCTTAACAAACCAATTTTACTTTTTTTTTTTTTAAATCTATTTGAAAATAGTGATACACCTTCCGACAATTTAGTGTCCGCCTTTCCTTAAAAAATAATAAAAACATAAATATAATTTTTGCAGTGTTCCGTAACACCTCGTATTAAAACCGGATTAGATTAAACCTTTTCATTGAAATCAGGTTCACAAAAGTTTCTATGGTAACAACAATGCAACGTACACTGAACTGTCTCGGGTTAAGTACAGGGTAGGTAAAAAAATAAAAAATTGACAGAGTAAAGATTTATTTAAAAAAATCCAGCAAAAGGTTATAAAAAAGTTCAGAATTAAAAGTTTTTTAAATGCTCAATACCAAAAATTTCCCCCAAGATTTTTTTTTTTTTTTAAAATCTAAATTTTCTTTTTTTATAACCATTAAAATTTAAATTTTTTTAAAAATCATATAATGTAAATTTAAAAAAGCTTTTTAAACTTAAAAATTGTTTTTAATTTTAAAAAAACTTCAGTTTTAACTTATTAAAAAACCTTAAAATTTTACAAAAAAAAAAAAGACTTAAAGTAATAAAATGACAAGTTTTAAAAAAGTTTTTTTAAACTTGAAAAAATTTTATTTTATATATTTATTTAAAATGAAAAATTTAAAAGACATCATTTAAAAAAAAACCTATAAAATTAGGATAACTATAAAAAAAACAAATGAGGGGTTAAAGTAAAATTATATAAATATTTTTTTTTTTTTTAATAATTATTTGCTTATTAATTTATTTATTTAAATATTAAAAATATATATATATATATATATATATATATATATATATATATATATATATATATATATATATATATATTATATATATATATATATATATATATATATATATAAATCGTTATATATTTAGACAACATAGGATATATTATAAATATTACAATTAATATTAAAAAATTACCTATGTATCGGTTTTTAATACCCTTCAAATTCCATGTTTCTAGCTGAGGACTGAAAAACTCGGACAAATTTTTGTCGGATAAGTTTAAATTCACATTTTTAACAAAATTTTCAGTACCTTAAGCTTAAAAAAGAAGTTGTGGTCGTGACTTTTTAGAACCTCGGGAAATCGCCATAATATAGGGCTTTCGAGCGGAAAAGCGGAGGAATCGAGAAAAGTCGCAGAGGAAAAGTGTGGTAGACTCGTCGAAACGAAGTTACTCATCGAATTATAAAGTATGTGGTAATCAACTTGCCAGGGGGCTGTACTGTGGACTAAAACCTACTTATCTATTGGTAGCAAATTTTAGGTAACAACCTTTTGTTAAAACCTAATGGAACCAAATTACCCACAGCCTAAAATTCACAGTTCAGCATGGATTCTGTGCAACTTTTTAAAAATGATATTGTATTAATTTTTAATGATTTAAAATATTATACCGTGTAAGAAAAAAGATAAAAATTAAGATAAAACTAATAATAGCAATGCAAGTAAATAAATGCCACAAGCTTTGTGTTGTGTGTTTTCAAGTGTTATTTTCGATCTTTAATTATCTAAATAACTGTTTCTTGATCATTTTATATAAAAAAAACATATTTCAAGCAACATAATTATCCGTTTCGTACCTCAAAATGGATATACATTTTGTGCAAGCCAATAACAGAACCTACCTGAGATAAACGCATTTATGATTGTGCGTTTCTTAAAAAATAACACTGACTACCATGCTGCAGAACTCAAAAATGTAAAAACAGCTGTGAAAGTATCTCTGAAAAATTATTTATTTACGTGTTCATCATTCAGTATTTCTTAAAATCTTATTGAGGTTATGTTTATGGAGTGTAGAAATATAAGGAGTACCATCTCTTATGGGAGACCAATTGAATGAATAATACCGTTAAGTATAAAAGGAGAAAGTACTAACTTGCTTGGTATTTAACTTCTAGAACAAACAAAATCATTCTTATCCAAAAGTTAGGTTATACCTTAAAGTGTTTATAAGCTATATAAAGGCGATAATTTGTTGTATATAAATCGGTAAAAATTTAAAGCAGGATATTTGTATACTTACATTAAAGTGATCTTCACATATAAAAACATTTGAAAGCGATAAAAAACTGTTTGGATCTCTTCGAGCTAATTGTAACCACATTTTTTGCCTTTTAGGATTTGTTGGGTCAGATATAAACAGTTTTTGTGGTGTTTTCAGAGAAGTATTGGTACATTGTGGCACTACACACCATTTATATACCATTTTAGCCAATAAGTTGAGAAATTATTAACAAAATTCACTGTAGTTACACTCGTTGTTAACTTGTTTACTTGCATTTGACGACACGCGAGACATATGTCGACACCATTACAGAGACTGCGTTTTTAGCGCGAATTTTATAATTTCAAGTTTAAAATTAAGTTATATTGAAAATACAGCAGATTTCCTAGAAATATATAATGTATTGTGTTTGTTAGGTACCAAAGAATAACTTAAAACGATTTTTCAAAATCAGTAAAATAGCCTATTACTGTAAAATGTGTATTTTTTAAATAATTTTACTTTAAACGTGCGATCACTTAATATTTTTTTACCGCAAATATTTATCTGCAGGTATTTTAAAAATCCATAATTCCCAATTAACAGTTGTTAAATATATAATCTATATTTAATACGGGTATTAACCTTTTGGTTGGCGGCTATTAAACCCAAACAAATCTAAAAGCCCGCATTTAGGCCGAGTAAAGTGATTAACAATATTGATCTATATTGCTTTAATAAAATGTGTACAATTTACATTAAATTTAAAATGTCATTAATTATTGTGTAAACACTTGTTGAGCATAAACAGTTATTATAATTTGAAGGTAAATTACTGATATATTGTACTGGCGACTTTAATTATAGCTCAAAAGTATATCATTGGCCTAAGCGGTTTTCAAACTCTTTAAAAATGCCAAAATTTATTAGTAAAAAGTTGATAAACTACGTATTTTTTTAGACAACAACATTAAACAAATAAAATATAATTTTTATTGGCAGTTTTTTTTATGTTGCCATTTTAATTCTTTGTCATCATCCCTAGGTAGCAAGCAAATGTGATTGTCGTACGCAATTTTGAAGCCAAATAAAATTGTGAGGTACAGTAATTTGCATTATATGGTAATTCACCTTAGGTAGGACGTTTGGACTTCTGTATCGGATAGAAAATATGTTTTTAGTCGATACAAACGGGCATACGTTGAAGTAAAAATTTATATATTACACTATAACCTGCATATAAAACAGGCTTCAATAACCTAATTGGGACCTCCATTGTCTTTATTTATTATTGTATACAACGTTTCGGTAAGTAATGTATCTTCAACCGTTTTCAAGTGATAACTGCCAACTAACCAAAACGTTGTGTATCAATTAACATATAAAGACAACTGAAGTTCAGGATTCTAGTGTTTTTGATTGAAACCATAACATTATCTAACACCTTATATGAAGGCTGTCAAAACACATATTTGTTTCACTCTACTCATTGTTACGTACTTTAAAATCAACAAAATTACAAATAAACACCATATCTGACATATAAACAAAATTAAAAATCAAGAAAATCAAGTAGTTATTCTTTTATTGTAAATTTAGTATTTACCAATTTTAGTAGGTAAAAAATCGAAGTTGTCTGTAGATGTATGAAAATTTTACTATATAAATGTAATTAATTATAAAATTTAGACAGGTTTTTATAATTTATCACCAATTATTTTAAAAGTGGTGGCAAAGATGTCAAAAAAGAACAAGGATACTTACTAGGAATTAAAAATGGTACAGTCAGGTAATTCCATAGAGATATTTTCTTTACGATTTTGGCAAACTTGAAAAATCCAGGTTGGCGAGACTGTACTGGAATGCACAAAATATTATTTACGACAGTTAAAAACTACTTATTTTGCAAAAATCTATTTCGATAATAAGATAAAGAGACTACACATTTATTTACAAAACTAAATCGACTAAATCAACTCAACGACAGTTAACAAATGACATTAGTTTGTAGCGCTGCCTGTAGAAGTCCTAGTTATTTTTATTTCATAGGCGCTATGAGGATTCAGTATTTTAGTTCTTTCTAGAAGCCTCTGGGCACCCTACCAAGGAAAAATGAATGTCATAGTATCACATATTATAAAAAATTAATAAAGTTTATTAATGACGTCCTTATTCCTTTAAAGAGATTTTTTAATAAAATCTTATAAAACTAAAAAGAATTATTTTTTTTAATATACATTTGGCAAATACCACCATTATGAAAAAAATGCTATTTTATATGGCATTCTAATTGATTGTATGCAATACCTAATTTAGTATACCTAATCTATATTATAGTTTAATTGTAGATTAATCTCTTAATAAATTGTAAATTAACAGAACTAATATTCTTCTAAATCTCGGCACTCCAATCTACAGTTAACATAACTTTAACACTTTTGGATACATATATTTTTCTAATAAATAAAGAAGGTTTGTGTTCCGTGCAAAATATATAGCTCCCTTTTTTCATTTTTACATGCATACAACTAAAACCACTTTTTAAATATTTTTTTTTATTTCAATTTTAGTTTGTCGAGGATGTATCTTACGATATTTCGAAAACAGCAAAACCCAGTGTCCAGTTTGCTCAATGGTTTACAAAAAGAAGTCATGTTTTCGGTAAGTACAGAAGTGTGCCAGGCACTCAATATTTTTAAACATTATTATTCCCATAAATAAAGAAATTATAAGACCTTTATTTTATTATATTATTACTGGTATTTGAATTTCAGAGAAAATAAAATAAAAAAAATTTGGACTCGTTATGTCATTAGATCGATATTTTGGAAACTAACTTTAAATATATATATATGATTCGTCGCAAAGAGTCAGACAGACCCAGAAATATTTTTGTTTAAGGTTAAAACCTTACAAATAATAAAAAAGATAGTTAAAATTCTTAGCTTTTTATTTTTCTTTTATGAATGGCAAAATTAAGATTTTACCCAAATAAAGATTAATATTATAACGTGAAGAAATAAATGTTTTAAAATTCTTCTTTATTTAATTAAGCGATAATTTATTGCAGTTAAAATTAATAAATTTATATTTTACCAGCACAATTTGCGTGCTTTCAGAGTAACTAAATTTACATCATTAATTTGCGCTTCCAACAAAAAACAAAACGATTTTGCTTATGCTGTATCATTTATTATAATTTATATTTCCGCTGGTTTGTTCATGAAATATGTGTATTTTACAACAATTAATAATAATATTTACATACAAGTATACAAAATTGTCATTCCATATTTTATTAATTACATATTTTTGATTCGCTAAATTTAAGTCAGGGGTTGCTGTCTTCCAGACTGGGAATTGGTATATAATATATATATATATATATATATATATATATATATATATATATATATATATATATATATATATATTTTATATATATATATATATTATATTTCTATAGTAGAATATCAAAAAAGTTCTGAGGAACAGTATTGTAAATGGCATAATATCAATAGTTTATGTAAAAAAACTATTTAATAAAAATAACTTTTGGTTTTATTAACGTGTTTGTTTTGTAAAATTTAAAGGAAACCTTTTTATATAGCCAATTGAATCTCCTATTTACATTACGAATATTCATATTAAAATACAAATTATACTATTGTTTTAAAAATAAATAAAAATATTAATTTTAATTATATATATTTATATAATTTTTATATATATATATAATATATTATATATATATATATATATATATATATATAATACATATATATATATATATATATATAATATATATATATATATATTATTATATATATATATATATATATATATATATATATATATATATATATATATATATTATATAATATATAGTGTATAGTCTGTTCCAAAGTATACTGTGTTAGCTCTTGCCTTCATTTATGGATTATACCTGCCGACAGCAATAAAACTGCGGATCGGTAGGTATAATTCTTTTAAAAGGTTCTTTGGTCTATCTGGACCTTCTCTTCCACCTTTCCAATTTTTCCTTTAATTGATTTTAAAGCACAAAATATGTTTTTCAAAATTTAAAGTTTGAGTACAAGCTAATCACCTTATAATTTGTGGCTTTGAGTACATTGTTACATTTGTTTAAATAATTAGCGTAAAGTTATTAACGGGATTGCAAAACTCTAACTTAAATCGTTTTACAATTAATATCAACCACTTTCTTTACCGTTTAACTTATTTGCAAACATTATGTAAAATTACACTTAATTAAATCACCCTAATTTATAAACATTCAAATTACTTTTGACCCTACTTAACTTTATAAATTTTTCTTAGGGCGGATACACAAATCCAGGCGCTTGTTTACAAATTGGTCCCCTCATTGTTCGTCAAGGAAATACAAAGAAGGGAAGATTTCTATCGGAGTACGGGGGTAAGAGCGGGCAGCTCTTGCAGTGACGACAGTGTTATAGACAGAGAGAGAGATATGATGCATGAAACGGAGGAAAAGGTGTGTATATCAGATTTCTTAACATATAAATTGACTGTAATATATACAGATATATGTTTAAACCATTTACCTATCTAATTATGTAGATATATATATATATATATATATATATATATATATATATATATATATATATATATATATATATATATATATATATATATATATATATATATATATATATATATATATATATATATATTATGCGGATGCGGACTTTTTGAAATAAAAATGGCAATATTAAAAACATTACTACAATTACACGAAGAAATAAATTAAATTACTATTTTTACATCAAAAATACAGTTTCCTTTAATAAAACACTGTTTTTGAAGGTCTTTAAGGTGTCTTCTAAAACGTAGACCGTTATATGTCAACTAATTATAAATAACATCCTTTCCAAAATATTTTAGATTTATATGAGGCCATAAAAATAGTTACCACCTAACTTTTTCACTAAAATATTTTGATATTTTACATATCTACACTAAATAATGTTTTGAAAACTATTACACCTTTTAAAAAAGTATGTTATTTGCTAGTCAAAAGTAACAGACCCACAGTATTTTTAAGGAGATCATATGCCTTAAAGTTCTTACGCTCATGCTACCTGGAGATTTTTACCTAATTTCCACATCGATTATTATAAAATTTACACAAAAATATATCAATATACACTTTACGAAATCAAATATGAATAATTTAGTAAAAATTTGGGCGATTGTTAAAAGCACGTGTCTGCTTCAGGTAAAATTGGTTTTCAAATTAATCTCTGCAGTTTAAGAACTAAACGGAAGGGTGCAATAAATCATATTAGGTATCCATTACCCAAAAATAATAAATTTGTTTTTTTTTAAGGCCTAAAAATTTTTGGTCAATAAAGTAATCCCATTTTCAAAAAAATTTATTTAAAAAAAGAAAACATTGCTTTCTTAATGTACCTATATTTTTATTTTATTCTTGTTTATATTAAACAAATTGGTTTTAAAACCCTTAGACATAGTAACAAAAACAAAAATTGTATTTCATTGGTTCGAAAAGTTAGCAATCATAGTTATTAGATGTTGGTTGTTCTCAATTGATTTGGTAGATTAAAGAGGTACGATGACCTTAAAAAAGGTTAAAAAAGTTTTCAAAATTCTAATAAAGTATTCTTTTTGCGCGTCTAAAATAATTTCCCAAAGAAATTTAAGAAAATGACAAAAAATTTTTGGGGGGAAATTTGACCTTTTTGGAGGGGAAAAAAAAAAATTTACATATTTTTATTTTTTAAAAAAAATGCCTTGATAACATTTTTTTAAATTTTATGAGTAGGTAAAGTATTTCCCGGCAAGATATAAAAAAGTTTATGAAAAAAATTGTTTAGAATGCAAAATTTGCCGAATACCGATTTCATAACCATAGGCTATTTGATTTTTATTTAAATTATTTACTTATTATTAAATATGAATAAAAATTTTAACCAAACGTAAATCAAAGTAGGCATTGGTTTATGAAAATTCGGTACTCGGGCATAATTTTGCATTCCTAAAAACTTTTTCTTATAAAGCTTTTTTTTATATCTGGTCAACTAGTAAATACTAATCTTTACCTACTCATAAAATTTAAAAAATAATCTCAATGTATCAATTTATGCTTATTTGTTAAAAATAAAAATATGCTATTTAAAATTTTTAACCAAGACAGGGCTGAAGTGCCAAACAGTCAAATTTCAACTCCAAATTTTTGTCACTTTACGTATAAATTAAAAGTTTTCAAATTTTTAAGATTCGCCTGTTCATATCATAGTAATTTAACAAATGTTGAGGTGGGGAAAACTTATCTTGCAAAGTAGAGCACCAACACAGCATTATATTTTAAGTAGCACTTTTATTTTTAATAAAAAATGAGGTATCTTTATACCTTCAGCAAGTTCTCGTAATGTTGCCCCGGCTTGCTTTGTTTCTAAAATGTGTCAATAATGGAATTATTTTTGGTAGTTATAAAATTACTTTTTTCCCAGTAGTATTTTAAAAATTTCTTTCCTTCGTTACTTCGTTTTTTAGAATTATCAAAATAAGGACTAAAAATTTTTACATAGGTACCTAAGTTGAAATCACTTTTCTGCTTTTATGAATAAATTCCATTATTATCTTGTTTTAAACAGAAATTATGTATACAAATCCCAAAATATTGCCTACAAAAATTTAAGAGTTACAGTTGGGTGACAATGATTTATGTTGTGTTGTTCCGACTTTGTACATGGACTTAAGTCCATGCATCAAAAACAACTTTTCTTAACAAGTTAAAAAAAAGTGGCAGATCACAGGTGTCATTTTAGCGAGCAAGTCTACATAATTTTTATCGAATTTGAGGCAAAAAATAATGAGACACTCAATTTTTATTCAAATTTATTTAAAAAAAATTCATTTGATACCAGTTTTTTGATAGTCCCCATATATACTGAAAAAAATAAAATTAAAGGAAATTTTTTTAGTTTCCAAGTTATTATACCTTTATTTACTTCTTTCATGACCAACTGCGTAAATTTTATTTAAAATATTCATGCGTTTTTCCGGAACTTTTTTTATGTTTGTAAAAAATTTTTATTATTTTCTTGTTGTATTATGCATCCAAAACGGTTTATCTTTAATCGCATTTTAATCAATTTTGCTCACTTACCGTGTTGAATGGTTTAACGCCGATTTCTATTAGAAATTTATTTTATATAAAACGGCTGCCCCAACGTAAAGGGGTGGTTACAACCCTAATTAATATAAAAACATTTTTTATGAAAAAAGTGCGGAATTAAGTAGAAATTTTTGGGTTCGGTGGTTTGGAGTGAAATTTTAAAAATTTATTTTACTTCTTTGCAGACACCAAATCCAATTTTAAATTACTTTTAACTTTTTTTTTTTATTCCCAAGCCCCTTTTTCCCCAATCTTTCCATTGTGTTTGGTTTTTTTAAAAATATTTTTTAAAGCGACAGGCCCAATGTAAGGGGGTGGTCGCAACTCTAATTAATATAGAAACATTTTTTATGAAAAATGTGCGGAATTAAGTAGAAATTATTGGGTTCGGTGGTTCGAGTGAATTAAAACTTTATTTTACTTCTTTGCATGACACCACTCCGTAAATTACTACTTATATATTCATGCGTTTTTCCGGAATCTTTTATTATTCTTGTTATATATTTTATTACCTATTTTCTTGTTGTATTATGCATTCAAAACGGTTTATCTTTAATCGCATTTTAATCAATTTTGCCCACTTACCGTGTTGAATGGTTTAACCCATCGTTGTAATGCCGATTCTTATTAAAAATGCATTTTATATAAAACGACAGCCCCATAAAATGGCAACAATTAAAATTGTTTTGGTGGCTTAATTAAATTTTTTCTTATCTTATTTACTTCTTTGCATGACACAACTCTGTAAATTACTACTTATATTCATGCGTTTTTCCGGAATCTTTCGTTATGTTTGTTAAATATTTTATTATTTTCTTGTTGTATTATGCATTCAAAACGGTTTATCTTTAATCGCATTTTAATCAATTTTACTCACTTACCGTGTTGAACGGTTTAACACATCGTTGTAACGCCGATTTTTATTAGGATGCATTTTATATAAAACGGCTGCCACATGCGACAGCCCCAATGTAAAGGAGTGATCGCAACTCTAATTAATATAGAAACATTTTTTATGAAAAATGTGCGAAATAGTGTATTATATCCCTTTTTTTACTTCTTCACATGACACAACTGGGTAAATTACTACTCATATTCAGGTTTTTTTTTGGGGGGAATTTTTTAATATGTCTGTTAATTATTGTCTTATTATATTCTTGTTGTTTTTAAAGGAAAACAAAAAACAGCTTAAAAATTTTTAAACCCCTTGTCTAATTAAATTTTGCTCAAACCCGCCCCTGGGAATAAAATTGTTATTTTAAAAAGATTTTTTAAAAAAAAGGTTTTTGGGAATTAAAAAGTCTTGAATATTCGAAAAATCTTTTTGGTTCCCAAACCGCCCTCGTAATTTTTCCATAAAATTTGGGCCCAAATTTAGTTTTAAAAAAAAATTTTTAAATTTAAATTTTTAAAAGTATAAGGGAAGGGTAAAAAATATTATTAACTTTGTTATCTTAAATGGAACACCCCGTATTTTTTTATGGATAATAATTGATCTTTTCGAGCCAATATCAGTGTTATACGGCCTTATGTATTAAAATGACAGAATTACAACAATTTACAATTTCTCATATAAGCAGTGATTTTTATGTAGCAAATTTAAATGTGTTATATATGACAGGAAAACAAAACACACTATTTTTACTTTTACAGTGTGACTTGGCGAGTACCATATATTTTTTAACGGTTCCCTAAATAATGTTATTGTAGAATCAAATAGGACCATAAAACAAATTTAGTAGTATACGTTTTAATCGGTTTATTTGCTAATAAGACACATTAACAATAACAATAAATAAAGATTAAGAACACAAAAAATAGGAAACATGTAAAAATTAAATAACGTTTTCTAATCAGATATTCTAATGGTCTGTTATCATTAGCTAAATAATACCCAAGCCTGTCCCTAAATTCTCGTACCACGTATTTGGTTTCAAATTTAAACCTATCTACTTAACAAATTGTTTGATTATAAGACATATAACACATTTAAACTCAGTTTTGTATTGTTAAATCTTCCTTCCTCACAGAAATTATAGCTTATTAAAAAAATTAAAATTGATACATTTAGGTTGTTTTAACACAATCACAACAATAGAACCCCCTTCTTTCCAGCTTCACTCCATGGCAAAACCTACCATGTAACTTTTCCCGCTTATTGCTAGTAAAAACCTTTTAATTATAAATTTGATTCCACGGCCAGCTAAACGATCACTACACAAACCCTTCGATCTCAACAGTTGAACCTCCTCACACCCTGCCCAACTCCACTCATAACAAAGCCTTTTATGTAACTTTTATGTGCTTACTGGTAATATCCAATATCCTTTGACCCCAACAGTTGAACAGTAGTGAGGGGTAAAAGCAAGCAAGAAGAATTATTAAGCACATACCTACTGACTTGCTTAGACCCCTTGATACTCGGCTTCGAGTGCTTTTTCTATGTGCATACCGTAAAATTTTGAAACAATTTAATACGTAACAAAAACAGGACTCTAAAGCAAATAATTTATTTTTTTACAGATCTCACAATGCGTAGGTGACAAAACGCTATACTTTAGCCCGGAAGACTCGATATCATTATCGCTAGAATACTACCAACCACATCTCGACACTACGGACATCAACAGTGATAAAAAAGTTACAAATAATAGTGAAATTATCGCCGGGCAGACGGACATTACGGACGAAAAATCGGATACCATTACTACCTCAGATAATAGTGCTGAAAACTTGAGTGACTCAAAAGAGAAAAGTGACAGTGACCAAGTAAACAATAAAAATAACGGACAAATTAGTACTGATAACAGTAGTGATAAGGTGAAAAGAGTTTGTGATAAAAGGTACTTGCAGTGTCCTGCTGGAGTTAATATGAAGCATTTACAGAAGTTTGTGAGAATGAAATATGGACTGACTGGAGACCATAGGGTAAGTGATTTTGTCAAAAAATATATGCAACTATTTACTATTAATTTCTTTAATCATATGATTGGTAACGTGTAAAACAGGTTACAAAACAATTGTATTTCTTACAAAACAAAAAAAAACTTAAAAAGTAATTTCCAAAGAAATATTAGCCCTGTACAGAGATTATTATCCTTTCATATCAACTATTTTGAATGGCCAGGATTTTTTAAAGGGGTGTTGGTAAACTGGGTCCCGGTAGGTAGCAAATTGGATATCTATTTATATACCTGTTTATTAGTATATAAATTGGCTCCCAGACAGGGGTTAATTATGTACCTGTCGGGGTTTTACGAATGGGGTAGTTTTTTTTTTAATCTGGGCTATTTGGTCTTACGTACTATGTGTTTTGGCCACCTATGGGGTAGTTAATAAGAATCATATAAAGATAAAATTATAAAATTGGAATTGGAATAGCCATCTTTTATTTAATGTATTTTCCCAGTTTAGTTGACCTAAATATTTACTTCAACGATGGATCTTTGTATTATTTAAGTAAAAAAAAAAACACTTATTACTTATAAACAACCATAAGTATAGTTTTCGTAGGTGGCGACAAGCGGTCGACTTGCACAAACAAATAGTACAAATCATTTGTTTGTAGTTCTAGTTGCAATAATAATAAAAATTATCCAATATATAAAATGTTTTGGGTTTATTTTAGTATTCGTTATAATTTACTAACCGGGAACGAATTTACAAGTGTAGTTTCAGGAAAATATCAAATTTGAGACCCCCATTTACTTTCAAGCCTTTTTTTCTTGGGAGGCAGTTTACAAGTTTTTGTTTAAATATGGTGAATTAAAAATCCTCCATATTGACGTGATCAAAATTAAATTAATATAGTAGCCTAGAGAGTTTAAAAAACCAAGGTTTTCAAAACTTTACACTTTGTGGATATAAACCGGATTCTTTTATTTCGACTTGTCACTGGAAAGAAACAAAAATCGATGCAATGACATATTGAAGATTCCATATCTTCTGCCTAAGCCTAAAATAGTGGAAACACTTTTTCTGGCATACAATAGATTTAAATGATTAATTATTTGGATAAGATTTCCCGATAATAGAAGAACTCTATAAAAGTGTGTTTAATACATCACTTCAGAAAACCAGTAAAAGTAAAAAGGCGAGAAAAGCTGATGCTCCGCAACAATGCCCCAGTGTACAAGTAAAGACTTTGCAAAGCTACCATTGTTGATTGTGGTTTCGCAGAAATCAAACATCTACCTTACTTTTTTACTTCCAAATATCCAAATAAGTTTAAGAGGAACAACATTAAGAAATAATAAATAACTTACAGCTGCTGTTGAATGCCATTTTACGAAAAAGATATAAGAATATTTTTAATGGATGTTTTTCAAACACTATTTAACTTGTATTTAAAGCAAGAAAACTATATTGCAGAACATTTCATTGTATTTGTTCTAGTTTCCTGTCTATATGCCTAGTTCAGGGATATGAATGCGACCACTTGTTGGTCTCCATATTGCTTTTTTTATTCATCGCCAAAGATATACCAGCTTGTAATCTATAAAAATCCAAGAACTTAACTTAAAAAAATAGAAAAATTGGAAAAGCTGTTCATATTAAAATTTAAAAGGTTTTAAAAACTAAACATTTTTTCTTTTTAATTGATTAAAACGTTAAAAAGTTATATAATCCTTTTCCCAATAAATTAAATTTTTTAAATTTGGGAAAGAAAGCCAGATTTGGGAATTTGGGTCTACACTCGTTTGCTAAATACATAAAAGAAAATTTAAAGAAGCTGTAATAATTGCAAACAATCAAATTATTTAGCAAAACCAGTGTAGACATTCCCAATATCTGGCTACCGTTGCTGAATCGTGACAACCCGGGGAAAAACGGGAAAGGTTTTGGTATATAAGGTCGTAGCTTGTGTTTTAGTTATCACTTGAAAAGGGTTTGGGAAAGAACATCACTAACCAAAATTTTTAAAAATTAAAATAAAGACAATGGAAGTCCAAAATTTAGAACCAACTTGTCTAACACTTTTAAAGAAACGGTGTAAAAACGTTTTAAAGAAAAAAAATACGAGTTTTTTTTAAATTTAATTAATTTTCCTTAACTTTTTATAACTTAGCATAAATAAAATTTTCCCTTTGTATTGACAAAATACAAATAATTTTATCTTTGCAGGTGGATATCATTCATAAAGGCGAAGTTTTACCCAGCGATTTTAGTCTTATGGATGTCGCCTATACTTTTAAATGGGAAAAGGTAAGATTCTACTTTTATTAGAAATAACCAAATGTATGTTTTAAAAAGCATAATAGCAAATTGTTTATATGTTTATTTTTTAAATATTTATGATTAATTTTTCGTACGTGGTTTGTCACAAATTAGGTAGATGGCTGCTAACTGTAGGTAAGTATATAGGAGGATCAACGTTATAACTTACCCACTATTTTTTTAATTTTAAAACTTTTTATTAAATTTTGCTGATTTTTCTTTTATATTGATTTATTTCTATTTTTTTATAATCAAAACATATTTTTATTTAAAAAAGCCGTTTTAAAACGTTATTTTTATGATATAATATGGTTTAACATTAATTATTTTCAAGTACAGACATGGAAAGGAGTTAAATTAGGTTCACTTGAATGGGGTTGAAAAATGGCTTAATGTTTATTCCTACTAATCAGCTTCCTGTATCATAGTTTTCGAACAAGGCTGTTAAGCAAACTGGGGTGTAGAAAATTTGCCATTAAATGTTTTATTTCATTGTAAAGAGTGCGCATAATCAAATAGCAAACCTTTTTTAATTAACATAACACTTTTGTCTTTATTAATGTATAACCCTAATAATTATTTACTATAACATAGTTCTAAATTTAACGAAAAACTAAAGGTGTCCATTATTATAATATGTCTTATTATTAAAATATTGTTATGAAACAACATTTTTTTGAAAGCTTTTTTTGCCTTAAAACAAACTTGGAAGAAAACATAAAAAATATTCCTTTTTTTTCTTTAGAACGTGAACTATACTTATTATAATATATATATATATATATATATATATATATATATATATATATATATATATATATATATATATATATATTATCAGTGGCGGCTCTTCCTTAGGTTTTGAGGTTGCGCAAACCCCCAAAACAGGTTTAAAATAAAATTTTAAAAAATATATTTTAATCATTACATGTTACACATTTTTTTAATCAAAAATCTGTATTTATATTATCTGGACATAATAGCCAAATTAAAATAACTTGACTGCTTTCGCTAAAATATCATTGACTTAATCCGCGTCGCATCCTCGAAGCCGATGCGATGAGTTACAATCAAAATGCAAACCCAATTGGATTCATTACGAGTACGCGTCGGTATATGGAGTTGCCATCTTGGCATTTGGCGTCATAAGCGATGAGGTTTGAATTATAAACCTTGTTTATCTCGCAGGCTGATTTACGATTTATTAAGTATAATTTGTTATGTTTTTATCCGCTGCTTAATTGCATTTTAGATATCTTTTGTGTGTTCAAAATGAATTCGGTGCAAAGTTTAATTGCAGAGCCGTTTGGTGACTGATCTTTAGCTGATAAAGCGGAAATAAAAAAGGCCAATTCCTCATTTAAAAATAAAAAAAATCTGTGTCTAGTGAAAAAAAGGAGTTTTACCAGAACATTTAATGCTAAGCTCTATAAAAAAATATACTTGGATGTGTGCCACACAGCCATGTTTTAGTCTGTCTATTCATTTTCATTAATTTATTAATTTTTTTAAAGGAACAGGATTGCAACCCCTTACTTTTTAACCCACGAGCCGCCACTGTATATTATACGTATCATTGCTAAAAATGCATAGATTTTAAGATAATTTAAATTTTTTAAAATGAAGACAAATTTTTCTCGTTCTCAAAAACGCAAACTAATTTCTACTATCTCTGTTTTGTTCGTTTAAAGTGATACCCCGGGAGCACAAACTTAGGTTTTAGTAAAATTTAAAATTTTTTATTGTTATGTTTAAATACATAAAAAGGTGACCACGTTGTGGACGTTGACAATTGACGGCTGCTCAAAAAAAATTAAAAAAAATTTTAAATTATTTTAAAAATAATAAAAAAAAATCGAATTTTATTTTGAAAATTAAAAATAAATATTTTTTAAGTTTCTCTTCCAGAATAATCTCAAAAAGCATTTTTTTTCAAAAATATCAGTTTTTGAATTTTTTAATTGAAAAACAGATTTTTGTTTTTTTTATTTTTTTTTAATTGAACTTTAGGAATAAAAATACTTGATTACTAAAAAAAATTGTAAATATATAAAAAAAAGTATAAAAAATCGAAAAATAAATATTTTCAAATTTTTTTTCTTCTGTTCTATTTTTAATAAACATTAAGAAAAAAAAAGCTTCTAGGAAAAAAAATATTTTATTTAAATTTTAAAAAAATAATAAAATTTTAAAGCTTTTAAATTGAATTTACTTTGACAAATTAATAAATACTTATTCAGTTATATTCTTTAATGCGACGAAAAGTAGAATATAAAAAAAAATCGATTACTCACTTATTAGATTTTTTTTGGCCGAAAACAATTACCCAAGTTTTTTTATAAACTAAACAAAATATATATATATATATATATATATATATATATATATATATATATATATATATATATATATATATATATAAAATTTTAAAAAATATATATATATATATATATTTAAATAAAAAATTTTAAAATTAAATAAAAAAAAAAAACGGAAAAATTAAAAAAATCTTTTATTTTAAATTTTGGTTGGACCCTACATTTTGCCTTTTTTTTGCCCAAAAGTGAACGAAAAATTTTAATTATTGTTAACAAATTTCCCCCGTTATTAATTTAACTTATTTTAAATTAAATAAAGAAATTCATTGTATACATTATTCTAAGTAATGTAAATATGTTATGAGAAGTAACTGATATAGCTTAATTAGAGTAATGATGCCTTCTATATATGAATTAAATTTCTTCATTCATGTTGGACTATTTCAAGGTCTGGTGTGTAACTTGATAATAAGATGTATATTAATCTACTTTCATAGGTAGTCGTAGACGAGTTTTAGTTTTTCTCTAATACATTTTTTTGTTTATACGTCAAAAATTCGCATTCAAAAAAATCGTATGTTATAAATTTCAAAATTCGTGATCGCTGAAAAAATTTTTTACTACAAAGTTGGAATTCTGCAAATTTAAGAATGTTTCCAATAAAAATACAAGAGTTTTAGTTAGGTGGCACTAACTATTGTAAAAACCTAATACATACGCAACGCATTACGCTCCCCGATTCTGCAGCAGTTACTACAACCTAACTGTGGCTCCTATATATTTTTTTAATGTCATAAAAGTAAAAATGTATACTTTATCCTATTTCTATAATGTAACGTAAAAGTTATAAACCTAAAAACAGGCTTATAAACAATGTTATCAGTATATTATTATGTTTGTCGTTATCATAACCTTTCACAATTTGCGAAATAATTGCAAAAAACTTGGTTCTTATCTAGAAATTTAATTGTCGATTGTTAAATGTGTTAATTTTAACATGCGAACAATTTTATAACAATACAGTAAGGTGGTTATATATTTAAATATTTACAGGTTAAATAAAAACTTGAATTTTGTTACGGTTTTAAAAAAGTAAAGGTCCCGTAATAACATGTAAAAATACCCCAAAAATTGTATCACTTTGGGGTTTTATTGACAATTTGTGCTCTCTGTATAACCAGCCAAAAAGTATACAAATTTGCATAAAAATTCCAAAAATTATAAAGTTTTGTGAAAGGGGACCTTATTTTTTAAAAAACCCTCACATTTTTTTAAAATAGTCTTTTAAAAAAAATTTAATTTTTATATATATATTTAAAAAATTTAATATATTTTTATAAAATTTAAATTTTTTTTTTTTTAAAAATTTTTGTTAGGGCAAAAGGGCTTCCCTTTTTTTAAGATTAATTTTGGGCGGGATGGTTTTTTAATTTAAAAAAGCTTTTAAACCCCCCTTTAAACCAAAATTCCCAGAAAATTTAATCCACCCCGCCTGTGACCACCTTTTTTCCATAGCTTGGCGGTCTTTGACCATATACACTTACCACCACTGATACACTAGACACAGTATTTTTAAACGAAAGCCTAAAACTTTTTTTAATGTTGACTTTTTTTTTTTTTTGTGTGTCAGGTTTTTTTTATGTCGTATATAAAAAAATTTAAAAAAATGTTTTATTACGTTATGATAATAACAAAACCACGTTTAATAATAAATTGTTTTTAAGTACTTGACTGGAGCTGAAAGTGGAATTTAAAATTTTTTAAAAAAATTTTGTAGTATTTCCCGGCCCCCCCAAAAAATCAACCCTTTTCTCAACCCCCCCCTGCTTCGGAAGGACGTTTTTGGCCGGGGTATTTGTAAAAGAACTTTAGCAACACGATATGGGAGGGCTTAATTAAATAGAGTAGGCAATTAAAAAAGAAAAATGATCAAAAGTAAGCTGTAGCTGCAGGAGATTTGGTATTAAATATTTTCTTTTTAAATAGTGCGCAGGAGTAAATTACGAAAAAGCAAGCGATCTTAAAACGTCTGAGGAAGACATAATTAAATATTTACATCATAAAATAAACATTGCTTTTAATATCGATGGTTTTTTAAAAAAAAATTTTAAAAAAAAATTTAAATAAAAATTTTTTATTATTTTTAAAAATTTTAAAAATTTTAAAAATTTTTTTTTTTTTTTTTAAAAAAAAAATTTTTTTTTAAAAAAAATTTTTTAAAAAATTTTTTAAAAAAATTTTTAAAAATTTTTAAAAAAAAAGAAAAAAAAAAGGGCCCCTTTGGGGAATTTTTTTAAAATTATTTTTTTTTTTGGGGGGGTTTTTAAAAAAAGCAAAAATTTTAAACTTTTTAAAAAACCCAAAAAAATTTTTTTTTTAAAAAAAAAAAAAAAATTTTTTTTTTTTTAAAAAAAAAGGTTTGCCCCCTTTTCCCCCCCCGATTTTAAATTTTTAAAATTTTTTAAACAAAAAACCAAAAAAAAAACCGGGTTTTTAAAATTTTTTTAAAAATTTTTTAAATTTTTTTTTTTTTTTTTTTAAAAAAAATTTTTTAAAAAAATTTTTTCCAAAATTTTTAAAAAAAAAATTTTTTTTAAAAATTTTTTTTAAAATTTTTCCTTTAATTTAAACCCCCCCCTTTTTTTTTCCCCCCCAAAAAAATTTTAAAAAACCCCCCCCCCCGGGGGCCCCCCCCAAAAAAAATTTAAAAAAAAAAATTTTTTGGGGTTTTTAAAAACCCCCCCCCCTTTTTTTTTTTTTAAAAAAAAAAAAAAAATTTTTAAAAACCTTTTTTTTGGGGGGGGCCCCCCCAAAAAAAAAAAAAGAAAAAAAAAAAATAATTTTTTTGGGGGGGGTTTTTTTTTTTTTTTTTTAAAAAGGGCAAAAAATTAAAAAAAAAATTTAAATTTTAAAAAAAATTTTTTTTTTAAAAAAATTTTTTTAAAAAAAATTTTTTTAAAAAATTTTTTTTTTTTGGGCCAAAAAATTTTTTTAAAATTTTTTTTTTTAAAATTTTTTCCCCCCCCTTTTTAAACTTTTAAAAAAAAAAAAAAAATTTTTTTTTTTTTTTAATAAAAATTAAAAAAAAAATTTTTTTTTAAATTTTTTTTTTTAAAAAATTTTAAATTTTCCCCAAAAATTAAAAAATTAAAAAAGGGAAAAAAATTTTTTAATATTTTTTTTTTTAAAAAAAAATTTCCCCCCCCCCAAAAAAGGGAAAAAAAAAAAACCCCCCGGAAAAAAACCCTTTTAAAAAAAATTAAAAAAAATTTTTTTTTTTTTTTTTAAAAAAAAAAAATTTTTCCCCAAAAAACCAAAAAATTTTAAAAAAAAAATTTTTGGAAAAAAATTTTTCCCTTTTTGGGCCCAAACCCCCCCTTTTTTTTTAAAAAGGGTTTAAAAATTTTTTAAAAATTTAAATTTTTTTTTTTTTTAAATTTTTTTTTTAAATTTTTTAAAAAATTTTTTTTAAAAAAAATTTTTATTTAAAAATTTTTTTTAAAAAAATTTTATATAAAATTTAAAAATTTTAAAATTTAAAATAAAAAAAAAAAAAATTTTTAAAAAAATTTTTTTTTAAAAAAAAAAAAATTTTTAAAAAATTTTTTTTAAATTTTTTTTTTTAAAAAAAAAAAATTTTTAAAAAAAAAAAAATTTTTTTAAATTTTTTTTAATTAATTTGGGGGGGAAAAAAAAAAAAAAAATTTTTTTTTTTAAAAAAAAAATTTTTTTTTTTAAAAAAAACCCAAAATTTTTTTGTTAGAGGAGTTTTAAAAAAGGTTTTTTTGCCCCCCAAAAAAAAAATTTTTTTAAAACTTTTTGGCCTTTAAAAAAATTTTTTAAAAAAAAAGGGGCCCAAAAACTTTTTTTAAAAAAAATTTAAAAAATTTTTTTTAAAAAAAAATTTTTTTTTTTTTAATTTTTTCCTTAAATTTCAAATTTTTAATTAAAAAAAAAATTTTTTTAATTAAAAAAATTTAAATTTAAAAAAACTTTTTTTTTTTTTTTTTAAAAATTTTTTTTTTTTTTTTAAAAAAATTTTTTAAAAAAAAATTAAAAAATTTTTTAAAAAATTTTTTTTTTTTTAAAAAAAATTTAAAAAATTTAAAATTAAAAAATTTTTTTTAAAATTTTTATTAAAATTAAAAATATAAAAAAATTTTTAAAAAAAAAAAAAATTTTTTTTAAAAAAAAATTTTTTTTAAAAAAAAAATTAAAAATTTTAAACAAAAAAAATTTTTTAATTTTTTTTAAAATTTAAAAAATTTTTTGGTTTTTAATTTTTTAAAATTTTCAAAAAAAAATTTTTGTTTTTTTTTTTTAAAAACCTTTTTTAAAAAAATTTTTAAAAATTTGAAAAAAAATTTTTCCAAATTTTTCCCTTTTTTTTTAAAAAAAAATAAAAAAAAAAAAAAACTAAAAGGTTTTAAAAAAGGAAAAAAAAAATTTTTAAAAAAAAAAAATTTTTTAAAAAAAAAAATAAAAAAAAATTTAAAATTTTTTTTTTTTTAAATTTTTAAAAAAAATTTTTAAAAATTTTATTTTTTTTTTTTGGGGGTTTTTTAAAATTTTTCCCTTTTTTTTTTTTTTTTAAAAATTTTTTAAAAAAAAAATTTTTTTCCTTTTTCCAAAAAAAGGGGGGGGGGTTTTAAAAAAAATTTTTTTTTTTTAAAAAAAAAATTTTTTTTAAAAAGGGGGGGGGCCCCAAAAAATTTTTTTGGAAAAAAAAATTTTTTTTTGTTTTTTTTTTTTTTTAAAACCCCCCCCCGGGGGAAAAAAAATTTTTCCTTTTTTTAAAAATTTTAATTCTTTTTTTTTTTAAAAAATTTTAAAAAAAAATTTTTTTAAAGGGTTTTTTAAAAAAAAATTTTTTTTTTGGGCTTTTTTTCTATTTTTAAAAAAAAAATTTTTTTTTTTTTTTTTTAAAAACCTTTTTAAAAAAAAAAATTTTTTTTTTTTCCCAAAAAAAAATTTTTTTTTTTAAAAAATTTTAAAATCCTAAAAAAAAAATTTTTTTTTTTTTTTAAAAAAAAATTTTAACCCAAAAAAAACCCCCTTTAAAATTTTAAAAAAAAAAAGGGAAAAAATTTTTTTTTAAAAAAAAAGGGCCCCAAAATTTTTTAAAAAAGGTTTTTTTGGTTATTTTTTTTTAAAAAAAAAAATTTTTTAAAAATTTTTTTTTTTTTTTTTATTTTAACGACATATAATCCAATCGCAATCGTACATAAAATCATGTATATAACGCGTATATAAACAGGCTTATAGACTCATCATTTTATAGCCTCGCTCGCAAGCTAGCGAGTTCAATAAAGACCTAATTTATTTACTATGTCTATAAATAGCTATTATTGTATTAACATAAGATAAATAGATAAAATAAACGTTGTTCTTTGAACTTTCTTTGTCTTAATTTATTTAAGACACAAGAAAGGTCATACGTATCTTTAACTATTATGACAAATAATGTTCAAAATGTCCTTCCGGGTATTGTTGTCAATTTAACAAAAATATACCAGTAATAATTATTCTCATATAACAAAGTTAAAAAGAAAATTGTTGGTGGAGAATTTCTAAAGGTATATTCCCATTGTCATACAATTTCCATTAAAACTGTCGCAATTTAGTGGTGTTACATTCTACGTTATTTAAAGTATAAGAATGAGTTATGGATACATACTTCTCCCTTTACAAATATACCAAATGTTTTTGTTGTAACATTCCCTGTAATATTTTTATTTTTTAAAATCTTTCCTTTTGCTACAAGTTTGTAAGGATGATAAGTATCTAAGATACCTTAATATATTTTAATCTAAGATACCTTAATATATTTTATGTACGATTATATTATAAAGTTGTCCTTTATGTACCAGAAAATAAAATAAGTCACATTTTTTCATGATATCCAAAACTACGCTAAGAATATTTTTTTAACATATTTATTATCAACATACACGACATTACACTAACATTATTAAACCTAATTATTATTTTGAAAAGTAATTATTGATATTTATAACGCAATTAGAGTTTTTTGGTACGATCATACCCACATTTCAATTATATTTTTTTATTGTTGTATTATTGATGTCCTTGGCCTGACACTGATAACAGCAGGTCTATTATATAGAAATTTTGGAATCTAACAAAATAAAACTTTAAAGACTATTAGAATCCCGTTTATAATGTAATAGTACATGACTTTATTGATCTCAAAAGTTTATAGCCTCGCTCCCTATCTCGTTCGGCCATAAAAAACTCGTTTAATAAAGACGTGTTTTATATATTTATAACATAAATAGCTATAATTACTAAAGGTTATAAGAAATTATTCCTTCAGATATTTTTTACAAATTATAAACTCTACAAGTTATCTAAATTCATTAATTTCTAATTTCATTCCAAAAGCATTTAAGATACCTTAATGTACTTTAATTTGCAGTTTAACTAAGGGCAATTAAATGAAACTACGGGTTATAAAGATGGTATTATTCGTAATTACATACCTTATTGCAGGTCTTTAATTGGTGGTAAAGGCAAAATCTAAATTAATTATAATTTAAAAGGTGACGAATTGATTTAACCAAGCCTAATGAAAATGGTAATTATATTCTATAGGCTATTGACTACAAGAATATGAAAGGGTTAATAAGGAATAAATTGGTAAGAGCGATTTTATGATTTATTAGGGTTTTTGGATGCCTAAAAGGACACAATCCTTATAGAAAATGGTTTTCGGTCCATTTCTTTAAATCTTTGCAAATCGATAGTTCTCAACACGCTAATCAAAAGTCTTATCTCTCCTCCAAAATTACTTCCAAAAGTCAGAAAGATGCATATGACTGATTATATGTCAATTGTCCTACCGAAATATTTTACACTGTAGTAAACCACACAATCACTAGGCGTAAGACTCATATCCTCCAAACATTCATCAACTTCCTGGTGGTGAAACCGTTTGACCATGAATTCTACTACATGGGCAGCTAAAGGATCACTATCCAGTACCCTTCGACCACAGCACCTTACTACCCATTTTAGGCTGTACTTGACACTAAGTATACACATACGTACAGGGTCTTTGATTATATTTACGTGGCTTCTAAAGCCTTTATTTTTAAAGACAAAAAAATGTTTTATATAAAAATTGTAGGTTTTTTTTCCATATTATCTTTTAAAATTATCAATAAAAAATATTGCTATAAAAAAATTACGAAATATAGGCAACTTTAACTTTTTTAAATGGAACACCCTGTATATTATACGCTATAATAGAAGAACTTTTTTTCTGATTTCAAATATATATACATTCATATTTGGATGAACCATTTTTGAGATATTTAAGCTTAAAATATAAATAAATTGAAAAAAAAATTGGTTTTCAAGAAAGCTATGAAAACAATAAAATTGTTTAAAAAAATTTGACGTATTGATATTGTAAAGAGTTGAAATTTATCATTTTAACTATTAAAAGTAGTTTGTATTGCTTTTTTGCCGATAGGCTATTCGGAAGAACAAAAAATCGCTATTATGCGTCTTTAGACAAAAAAGTAGGCAAAGGTTACTTATTATATCCTTAACAACGGGTACCATCTATAGATACTATTAAATACATAGTAAGAAAGTTTATTGAACGAAAAAGCTTTAAAATGAGGAAAATGTCTGCAGCACGAAATGAAAACAAAGTTTTGGATATCCTCGTTTTTTCAGGATAATTATTATACTTTTTCTACTGAACTAGCACTTACTACTTTTAATAATTTTAGAAAATCCTGAAATATTAATCTCGGATGCGGCACCTGAACTTAATAAAACAGATTATAAAATTTATTTTACCTTAAAATTTTACAAATTTTATCCTTATGTCCGTTCAGAATCTTCCTGAACGAAACATGAAGGCCCTAGCTAAGTATGCATTGGAAATAGCTAGGTTTATGCAGCGGATCGAAAGTTTTTAAATAAAATTCTATTCACCGACAAGTCTTTTTTCACTTTAGCAGGAATGTTTAATCACAAAAATTAACATTGTTGGTCCAGAAAAACCCCTCACCTAACCTCACCTAACAGCAACATAACAATTTTATTGTTTCCATGGCTTTTTTGATACTAATATGAACCTTTTTTGAAATTTATTTTAAATTTAACCTAAAATATCTCAAAAATGGTTCATCCAAATATCATCAATGTATATATATTTAAAATCAGAAAAAAAGATTTTCTGTTGTAGCTCATAATATACAGGGTGTTTCATTTAAAAAAATTGAAGTTGCCTATATTTTTTCATTTTTATTACGATATTTTTTACTGATAATTTCAAAAGATAATATGGAAAAAATCCTACAACTTTTATATGAAACTTTTTTTTCCTGTCTTAAAAAATAAAGGCATCAGAAGGCACGTAAATATAATCAAAGACCCTGTACATGAGATGGAATTCACGATTACAGGGTTTCGCAACCCTTGAGCAGGAAAAATTGTATGACACGCTTTGGTACAGGGTGATGTTGGAGGGGTTTTACAACCACTAAGCAGGGTAACGTGACGAGGCAGGCTTTATTGGTGGTGGGAAGAGTGAGGGGGTGGTGGAGAGAAGTAGTTGAATTTTTGGGGATGTCAGGATTAAATCTAATGATTATTTTGAAAACTCATAGGTTCGAATACAGTACTAAATATTTCGGTATCCTCCTTAGCTTTGCAGGTGATTTTGGAGCACTGGGAGGGTTATCAAGTTTCGTGTACATTGAGACTTTTGTTCAACGTGTTAAAAACAATTTATTTGCAAAAAAGTTTCAAAAAAGTTAGCTAAAAGTCATTTTTCCTAAGGATTAAGCGGGGTCCTTTGTCATCATTTAAAAAACTCTAAATTAAAATAAAAGTATGTATAAAGCTTCTTTGTAAAGAATTATTTTTTTTTAAATGGTACCTTCAAAAATTGGAATTTTTGTCCACAACTTTTTCTTAGGCAAGAAAAAGAGAAAAATAACGTCAGAAACCCTTAAACTGCGTGTTGCAAAAAGTATTTGCAAAAAATTGTCAGAGATATAACTTGTTAAAGTCTACAACTGTTTGTCAATTTTTGCCGATTTTTCTTTTATATCAGATTATAATTATTTTTTAGGTTCCTATCTAAAAAAAGTTGTTTTATACCGATATTTTAATAATAAACAGTATTTTTTAACTTTAAAGGTGCCATTTCGATGAAAACTTCATTCTTTATAAAAAAAATTCGTTATTTTTAGTTTAGTTTAAATTAGATTAAATTTAGTAGTGCTTTGTAATTTTTCATATTAGGCAGCAAAGGACCATGATCAACCATAAAATTGATCTTACAATTTTTTTCCTTATTGAAAATAATAGTCACAAATATAATTACCTGTGTAAGGATGAACCATTGAGAACTAAAAAAATATAATATGGATTTAAGGTTTTATATTAAGTTCGTCTTTTTTGAGATCAAGGAAAATGCAATGGACTCAGTATTAAGACCGCACTGTATAAATATTTATTGCGTCGTTTATAATGCTAAACAGTTAGGTTGTCATTTTTTTGTAACATTAAACTTTACCTTAAGCAAAAACCACGTTTTTGTGACCTCAAAACATAAACTCTCATATTTTATCAATATAATTTGCTTCCACAAAATTTACATTCCATAAAATTTAATTATTCTGGCACAAAATCGCGAGGCAAATAAAATTTTCCAATAAACTTGGCGGGAATATTGCAGGAATTACATTAACGAAGGTTGGCAGCAATGACGGCTATAAAAGCGAGTAAACGTTGAAATAAACACAATAATAAATAATAAAAGTTATGTAACAGCGTGAATATAAATAAAGTTGTAAAATTTCGACAGCATTTCGCGTGCATGCATTGTGATGTGGCGCCAACTTCAATCAGTGGCGTGACTGATGTTGGACAAGTAGCTTGGTATTTACTTAAATTTCCTTTTTTACTAAAAAAACATTTTAAATGTTTGTTTAATTAAAAAAAGTTTCTTTATGGGCATTAAATTTAGTCAGAAGCAGAGCTGTCGGTAATTGAATTAAAATAATTGAAAAAACGTACTCAATTACTTTTAAGAAATTGAATTACTTTAATTTAATTACCTTTCAGAAAAGGTTATTGTATTTGGACTATCAACTAATAGGATAATGCATTCGTAATTGGTAATTAATTTTCACGAATCCCAAGTAATTCAATTTCTTGGGAAGTAATTCAATTACTTATAGGGAAAAAACTTAGAAATTTATTGAATTACTTAATAAATAATTGAATTACTACGAGAAATTCAATTACCTTTCTTTATGGGAAAAACTGCCGGGATTTTGGCCAGCCAGAAAGAGTATCTTGAAACAAGGCGGGCCCGCTTTGAATCCGGCGAACGCCGCCTCCGCGTCGATTTAGTATTTTCGATTGATGCTTACCGCCATAATTTTTATACTTTTTTGTAGAAAAATCTGTTGATGTTTAAGGTAGGATAAAAATTTTTATTTAAAAGTCATTTAATGTTGAACTTGTCTAGAAAGCAGTTTGAATGGTGTGACGTGTGAATATGATGCATATTAGTACAAATATTTTATTTGTTTAGTGATGTGTTAATAAGGGAATTTAAAATATTTAATATTAAATTAATTGTTATTGAATTACTTTTTAACAAACATGCTAGTAATTGGTAATCGTAATTTACTACTAAGAAAGTAATGGTAATTTAAAATTTACTTTTTAAAAGTAATTGCAACAGCTTTGGTCAGAAGGATGATAGATAACTCACCAAATTGTTCTTTATCTTAAAAAAAAAAATGAATGGGTGTAAACAAAATAAAAATCGGCTGAAATTGGTCGAATTATGTAATAGGTAGTTATATAGATATAACGTCACTTCGGAAGAAAAGAGCATGAGTTCAAAAATCCAATTTTGGTGTTATACGAAAAATTTAGATAAAATATAATGGAGAATACCATGAAAAGTTACCCAACCTAAATACTCCAAATCAGCCACTAACGCCCTAATATTCTTTTTTATCCCTACAGCGAATTTACTGTCGCCATCATACGAAAAGCGGCATATTTTTACAAAACAAAATTTAACTATTTTAGACAAAATTTGGCGCTATTCTTATAATAATTTTTATAAAAAGTGACTTTTTTCTTATTGTGACTGTTTGTATGTAAATTTCAATGAACTTAGTAATTAACATATATGACCAAAAAAGACATAACACTCAAAGTGATTCTATTTGTATTAATTTATTGCTAAGTGACATGGACTAAAATAATACATTTTTTTAATAATTAAAAATTAATAACGTTCTATCTATGGGGTCAATCATTCTTAATTTTAAAAGACAAATATTTCAAAATATTTAATCAATGCTAACCTAGTAACACCTTTTAAAAATCTCAAATTATTTGGTGGTCATTTTCTTAAATTAAGTTTTTTTAGTCATGTCACTTTTCTACCGGGTGACGATAAGTCTGTATTTGTATGTTTGTAGATGAATAAAAAAGTTAACAAATCTAGATCTAAAACCCAAAAGCATTTTGTGGATTATTTACAAATCTTAAAAAAGGTTACTACATTTCCATCTATTTTGACATTTCTTATAATATAATATGGATCCCATAACATAGGAGTTTACCTTCTATAAGAGTAGACATTTTGATCTAGAAATATTTTTATTTCAAAAATAAATAATATTCCTACTACCATAGCTATTATATTTTCACGATTTTCAAAATAAATACTCTCTATATTTTTGGTATTATTAATGATATATTCTTATAGTTGTCAGAATAAAGATTGAGCAATATTTTTCTTTCAATTAAAGAATATATTTTTATCTTCTACTGCAACAACAACAACACCAAATCTAAGCACTCCACTGACGGGATATAAATACAATAAAGACACCCACAGTAGGTTACTACTTGGGCTTTAAGCTTTTCTTTAAGTTTTTCTGAACTATTCAAAAAAATGTTTTTTTATTTTAATAAGAAACACACATATTTTAAAAACAAAATGGGGTAGTTCTGAATTCTTCACATGATTAAATGTATTAATTTTTAAAAAAACAAGAAAATGTGTATCGTATAACTTGGAATAAAGTTCAATATAACCTTGATCTTTTATATATAATATATAGTTATTAAATACACAATACATATTTTAAAGATATAATACATAAAGAAAATTCATT
Source organism: Listronotus oregonensis (assembly GCA_019359885.1). NCBI lineage: Eukaryota > Metazoa > Arthropoda > Insecta > Coleoptera > Curculionidae > Listronotus > Listronotus oregonensis. The sequence continues at coordinate 114,996 of JAHBCN010000392.1, read as the reverse complement.
AATCGAATTGACATTACACAAAAGTAAAATAATTTTTCTACTACTTTCTTAAAAATACCGTTTTCACCCTAAATAAGATAGAAAACGGTACTTTACCTCCCATAGGGTGGTAAAATTTACTCCTTGTTCCAGCCAAGCATACCAATTAATTTTAATTTTGATTTTTCACGAGATTTAATTGGCAAAAGATTTTATGATATTAACTTAAAAGATTCTAAAATATCCTGTGGAATGCAGTCCATTTTTTAAATAAGTTTTTAAATTTGTGTTCTTTTCCAAAAAAAAATTGTCCTTGACAAAGCCATCCTTTTTGATGTCTTAAGTGATTTCAAATCTTACGTTACACTTTAACAAGTTTTATTTAAACCTACAAAACCACAATTTAATAATAGAACACAAAATTTACAGATAATTTTTAAAAATTTTAATGGAAAGTAGTGGAAAAAATATGTACATTCCTCTAGGGTAAAATGCATATCCTCCCTTGGACTATAATACACTCCGCTTCGCGTCGTGCATCAAATTATTTGCAGGAGAAAAAGAGGACTTTCCTTCCTTGTTATATAGATAACTTTTTTTTCTCTAATTAAAAAAGCTCACGAAGCTCTCTTTCTTAGCATATAACTTATCTTTATTACTATACTTTATGTACCTCATGTTTATAACAAATTTATATAATTATATAATCCTTACAAGAAATCTTAATAATTTTTTCCCAGCAAAGAGCAAATTTGATACTAAACATCCCATTAAGAAAGTCACAGTGAACGTATTGTACACATTGTTAAATATCTTTAACCTTAATATGGAATGATTGTTAAGTAGACTTGAATTTTAGAAGATCAAAATACAATTTATATTACTTAATAGGTACCTATGTGGCAGGCGTCTATGGAAATTTTCATAAGAAAAACCTTTTGTCCCTTTTATTATTTGAAATTGAGTAAAACACCTTTTAATATCCTGTAAGACAGCAAGGATTGCTCTATTTTAATTTTAGGTGTTGGAAATAACCAGACACTTACGAAAAAGTAGGCATAAGATCAAACATATTTTAAACGTGATCCCCTAACTCAATTCCATTATTATTTCATCAAAAATAACAATAAAAAATAACGATGAAAGGCATTTTCGATTCAATTGTCCCGTCATTTACACACACCGGGGAACACTGCCAACATTCAGGGTACACTCTCAACAACAAAACCAATAATTAACAAACTTGTCCGACATTTTGTAACAGTTTGCATTAACAAATCGGTCATCTTTTATGCGTCGAGGGTATTTCAGTATTGGTGAGGGGTCAGAGGGAGGGCGGAAGCGGCTTAGAGAAAGATAGAAAATGGGGTGCTGTAGGGATTTGAATGGATAAATTATTGAGCGGGGTTGTCTGTCCTTGTTTGTGGCTTGAATTGACTCTGTGAGTGGTCGGGAACAGACAAATTACACGATTGAATTACGTTTTAGTTAATAAATAATAGTGTGGAAGGGTCAGAGAAGAAAACAATAAAATAACGAGTAAATTTATATGTGTCTCCAGCATGGACAATAACTGTTTTAAAAATAAATATCTTTCGTTAAATAATCATTATTGCTATTAAAACAGTTAAAGGAAATATTTGCTTCAAAGATACATAATGACATAACTCAAAAACTTAGTTTTTTGAATTAGGTATATAGTATATAAAAATCTGAGATTTTTAAGATATTACTACAAAAGCAGTAATTAAATATTTCTAAAACACTTTTTTATGCCAAATAAAAAATAGTTAACTCTATTGATTGCATCTTTTAATTGTAAGTATTTTTATTTGAGGGCAAAATACAACTTTCTTGTATGTTTTGATTTATGTCACTTATTCTACTAGTAATTTAACACAAATAGGGTTACTTTTAGAGTTACTTCTTCTTACATGTAAATCAGTAGGTTAAGTGAAACTTACACAGAAAGAGTTACAATAACAAAAAGTCACTTTTCATAAAAATCGTTTTATGGATACCATCAAATTTTGTCCTGAGTATTTAAAAATTGGCTTTAGGTAAAAAGGTGACCCTTTTAGGTGGCGGCGATAATAGAATCGTAGTGGGGATGAAAAAGAATATTAGCGGGTTAGTGGCGGGTTTGGAGTATTTAAGATAAATAACTTGCATTTTCTGTCATATTTTATCTGATATTTTGTATATAACAGAAAAATTAATATTTTGGGCTTACGGATATATGGTGAAAAAATAATTAAATTACTTTACATCTTTAAGAAAAATAGTGCGTTTAATATCGAAACAAGCCCTATGTTTTTAAAGTCTTGGACAATTTTTTTTTTGTAAACCTTAATTTAGTGGTGCAGCCAGAATTCCATTCTGGAGAAGGGGTTTAATAAAGAAAAATAGCATATAAAAAGCAAAAATAATACAATGTAAAAAATGCCGTTGCAGCTGCCATAAAATTTAGTTTAAAATAAAACGTCCAGTTTTGTTGGCAAATTGGTATAGTACTCTATCCCTAGGGCGTAGCCAGGATTTAAAAAAATATATCTAAAAAGTAAGACAGGGGACCCACACTTTTATGTACCAGATGCTATTGGCCTCAAGGGGACACTTTGATAGAGAAAAAAATCTAAGTTAAAAAAAAAACTTTTTTCAGCAAATTCCAAAATATATATTTTTTTTGCCAAAGTTTTTCCCTTGGGATCAGTAGCATCTGGTACGCATTTGGTGTGGTTTCCAAGTCACTTTTAGATAACAAATTTGAAAATTCTAGGTATGCCCTTGCATCATTCACGCTTACCAATATTTTGAACTATTTTACATTCTTCTTCTTCTTCTTCCCCTGGGAGCCGTCTTGATTCATTACCGGAGCCAGCGCAGCCTCTTGGGCTTTTTGTGCCTAATCTTCCATTTTCTTTTATACCAATCCTCCCATTAGTCTTGTTTTATCTACAAGACTGTATAACCCCGAGACTGGTTGGTTGATATATTCCTGTGGGCTCATTTTCGGTTGCCCAAGTAATACCTGTCTTTTGTAATTCAACGCTTCACATACGCGCAGTATATGGTAAGCTGTTTCTTCCCCCTCGTCGCACATTCTGCAACTTGGGTCCCCATTGTATGAGCCTATCTTATGTAGGTGTCCTCTTAGGGTATGGTGCCCTGTTAGCAACCCTACTGTTATGCGAAGTCTTTTCCTACTTTGTCTAAGTAGTTCTTTCTTCCTTCTTTTGGATGGGCCCTTATGAAGCTTTGTCCATGTCTTATTCTACCGAGGTTTCCCCAGTATTTCTTGTGTTTGTTTCGGATCAATTTCTCGGTTTGACCTCGTGCTGTGATTTAGGTCACTCCAAGGGCAGGTTCTGGTACAAAATATGGTGTGGATGATCCATGTCTCGCTAGCTTATCCGTTTTTTCGTTGCCTTCTATTCCCAAATGTCCTGGTACCCACAGGAGAGTTACCCTGTTGCGTTCTCCCAGGACTTCCAGTTCTTTTTGGCATTTCCATCTCAGCTTGGACGTTACCTTGGAGTTTGCTAGTGCCCCAGTGACGCCTGGCTGTCTGTTCTAATATAGATCCGCTTGTTTCTATAAGCCCTCCTGTTATTTTCTTTTGCACAGTGCAGTAAAGCATATATTTCCGTTTGAAATACAAAACTGTGTGTTCCTAGTGGAATGGAGAATTGTGAATTCCTCATTTCACTGTACACGCCCGCGCCAGTTCCCTGCTCGGTTTTGGAACCATCTGAATACCAGATGATGTCTCCAACGGTGCCGCGGAGATCTGGTTGCTTCCAATCATTTCGATCTAGAATTTTTAGTTAAATGAGTATTGGGGAATCATCTGGTCTGTTTTCTCGTCCAGAATGTTACCGCCAAGCCAATCAATTTAAGCATTAGGTAGATCTCCTGGCGGACAGGGTTATCCCCAAAGCTTCCACCCTCGTTGCTGCGCCACTGCCTTAATCAGAGGTTATTTAATTTTACAGCAAAATCGTTAAAGACTTTCCTATTTTTTTAAACCAATGAATTGGTACTGCTCATACTGTCAATAATAATATTTAATTTTTCAATTTTAAATCTCCCTGGGCCACGCCACTAATTTTTTAATTTATTTCTGGAAATATAAAAATTATATAACTATGCATCTTTCTTATAAATATTTTATTTATTTTTTCAGTTATTAAATTTATTTTACATTTCGCTTCTTGTTATTCTATACATAAAACATAAAAGTATCGTTCCTATCAAAATTCATAGCAATACCAAATATCACACAACAAATATTTACACTACTTAAATTTTAAGATTATTGCAGCTGCTCGTGCCATAAAAGTTATACTAATACCTAAGTTTGTTTAGTAAGTAGAAATGCTTTACAAAAGCGTGCTGCGAAATAATATATTTAAAACTTTCAACAAATGTATGTAGTATCAAATATTTTTTCATTAAATTATTGTAAATATATTTGTGGGAAATATATTGAAACTTAATATTTTTTAAAAATAAATTTATTAATTAAAGGACTGCAATTTTAATTTAATAAATAAAGTAAAATTTCAAAATTTATACTAATACCTAAAAGTTATACTAATAGCTAAGTTTGTTTAATATTTTCTCATTAAATTATTGTAAATATATTTGTGTGAAATATATTGAAGCTTAATATTTTTTATAATAAATTTATTAATAAGAGGACTGTAATTTTAATTTAATAAATAAAGTAAAATTTAAGAATTTGGGTTAAGACATTCCTTTAGTAGTGTAGCATTAAAAAGAGCGGTTTACACTGGTATTTCGAGGTCTCTGATTCTAAAATTTAGCAGCGGTTTTAAACAAGCTTCATACTACCATAAAAAACTAGAATTTTAAGCATTTTTTGTTTGTTTTTCATAGAAAGCTTGGAACTCTCTTTGGTACCCGAAAGTATTTCTCTTCTTCTTACCTGCATGGTCGTATGTATCCCAAATTAGGCCCATATAATATATTTAAAATATATAAAAATATATATATATATATATATATATATATATATATATATATATATATATATATATATATATATATATATATATATATATATATATATATATATATAATATATATATAATATTAGGGTGATTTTTTTTTCGACTGTTTGTTTATTTTTTGGTCCCATTTAAAATTTTGTTGAATACTCTAAAAATTTAAATTTGAGTCCAATATTAATTTTAAGTACTGCTAAAGGTTGACGAAGATTTATTTATTCTTCCCAAAGGGTTTTTTGAATTAAATGTCTACAAAAGTGTCATTGCGGAAAATCCCCTCCACCGGAGGTAGTACGGCTAAATTTTTATAAAATTCTTTTTTTTTTATAATAAAATACACATAAAAAATATAAACTACACTTTTAAAATTTTTTTTTAAATCCAAAAAATTTAAAACTGAAAAATTAAAGGCTATAAAAGGGGGAAAATTTTAAATTTTTAAAACCTTTTTTGTAGAAAATTAAATTTCAACAACTTTGTCATTTATCTTTTTTGGGTAGCTCTTGTCATTTATGAGAAAATGAAAAAAAACAAGAATTTTATGAAAAAATTAGGTTTAGTGACCCGTACTACCTCGCTGGTGTAAGTTAGGACTTTGCCGCAATGGACACTTTTGTAAAGCATTCAGTTTTTAAAATCTTGTCTTTGGGCGAGACGATAACATAAAATGCTGCTAAATTATAGAAAAAAAAAAAGGATCAAAGTTTACGTGTGTTTTAAATGGCGTAATTGTCAATTTCATGAACTGAACGTCCAGTTTCTGAAGTAGAACCAAATAGAGTAATAATATTTTATTTCACCATCTGGACAATATTTTTGCCACTTGGTAAAACGAGACGGTATTACAGCATGTGGACACAAAAATCATCCAGTTTCGGTAGTGGCATTTATCTATTTACTGTAACACAATGCAATGACGCAACATTTTTGGTTGGTTCTGGTTAGTTGTGGTTAGTTTTTCCGTGTAATGTTGATCAAGAAGCATATAAAAATTATCTTTGATATTAAACATTTTTGCTTTAGTAGTTCAATATAATTTCATGTCTTTTAAAACACCGACACTGATTGTTTTTTTTGGGGGACAAATGCCAAGTTTACCCCCGGGGGGAAATGGAGTTTTTTTTTGTCCGGGGTGTAATATAGTCTCGTTTCTCAAAAAAGGAAAAAAAAACCCCCCTTTTAAAAGAACGGGGATAAAAATTGCCCAAAAAAATTAAAAAAAAATATTTTTACACTATCTGGTTCCCCCCACGAACGGGGGATCCATTCCCCTTTGGAAAAAAAAGAGGGTTTAAAAAATATATATAAAAAAATATTTTATTTTTAATTAATATTTTTAATATTTTAAATTTTTTTAAAAAAAAAACTTTATTTTTTTTTTTAAACCATGTAATTGGGGAATTTTTTTCCTTAAAATTGGGAAAAAATTTCTTCTAAAAAAATAGAAGTAATAAAAAAAAAAAATTTTTTAATTTTAAAAAAAATCTGCCCCAAAAAAAATTTCAAAGGGGGAAAAAATTTTTAAAAAAAAAAAAAGCAGAATGAAAAAACCCCAACCCCCCAAAATATTTTCCAAAGTCTATCGACGGGGGGGCCCCTTTTTATCTAATTTTTGGGTTTTTTGGGAAAAGGCAAACTGAAAATAGATAGTTGTGTTCATTGCATAGTTCGACGTAAAGAAAGTATTTCACTCAGACAATAAGTCTTTCTCTTCATTTACATTAGAATGATTGGTGGTCAGTGGCGGATCCTTTTAAAAAATTTTAAATGGGGCTTTTTTAAAGAAATTCCTTGGCGTAGTGGGGTTTCTAAAAAGATTAAACCCTTAAGCTACGGGGAATAAATGGTTTTTTAACCCAAAAAACCCAAAAAAAAAAGGGTGCAAAAAACCCAACCCTTTTTTTTTTCCCTTTAGGCCTCTTTATGAAAAAAATTTTTTAAAATTTTAAAGGGGGGAAAAAAAAAAAGTAAAATTTTTTAAATTTAAAAAACCCCAAAAAATCGGTAAAAAACCCCATTTTTTTAATTTTAAAAAGTCTTTTTTGGTTTTTTTTAAAAAGGGCCCCAAAAATGTTTTTGAAACTTTTCTTTTAAAAAAAATTTTTTTTTAAAAAAAAATAATTTAAAAAATTTTTTTTTAAAAAAAAAAACCGGTTTTAAAATTTTAAAATTTTTTTTTTTGGGCATTTTAGGTTTTTTTTGTTCCCTTTTTTTTTTTTTGTTTTCGAAAATTTTTTAAAAAAATTTTAAATTTTATTTTAAATAAAAAAAAACAAAAGTTTTTAAAAAACGCATTTTTATTTTTATTTTTTTTTTTTAAAAAAAAAATTTTTTTTTTTTTTTTTTTTTTTAGGGAAAAAAAAAAAAAGGGGACTATTTTTTTTAAAAAATGGAAAAAACTGGCTTTTTTTAGTCTTTTTTATGGCCTGTAAATCTAAATTTAAAAAAAGCAATTTTGGGTAAAAAGTTTTAAAAAAAATTTTAAAAATTTATTAATTGTTTTTAAAAAAAACTTTATTATTTTTTAAAAAGGGAAATTTTTATGAATTTTTTCAAAAAAAAATAAAATATTAAAAATATAAATCATTTTTTGGTTTTTAATAATGTTTTAAAATTTAATTTTTAAAACTTTAAAATTAACTACCAAATTTTGCGACTTTAATAAAAACTTTTTTTTAAATTTTTGAAAAAATTCCAAAATAAAAGGGGAAATTTTTTTTAAAAATTTAAAATTAAATCCGGGAATCCCCATTTTCAAAATATTTTTAAAAAAATTCTATTTTTTTTGGGGGCTTTTTGGCTTTAAATTTCCCAAATCGGTTTTTTTTTAAAATCCCTTTACAAAAAAATTTTTAATACCCGAAATTTTTTTTGCTTTTTTTTAAAATTTTTTTATTGAGGGAATAATAATTTTAAATCCCCAAATTAAAATCTAAAAGAAAAATTTAAAACAAAAAAAACTAAAAAAAACCCCAAAAAAATTTTTAAAAAAGAATTTTGGGGAAAAATTTTTAACCCCCGGGGGAAACCCATTTTTTTTTTAATTTTGGGGTTTTTTAAAACCCTTTACCCGAAAAAAAAAAAGTTTACCCGGGTTTTTTTTATGGAAAAATTTTTTTAAAATTTTGGGGAAATCCCTTTTTAATTTTCATTTTTTTTTTTTTTTTAAAAAAATTTTAATGGCTTTTTAAAAATATTTTTTTTATTGGCCAAAAATTTCCCTAACCAAAAACCCATTTGCCAAATTTTTTTTTACAAAATTTTATCCCAGAGTTAAAAACATTTTTCAGATATAAAACTTTCTTAAAAAAACAATTCCCGTCACAACGCCCCAAACCCATAATTTAAAAATGCCTGATTGACAGAAACCACCGAGGCTCTGTTTTTTTTTTGGTTTTTTTTTCCCAAAAAAAAATAAACATTTTTTTAAAATTTTTCCTGTTTTTTTCAATTTTTTTTTTTTTGATTTGCGATAAATTTTTTTTTACGTTTTTATTTTCCTTTTTTTTAAAAAATTTTTTAAAAGGTGGTTTTTTTTTTTAAAGTCAAAAAAAGGGGAAATTAAAAAACAAAAAAAAAACTAATATTAGAACTTTTTGTTGCCGAATTCCAATATTTTGGAATTGGGCGTTTTGGTCTGACCACAAATTTAAAAACTGTAATTACCCGAATATAATATATATATATATATAAATTGATTCACGTTGGGTGTCCCATTAAAAATTCTGGGGGAAACCAAAAAAAAAAAACTTTTTGAAATTTTAAGGTCATAAGAGGTAATAAGCTATATTTTAAAAATATTTTTGGGAAGTGCTATGTTGCCAGATCTAACCAAAAACCCAAAGGCAACATTGTAATTTTAAATGGAACACCCCGTTTTTTTTTACATATTTGGGTTCCACATAAAATTCTAAGTAAGTTTTTTTTAATTCTTCCCTTCCTATTCTTACCGTTTTTGGGGAAAAAAATTAATCACTATTTTTTTTTAAAAAATATTTTAAAAAGGTTTAATATTTACGTGCCTAACCGAGCTGGATACTAGAAATTTTTTTGGGGTTAGACAATGCATGTATTTAAAAGATCTTATGCTATTATAGCAATATACCCTACAAGTGTCCCAAAAATTGCATTTTTAAAATTAAATAACGATTAAAACTCTTTTTTTTTTTAAATACAACATACTGTTTTTACCCCTTTTTTGAATAGACCAATAATTTGCCTACAAAATGTCTATACATCTTTCTATACCCATCTGCCACCTTTTTTCAAATATAAGCAAATTTTAATTTTTTAAACATTTATTCCTTATTAATCAAACAAAATAAATATTTTTACCTTTTTGTCAAATATTGTCAGAGCAATTTGAAATAAAAACCCAGGTCTACCTGGTAAATTGTAAATTAAGCCGGTGGTTTACTGTGGATGTATTTAAAAACGGGGAAAAAATTAAAAATTCGTTTGTATTTAAAAAACGGTGACAGAGGGGTATAAAATATATGGACATTTGTAGGTTATGGGTCTATTTAAAATGAGATAAAATACAGTATGTCTTTTTAAAAAAATTAATTTAATCATTTAATATCGGTAAAAATAAATTTTTGGGCCCCCGAGGATATATTGCCATAATAAGTAGATCTTTTTCGCCCCCCCATAAAAAAATTCGGGTTTGGGTTTAATAAATATTAAACCTTTTTAGGGTTGTTTTTCCTTTAAAAAATAGTGATTAACCCTTTAAAAACTGATATGGTATAGAAAGATGTTAATAAAACTTAAATTTTTTTGGGAAAAAAATATTAAAAAAAAAACGGGGGTTCCAAAAAAAAAGGGTTGGTTTCGGTTAGACCGCCGTGGATTTAAATTTTATTTTTGTCCGGACCAAAAAATTCTTTTTTTGGGAAATTTTTTGGCTAACGTATATTAATATATATATATATATATATATATATATATATATATATATATATATATATATAAATATTAAATTTTATATTATATAATATTATTAATATATAATAATATTTATATTTTTATATATTTTTTATATATATTATATTATATTAATAATATTATATATATAATAATATATATATATATATATATATATATATATATATATATATATATATATATATATATATATATATATATATATATATATATACAAAAGGGGCCCGTTGATGCCTCTTTAAAGAGAGGAAAGTAAAAAAAAAAAAAATTAAATTATTGTAAATTAAATAAAAATTAAAATAATAATTTAAGTTTTCCTTCAAAATATTTTAGCAATTCTGGGAGCTTTTAATTTAAAAACGTTTCCAAAACTGCAAAAATGTCTTAAAAGAAAATTTAAATTACTTTAATTATTGTTTTATTTCCATGAACAAATTCTTTACATTTTTTGACCATAGAGGTGCCAATTGTTTTCTAAATTTAGTAAAAACGTATTATTTTATTATTTATCTCTAGTAAAATAATATATAAAAGGACATGTTTAAAAAGTCAATGGCTAAAAAAAAGGTAAAAAAAAAGTAATTTATATTGAAATTTTTAAATTTTCCCTTTTCCAAAGGGTTGGGAAGCAAAAAAATTTCCCTTTTCCTATATATTTAATAATTTAGGGTTATTAAAAAAATTACATGCATTTAAAATGTTTATCAATAAGTATTAACACATGTTCCCTACGTAATAAGTTCTTGTCAACTTGTTTTTAAAAACCCATAGATAGTTTGTAACATGCATATTTATAATTTCTAATCCATAAAATTTCTTATAACGCATCCTTTCAGAAGGAGTGGTCACTACGTCAGACACTAACTCCGAGGCTATCACTATGTCAGGCACTAAATCCGGGGTAAAAAAAATGTTATTAATAAACCACTAGGTAACCCCAGAAAACTAATAATAATTTCAAATTATTAAGAATTCTTGGGGTTTGGGGTTTTCTGTATCAAAAAATAAAAAAATTTTTTTTGGAGACAAATGAAATATTATGAAAGAAGAAGTACGTATTTGATAATATGCTAAAACAAACGAAATAAAAATATTGTAAGTGAACCATTTAATGCTTCTAAAGAAATGACATGTCTTTTAAATTTAACTTTCTGGAGTGGGTTGTGTGTGTGACGAACATAAAAAACATTTTCATCATGAAAATTTCTGCCATGGAAATTCAGTATCTAGGCAAATGGACTGTCAGTATCCATGCTAATTATTGCTGGACATCGTTCAGGGTCACTTTAGAAAAAAAATATTTTCCCATACAACATTGATGCCAACATTTTGAGGAACATTTACATTATTAATTAAATACATCCATCGTTATATTTTAAAAGACAAAAAAGTTTTATAGCAAAAAAACTAAGGCCATCAAATTTTACATAATTATCACTTCATTTTGTTCCATGTCTCAAAAAAGGTAATTTTTGGTTGCCAGATAAGATTTTAATTTAATACAGTAATTAATGAATTTTAAAACATTATTATTAAATATCATACAGTTTTTCGCGTTAGTATTTTTTCACCTAAAAGTTCCACCGCAACACACGATCACGGTATCAGAATACGAGCGAGATCATTATTTGTAAAGGCGATAATTGCCAACACGAAGTCGTTTGCATCTGAATGGGCCACTTGACTGGTTTAAAGTACGAGATTTACTTAGTTTTATTTAACTTCGTGGAAGTTTTATGCCCTTAAATGGAGACGACATGTGAAAAGTAATCACGATAACTGTGTACTTTGGTCTTATTTGCGATTTGTGTCTATTACGGGATATTTTAGTGCGGATGATTATTCTTTGTATTGTGTTCGAGCAAAATAGAAGAAAATTGCGGTATTTATTCACACAATAAAAGACGTAAACGCGTTTTGAAGCAAAAATAATATATGTCTATTAAAATTCCCGAATCAAGAAAAATATTTACATTGCATAGTTGGACTTTTTTTTTTTTTTTAATATATATATATATATATATATATATATATATATATATATATATATATATATATATATATATATATATATATATATATATATATATATATATATATATATATATATATATATTTTATTTATAGGTGTCTATATTGATTGCGAAACAACGGTTTTTGTATACAAAACTGTATAAAAAGTCCGTACAAAACAAATTTCATCTTTTAATGACTCCCCATATTTTTTGTTACATTTTTGTTTTCTGCATAAAATTCTAGATATTTTTTATTTAATATATCATATCCCTACATTCAAGTGTTTACTAGATATTCGCATTTAAACACAAATTTAGAAGGGAAAAATTCGCTCATCTTTTAATGTTGTTTTACGTTTCTATGGTTTCCGCGGTTTTTTGAGGGTTGTATAATAACCATAAAGAGATTAATAAAAATGTTAAAATGACAGTTTTTACCTATTTTAACTCGTCATGTGATATCTAATTACTTATTAATTATTACTATGGCTGTTTTGTCACTCTACAAAAACTGCTAAAACCATAGAAACGTAAAACAACATTAAGAGATTAGCAATTTTTTTCATTCTAAATTTGTATTTAAATGAGAATATCTCGTAAATAATTAAATATAGGGATATGATATGCCAAATAAAGAATATCTAGAATTTTATGTAGAAAACAAAAATATAACAAAAAATATAGGGAGTCATTTAAAAAAATAACTTTGTCACACACACCCTGTATACATAACGTTGTTCGCAACATATAGAGCAACAGAAAGCAAAACATTTTTGTATAAAGCATTTTTTTCCAATTTGAATATTTAGGGCAATAAGTGGGGGTCCCACTTCACAGATTTACCCTTTATATATAAAATATATATATATATATATATATATATATATATATATATATATATATATATATATATATATATATATAGACAGGATCAAGGCCTTTTCAAAGTAAATATTTTTAATGGTTTTTTGATTTTTGGGAATTTTAATATACTTTTTTCTACTACTGTATAAATAAAAACTTTGTGGTCCTAGCAACGCGAATGATAACGAAAGAGAACCTTCGTGTTACCTGATTGCTAAGCGTTGCTAGCTACGAAAGTAATATTTTCAGCGCCTGGACAAAAATTAAGAGTAAAAAAGAAAATATGCTTGTGGGAAATATTAGGATTTATTTATAAAAAGTAACTAATTTATGACAAAATATTTTAAAAAACTAGGTTAGGTATTAACATTAAAAGTAATTGTGCAATTTGAACAATTAGCAAAAGAAATTGGAGGAATAATACTTGAATTAACAGTTTTTAAATTTGTTGTTGGGGTATCGTTATCACCTTTAACTACGATAATATTCATATTTTTCACTGTTACTTCATTAGAGAAAATATTGGTAGGAATTTCGTGTAAAATCTCCTTTGAAATTTCCACCTTATTACTGTAGGATTCAGCAATATATCCCTCCGCAACAGAAGAAGACTTCCAACCTCCATGCCTTTTTCAGTCCAAAATATCGACATCCGAAGCATTGGCATTGGAAGAGAATAGTTGACGTTCTTCTAAAAGAATGGCCAGTGTTATCTACTGATGTCTTCAAGCTTCAAAAACTTCGCAATTTCTTTAGTAATATTTGAAATAGTGTGCTTTCCAGTTACTTGATTAACACATTTACCTCTTTCATAACGATATAATAAACGCTCATCTAGAGCATTCCTTGGTCTCAGCTTAATATATTCCTGTAGAAATCTGACATAAGGAACTGAGCCTTCATCGTTGGTTACTACAAAGTTTCTTTTAACTTTATTTTTAGACTCCACTATTTTTACTATAGCCACGTCATTTCTTATTTCTACATCACTTAGCTTCATTCTGTATATTTCGTCTGTCCGGCATGCCCCAGCCACTCCCATAATGGCTATTACTTTCATTGCTAAGTAACTTTGATCAGGCGCGTTAAGTAAAAACTTTATGATTTCTTATTTTTTAAAAATGTTTGACTTTTTTGCCTCATAACCATCGTTTTTCCTTTTAATAAAAGCAACTAGTTTCTTGAACTCCGAAATATCTTGATTTTTGTTTACGGAAATTGTTAACTTGAGCATGGAATATACAGACCAGAGGGTTGGTGGTGATAAAGACTCGGATTTTTCTTGAAAATACGCCAACATCACATTCTCGTCAATCCGCCCCACATTTTTGTAGCAAGCCATTCAGAAAACGATTTATATGTTTGATGGTACTCTCTTTAATTTGTCTGGCAGAAGTGAGGCACACGCAAGGTCAGCTGCCTTTTGATGCCATTTTCATATTCATTTAACATTTTAAAATGGGAATGGATTTATACTAAATTAACAATAATTCAAAATCTGACAAGTGCTGATGACAGACAATGTCAACAATAAATGTGTTGCTATGGATTAATTTTTAACAGGTAAAATTTCAAAATCTCTGATATTTCTATTAAAACATGATGTTAATGATTATTAAGTTATGCGATACATAGAACAGTAGCAGAAAAAATATAATACATTACACGATGCGAAAGGCCTTTCAAGTGTTCGGAAGTTTTAAATAGCCTCGACTTCGCCTCGGCCATTCAAAAACCACCTCACACCAAAAAGTAAACTTTCGCATCTTGTAATGTAAATAACTATTTTTCAGAATGCAGGAATACAGTAGGCTATTTATTATAATTGATTTATCGTTAGTGTCTAAATATAAACAAATTACGAAGTGTTATTAAATTGAAGCTTGCCTTTTTAAGAACGAGATAAATTTAATTTTTTTAATCTATGCATTTTTAGTAAAAATATGTGAAGAGTTTGAAAAAAAACTATTGCAAATAAATGCAACATTTATTAGAAAAAAAAACAAAAAAATTGATTTTTTTTAATATTTTTGTTCCCAACTTTTTTCTGAGACAAAATAGATATACTACATAAAAAAATACGTCTAAAAATTGTAAAACGAGCGTTGCTATTTTTAAACGATTAACGGTATAAAACATCTTTTAGATAAAAATATTTATCATAATACAATTTTTCTAAAAAACAAAAATAATCTAATATAGAGAAAACTGGCAAAAATTAATAAAAAGTTGTAAAATTTAAAAAACCATATCTCGGTCAAATTCCATTGAAATTTTTTTAATAAACAGATTTTAAAGGTTTTGACGTTTCGGGTGGTTTTTTGTATCAATGCTTGTACCTATTTTGCCTCAGAAAATAGGTGTATCTAATAAAATGGCCATTTATGTGTTTTTAATTTGTTTTTTACATTAACGGTTTAACATTTTTCCTAGAGAGTACAATGAATACAGGGCGGCTCATAACAGGGATATAAAGTTAAAATTTATTATTTTTTAGATTCTACATAATACTTTAGTTCTTGACTGACGTTTTTTTGTATTCCTTTAAAACCCATTTTTCGAGATTAAAAATGTCAAGGAAGCAAAGAAAATATTTATATATATAATATATTATATATTATTATATATATATATTAATTATATATATATATAATATAATATAAATATATATAATATAATATATATATTATATATATATATATATATATATATATATATATATATATATATATATATATATATATATACAAGACGGTGTTATTAGATTTACACACCGACGTTTCCTCATTGCGCTGTCATTATCAACTTTGTTTTTTTAAATACGGTCCTGGATTTTAAAAACGTTTACCATCCCAAAACCAATGATTGTTTGGAAAAATCATTTTAATTTTTTCCTACCCAAAATCTATTATCTGTCTCTCTCTCTCTCTCTAACACATCATTTCTAATGGAAATTGCCATGAATATGAATTTTTCGAATAAGTGCGATAAATCATTGGTTTTGGTATCTTGGAAGTTCTTAAAATCCAAAATAAAAAATCCAGACCGTATTTAAAAAACAAAGTTGATTACGGCAGCTCAAAGACGAAACTGTTGATGTGTAAATTTAATAGCACTATCTTATAGAACAGAAAAAGTGACAATAAGAATGTAAAATTTATTTTCCTACATCTATTCAAATAGAGTCATAAAAGAATATAAAATTAAATTGCGAATATTCGGTTTTTCCAAAAGTCTTTGTAAGTAATCGAAATTTTTAAACTTCTAAGGTGGCATTTTGATCAGCATCAAATTGCGCAACATTGCCTTAATTTAACCGACCTTGTATCTCTTCAATTTTCCGAGATCCCAATAATGAAGCTCGAATTCTGGACACCCTGTAGTACATGGTGAAAAGACTGGAAAGTACAAATATACGAACTCGAGCAGGTTAATCCTCTTTTAATCTACAAATTAAAACGGCAGCAAATTTTAATTAAACACAACATTAAGTCTCATTCAAATCCTAAACTACTCGACCATTTATAATCCAAAAGATTTCCGCCGGCCTGAATATCTTCGCTCTTTTTCTGTGCTCGATGTTCTTTGTCTAATACATGTCGCCTGCATAGCTATGCGAGCGAGATTATATTTGTAAGGGTGATAATTGCCAACACGATGTCGTTTGCATTTGAATGGACCACTTGACTGGTTTAAAGTTTGAGATTTACTTTGTGTTATTTAACTTTTTGAGAGTTTTATTCTCCTCTGGAGAACGCGGACATGCAAAGTTATAACA
Source organism: Listronotus oregonensis (assembly GCA_019359885.1). NCBI lineage: Eukaryota > Metazoa > Arthropoda > Insecta > Coleoptera > Curculionidae > Listronotus > Listronotus oregonensis. The sequence goes on along the minus strand of JAHBCN010000392.1, from coordinate 98,380 downwards.
ACGAGTGCGTGTTAAGGCGGCGACTGACTTGTAACCGAACGTTGTACTGTAATGCTCGCTACGAGCATTACATTACAGCAACCCGTTCAGTTCATCACCACATCGTAGCGAATATTCGCGTTTGAATGCTCGGTTCACGAGTGAACCACCATTCATCTTCACAGTGTCGTCGAAAATGTCAGACATGGAGGTCGCGTTTGCATTTCTGTACCGTACTAGACGCTTATTTAAAGACGAAAAAAAAACGCGTTTGGGTAACGAATTTGTACAAAAGCAGACAACAAAACGGTGGACAGACTTTATTAATAAAGAATTCAAAGGCCAATACAAAAACTTCATTCGAATGAGTGCAACAGATTTTGAACTCCTGGTTAACTTGATCTGACCAAAAGTGGCCAAAGCAGATGCTTCCTTTAAAAAGGCGATAACGGTGACAGAAAGCTTCGCTGCTTTTTTCATTTTAGCTAACTTTGTTCTAAGCGACTCCAGTAGGCTGTTAATTTTTTTTACATTCTTTCACATCTATCCCCATTTCATCCGCCAGTTCCTTCCATCCGTCATTTTTTTCAATTTGTTAAAATTAATCCTTATGACGGGGATCCTAAAGATTTGCTTTTTCTCTATATTTGTTAATAAAAAGCAGGGTTTTCTCACGATCCCACTGCATCCTGATTTACACAAAATGCAAAACCTCAAAAAATAAATTTAATTTAAATAATAAAATAGGAAAAAACGACGACTTTCCATACGCTCGCAACGAACAAACTGATTCACTGATTTACTAGCGCCGAGCACTTCAAACGGATTCGCGAAAAAATCGAACGGCGCAGTTTTCTGTATTCACTGCGTGAAAGTTTGATGTAAAGGTGCGTTTAGACCTGAGCACGCACGCACTGATCCACCGCGAATGCTCAAGTGTAAACGGTTATGCGCGCATGCTCACGCTGTGTGTTTCTATGCGCGAATAGCTTCGGCGCGATCCGCCGGCTGTCGGTCTCGATGCGATGCTCAAAAGAATAAATTGGTTTGCGAACGTCCAGTTTGAACGGGGTTGGGACTGTTGGGAGTATCTACGAACGCACGTACTTCAACAAGTAACACCAGTTTTGCTTCTATTGCAAGAATTCGAAAAACTTCCTATATTATGGGATGTGAGGAACCAAGAATATTACTCTAAATTAATACTTTATGCATGTGATATATGAACTGTTTAATAAAAATAAATTAACAACCCAAATATACATACCTTTATATAATTTCTTTCACGAAGCACTTCCACTATGGCTTGACAAACTTCGGGAATAATGTAAGAGATGGAAGATTTTGAGACTCTGAAAAGATATTGTAAGCTGCTGTAGGAGTCTCCAGTTGCCAAGAAACGCAAAGTCAGTGCTAGACGTTCTCTTGGTGATATTGACTTTCTATAATTTGTATCCATTTTAATAATTTTGGGAGTATCAAACTAAGCAAATATTCGAAGTCAGTTTTTGTCATTCGTGTAAAATTTTGAAATTGATCATAACTGTTATCTGTCACTAACTCGCGTAATAAAGTATTTTGTCTGTTGCGTAAAAATTGAGTTTGCCACCAACGACGAGGTCTACGTTTACGAGCTTCTTTCTTTTTTATCAAATTATATATTAAAATAAATGCACCCGCCATGATTTCATCGTGGTCTTCTATTTTTAACGCACTCCTGCGAACAACTGGATCAGCTTGTGCGTCGAAACTAACCACAACTAGAACAACAAACGCAAACGAATGCGTGCATGGATGCTCACTGCGTACATACTCAGGTCTAAACCCACCTTAACATGTTACATTACAACGTTTAGTTACAAGTCAATCGCCTCCTTTACAGTAAAAGCTCTTTATTCGCGGGGCATATGTTCAGTAAATATGTCGCGAATACAGAAACCGTGAATAGGGAATGGTAATTTATATGGGATTATAGGGGATACGTTCCTAGGTGACAAAATAAAAAACAAGTATATATAAAGATCAATTTAATTGAAGTTTTGACCATATCGATTAATTATTATCTTCAGACTTAGGCAATCGTTTAAAGAATGTTGTAATTTTTTTTTGCTTGGCAGTTTTTAAAAACTCTTTCAATTCAGGCTGATATTCAGCAGAGGCATTAGTAATTTGACTCCTAAAAATAAGACTTCGTTCCATAGACGATCAATTTTCATATAGAAATCACAAAGCTCATTTGCCATTCTTAAACCTTCACTGAGATTTTTCAAATTAAATGTCACGTTTCCCGTGCTTGTTGAAGCCTCTTCTTCAATTGGCTGTGAATTTAATATTTCTTTTAAGTCGGTTTCGGTCAAATCTTCATCTTGCGATTCAAGCAACTTCTGAATGTCACCTTGATTGTATATGTTCGAACCCATCTCGTCCTATTCCATTTGCAATTTCGAATATTACTTCATTTGACGACACGTTTACAAAGGATATTCAGTTGGATACCTACATATTGGAATCCTTTTATCGATGTGTATGTACCGATGTACCGATTAGATCTGCGGATAAAGAAAGCTTTAGCCGCGAATATAGAAATTGAGTTGCATTTTTTTAATCCGCGAATATTATATCTTAGACTACTTCAGAAAACACTCAACTATTTTGCAACTTCTGGAAATCATAGAAAAGATTATTGTTATGTTAGACAATTTTATAGTTTCAATAATACTAATGGACTTTACTTAAATTTATTTGTTAACTGGTACATAAAGCTTCGGTAAGTGATGTATCTCAAAACGTTTTTCAAGTGACACCTGACAACTACTCTTAGGGCTACGACTTATAAACTATTGGTTGTTTACCGAAGCTTGACCCATTTTTAACGGTTCAGCAACGGCTGCCAGATTCGGAATACTAGGTTTGCTGAATACATTCTGATTTTTTAGTATAATTACAGCTTCTTTACACTTTTGGAACCTGGAGATGCATCACTAACCGAAACGTTATGTACTATTTAAGAAATAAAAACAATTGTTGTTGAAAACTTTTGATTGGTGATATATTTGGTCCTTAAATGCGCAGCATTCTACGATATACCCACATCTCAAATACTTCCAGCTTGTTAATACTGCAGGCCTCTACTCCTAGTTTAAAGTGAGTGGACTTTTTACGCCCTCCACTGCGACCGCTCGGTCTATTGTGGCGCACACCTTTTTATATTTCTCCCAATAGGATCGGACTTCTAATGAATCCGATACCAGATTGAGAGAGAGTTCTTACATCTCCTCTTACTCGTGTCGCTACCGACACGAGCACAATGTGTTCTGATGTGTCCTGGTGTCTTCTGGAGAGTATGACAAGCAGACGATTAGATCCATCATGCCCTCCTCTCCCGGTCTAGTGACGTGGGTAGCTACCAGGTCCTTGTTATAGGAACCAGATGTTCTTTCTGAGGCCGCATCTCCGGCCTTATCCTATGAAAAGGGTACTATCCGCTTTCTTTTTAAAGCCAGGGAACCCTTTTTCCTATAAAGACGGTTCTGTCCGCCTTCTGTTTGGATTCAGGGAACCCTTCCTAAGCACCTGTTTGTTCGGGATGGATTAGCCCTTCCCCGTGAAACAGGCCCCGGTGACTTCAGGGGCACCTTACGAAACGGATTTACCCGTTTCGGTCGGCGCACCTTTGTCTGCTTGTGACATCATGGGACTAAGTACACACCCTTGTCTGACTCCTCACCCTATAGGTACGGTACTTGTTTCGGTGTTTTTCAGTTTGACAGATGACACTTGCTGTTCATAAAGATTCTGTACCATTTTTGGATCTTGTGCATCGACACCTTTTCTTTCCAGCAGTTGCAGCATAAAAATCGTATAGTAACCTCAAAAAAAAAAGAAAAAAACATATTTCAAACAAAAACTGCCCTTTAAAATTTAAACGCCAAGAATTGGCGCCAAAACAAGCTTTTCGAAAGTCCCTGCTGTCTGACGTCATAGCGCATATAAACACTAAGGCGTTACTCGTGTTTCTAATACATTGTCACCTTTTAAGCGAGGTTTAATTTTATAACGGCATTATTCACGTGGCCACAGTCGAAAAAATTTAAGTTGCTGTTAATATCATGAAACATTCACAGCTGTTTGAATGAGTAATTTATACGAATCACAAAATAAATGGTGTTTTGTGCCCCTTCGCACTACCACATCTGTGAGTACACCAAATAAAATTTTTGTATGTGTGCCTCAGAGGGATTATAAGCCTAAGAAACGATGGTTTGCAGCAGCAGGATGTGCAGAAGGACCACTTAAATGTAAATTAGAAATAAGGTTTTAATTAACAAATGCAGAAATACCTACATAAATATATATATATATTTTTTTAATTTGGTTTAAACATCAAGATTTGTAAAAAGATGTTTTATTTTATTTAACGCATAAAATAAATACTTACAATGCAGCTTTTGCACCTCTGATTTCTGCTGATTTAAAACGTTCGTCATTTTTAATGTAATCCATCACCATAAACATATTCACAGAGGGTAAATTATTTGTGGAAGCCTTGACAAATCCTTCGTAGGCCATAATAAATAAAAAAACATTATTTAGCCACGCAAAATAAAACAAAATACTGGTTAGGTCGAGATTTACCGCAGCACAACTAAAAATAGACAAAATCGATACGTAAACAATCTGTATTTATATGCGATGTGACGTCACGAGTCGTTTTGCAGTCCCTTTAAACTTCTCCGTTTTACCCATGTTTTCATACCTGAAATATTCGGTACTGGCTCTTTTATACTGACTTGTGACATTATAAAATTGACCTGGGACACGTCCCTACGAATTTATGTGTATTTTGCTTTGTTTAAAAAATATAAATAATACCCAATTGTAGGTTTGGGTAAATACAAATAGACCCCATAAGATTTTTTTATTGGCTAAATATAACCCTTCATAACCAAAATACGTCTTCTGACAAATACTTTTTTTAATACAAAATTTTATAACAGAGTTACAAGCATTTAAAGCAACAATGCCTGATCGACAGAGCCAACTGAGGCTATGTTCAGTTAGAGCTGTTTTTTATGAAATGTATTATTTTTTGTACTAATTTCGATTAATTTTGACGGTATAATTACCCTTTACATTTATTGTAATGCATATTTTATTGACATTAAACCGATTTATCTTAAATCGAAATAAAAAAACGAGGTGGACTAAGCAATAAAAAATTGGAACTCGGCAACTCTTGTGTCCTCACGCGGCTTTTTGGTCCGACGAGAAATTTAAAGGGCAAATCGTGGTATTCTAGCAAAACCTTGATATTCCTCTAAATCTTTTACATTATAGATGACTTTATCATGCATCGGCTTAAATATCTAATTTGGATTTCGTCTAAATTATAAATTATTTTTTTAAGGCGCGCCACTGAAAATAGGCCAACATCAACATGACCTTAGAAGTGCGCGCGACTTGCGAACATTTTTCGTACTATTTTTAGATTAGTTTGCGCTTTTATAAATACAATACGTGCTGCAAACTGGTCTGCGTAAGATACGAATAGACGATATTCGCACTTTGACTTGCACGTGTGCTGCACTTTCTAGATGAAGCATAAAAAGCAGATAAGGTTTATGGCGTATCGGTAAATTGCATGTGAAGTCTTAAAAAGGAACATAATGGAACGATTTATATAAAACGGATATGGATAGGAGAATAAAAAAATGCGAAAAGAATTCTTGCCGTGTGTTTAAAATTATTTTTATTTTTTTCCTATGTTTTCGGTTTTATTGATTATTAAAGTTTGCATTTAAAGGACTCCGCACATTTCTTATGGGACGTGGCCCCCGGTGAGAATAGCTGAAATCGATATATGTAGTATCTTTTGCCATCCTGAGAAAAAGTCTCAATGGGTATGAAGCTCCATTATGCGTATTTTGGCTCCTACGGAGCTCCAAAGCTCCACCGATCGATCATTTCTTATGGGAAGTGAGCCCGTGAAAATGTCCAAAATCGATATATGTTGTAGCTTTTTTCGTCTTTAGAAAAAGTCATAATGAGCACGAAGCTCTATTATGCGTATTTTGGTCCCTACACTCCACAGATCGATCATTTCTTATGAAAAAGGCCCCCGGTGAAAATGGCTGAAATCGATATATGTTTTAGCTTTTGTCATCCTGAGACAAAGTCTCAATGGAAACAAAACTTTATTATGCATATTTTGGCTCCTACGGAGTTCAAAGCTCCCCCGATCGATCATTTCTTATGGGAAGTGACCCCGGTGAAAATGACTAAAACCAATATATTTTGTCGCTTTTTTCGTCCTGAGAAAAAGTCTTAATGGGAAGAAAGCTTCATTATGTTTCTTTTGGTTCCTACGGAGCTCCACAGATTGTTCATTTCTTATGGAAATTGGCCAGCGGTGAAAATGGCTGAAATCGATATATGTAGTAGCTTTTGCCATCCTGAGAAAAAGTCTCAATGGGCATGAAGCTCCATTATGCGTATTTTGGTTCCTACGGAGCTCCAAAGCTCCACAGATCGATCATTTCTTATGAGAAAGGCCCCCGGTGAAAATGGCTGAAATCGATATATGTTTCATCTTTTGTCATCCTGAGACAAAGTCTCAATGGAAACAAAACTTTATTATGCATATTTTGGCTCCTACGCAGCTTCAAAACTCCCCCGATCGATCATTTCTTATGTGAAGTGACCCGGGTGAAAATGGCTGAAACCAATATATGTTGTCGCTTTTTTCGTCCTGAGAAAAAGTCTTAATGGGCACAAAGCTTCATTATGTTTCTGAAACGCTGAAACCAATATATGTTGTCGCTTTTTTCATCCTGAGAAAAAGTCTTAATGGGCACAAAGCTTCATTATGTTTTTTTTGGTTCCTTCACAGATTGATCATTTCTTATGGAAATTGGCCCCCGGTGAAAATGGCTGAAATCGATATATGTTGTAGCTTATCTCATCCTGAGAAAAAGTCTTAAATGGCACGAAGCCCCATTATGCGTATTTTGGCTCGTACGGAGCTCCAAAGCTCCACCGATCGATCATTATTTACAAATTCAAAAGGTCATATTTCAATTGTCTACTGCATAACAATACCAATTTTGATTGCTTATCTATTTGACAGTTACTTGAGAGCTGTCAATTGTCAATATTGACGTTTTAACATTACATTTGAATTCAGTGACCCAAAAAACATAAGATTGTGTACTTTTTTTATATTATTATGTATTAGACTGTTGAAAGGTGACCTTTTGAATTTGTAAATAGTGATCGATCTGTGGAGCTTTGAGCTCCATGGGAGCCAAAATACGCATAATGGAGCTTCGTGCCTATTAAGACTTTTTCTCAGGACGAAAAAAGCTACAACATATATTGGTTTCAGCCATTTTCACCAGGGTCATTCCCCATAAGAAATGATCGCCCATTGAGACTTTTTCTCAGGATGACAAAAGATACAACATATATCGATTCTAGCCATTTTCACCAGGGGCCACTTCCCATAAGAAATGTCCGGGAACCTTTACCGAAATATTGAGTTTACTTTTTTAAAAGGCTTCTAAATTTTTACTGCCATATTAACTTAAAACAAAATTATCTTCCTACAAATCTATCCTTTTACTTCTTCTTCGTCTTCTTCTTGTGCTGCATCATTGTTTTATTTTTAGTAACAGTACGAATCGATTTACAATCATGCCGGTCGGTCCAATGTTGCGTGATCACAAGAGATTTTTACGACCTATTCCTCTTCGACTCTTTATCTTTCTATTTGCTTTTATTCTCACGATATCTCCAAATTAAGTCAACAGATTTCTGAAACAGTTTAGCTGGTCATTAAGTACTATATTTCTCATAATAAAAAGAACCCCAAAACTTCTATTCATAGATCGCGTTTTTCTAAGTCACGTGGTAAAAATTTAAGCTCACAAAAGGTTTTTTTCATAATTCTATTCTAGAAAAATGACAAGCGACATCGAAGCAAAATAGTGACATAATCAAATCATCTCAGAATGACAGTAAATATTTCTGGTCCTTCTCCAGAAATATAAATTAAAACTTTGGTAAGTACATATTCTTTTCCACCCCTTACCTTTGAAGATGAATGAAAATTATTTCTATCTCCATTTTTACCATTTACAAAACCCTTTGCTGCCAGTTCTACCTTTGATCCTTCTATTAATCTGCCTCTTTCCTCACAAAATTGTCTGATATCATTTTTAACTTCAACCAGTTCAAGCCTATCCCAGTTCTCTTATAAAAGAAATGATCTGGGCTGGATGGCATACCAGCAATCCTCTTTCAAAAATGTGCTCCTGAGTTTGCACACATCCTAACTTGCCTCTTTAGAATTTCTTAGAAGATTAGCATTTTTTTGGAAAGCTGTAAAACTGGTGGTGTGCACCCTATCCCCAAGAAAGAATCTAAAACTCTCTCTTGAAATTATAGACATATATACCTATTTTCTCAGTTGTTTGCAAAGTGATGGAAGTGATGGTGATTAAAGTATTTAGAAAAAAATAAACTTTTACATGACAGTTCATAGCATCTACAGCAGATCTTTGCTTTGTCTCCTACAAGTGAAACAAGTCCCTCGTGAATTCCAGATCGCTCCTCTTGATATACCAAAAAAAAAAAAAATTATCAGGTTTGCCATGATGCGGTCCTTAACAAACTTCCTTTCTGCGGTATTCCGGCTAAACTTTGTTTTTGACTTTCCAGTTTGCTTTCTAATCGACGTATATCAATAGATGGTCACTCTTCCAGCTTTCACCCGGGTAATGCTTGAGTGCCCCAGGGCTGTACTGGCGGGAACTTTTTACATCAACGGTCTTTTTTCTTCAACTATCAATCACGACCATAGTATTGCTGAAAAAATTACCCTTTTCTCTAATATGAGGAATGGGGAATGGCGTCTAGTACAACTCTTAACATTCTCGATTTCATTCAAAAGAGAGCTGTTTATATTAGGTATAATCCCACTCTTACAGGAAAGCTGCTTTTCTTGCCCACCGACGGGCTGTAGGAAATCTGTCGCACTTTATTACCCTTGCTTGTTAAATCTAGACTCAAGTTAGAGTGCCAGGACAAGTTCCAGATAGTATATTACCCGAAACGTTTCGGCGAGTTTTCTCCCCCTATCATAACATCGTTATCGTTTCACACAAAGGTATAAGATTTGGAATGTAAATTTACATAAGCATTCTAATTACATGTTAAAAAAATTGGAAAAGTTGTGTCAAGTGGTTTCTGTGATATTTGATTTTGAAAATTGTCCATTTTACTAAGTACTGACTGAGTGGCTGATTAACTCATCAAAATCGAAGCACTTCCCAAAGAATTAAAATTTGGTATGTGAGTAGGTTTTAGGACACAGATAAAGAGAAAATTTTAAAAACATATTTTTACTCGCTAATATCGTATATTTAGGGGCTATTTTAGAAATTTGCAATCTGTTCGGACCTTTCTGAGGTAATAATTGTTTTAGAATTAAAAATGCAGGCAGAAATTTATTTACTAAACAAAGAAAATTTCCACCTTTTACCTATCAGATCTCAAACCCCATTCTACTCGAAAAAAATAGCTTTTAATCCAGGATTACAGAACTTGGCCCGTATTTTACTTAAATTTTGTTTTTGTGGGATAGCTATAACATTATACGAAATATCGTTTTAGAAATTTTAAAACCTTTTTACCATTTTATTAAATATTAACAGCATTTTAACTTAACTAAGACACTGACAAATAAGAATAATTATCTTAAAAATATTACTACCACTTATCTAAAAAACTAAGCTCGTAACAATATCCAACACCATCCAAATGCAGAGTGTCGACAAACCTTACAATAGATAGCAAAGAGATAGTCGCGGGTTGTTGAACTAAAACTTGTTTCACTATTGTCGGTAAATAGTTTTGCTTAGTTTGGCGTTTCTTTGCTATTATTCTATGCTCACGATTTCACATTTTTTCGCTCCGGGCGCATCACATTATAGTCTCTTTTAACAGGTTCGGGCTTAAAAGCATTTATATCATTCGAAAAATATATTACATTGCTTAAGAAGATGCCTATTTAAATAATTTTTTTCGAAAGGTTTGATGGTCACACTGATTGCATTTAAACATAGTAATATCTTCAGGATCTTTGTGCCGGAGAAGATGTATCTTTAAATTTCTTTTCTGAAAACTTTGATAGTCACACTGATTGGATTTAAACATATTAACATGTTCGGGATTTTTGTGCCGAAGGATGCGTTTTAAATAATTTTTTAAAGGTTTGATGATCACACTGATCGCATTTAAAATAGTAATATCTTCAGATTTTTGCCGGAAAGATGATCGTTTAAATTTCTTTTCTGAAAACTTTGATAGTCACACTGATTGGATTTAAACATATTAACATGTTCGGGATTTTGTGCCGAAGGACATGCGTTTTTAAATTACCTTTTTAAAGAGTTTGATAATCACACTGATCGCATTTAAATATATTGTGATTTAATGCTTCACATTCGCATAGGCTGTTTCTTCCCCCTCGTCGCACATTCTACAACTTGGGTCCCCATTGCATGAGCCTATCTTGTGGTTAGTTGTGGTTAGAGGACACCTACTCTTAGGTTATCGTGCCCTATTAGCAACCCCACTGTTATGGGAAATCTTTTCCTACTTTGTCTGAGTAGTTCTTCCTTCATTCTTTTGTATGGCCACTTTATAAAGCCCTTTCCATGTCTTATTCTACTGATGCTGGACCAGTATTCCCATTCATTCCCTAGTTTGCCCTCGTGTTATGGTTTTGGTCACTTCAAGGGCAGGTTCTGGTCCAAAGTATGGTGGATGATCCCCGTCTAGTTAGCTCATCCGCTTTTTTGTTGCCTTCTTTTCCCGAATGTCTTGGTGCCCACAGGAGATTTAGCCTTTTGCGTTCTCCCAGAACTTCTAGTTCTAGTTAGTTAAACTCCATTGGTGCAAAGCTTGATAATTACACCGATCGCATTTAAACATATCAACATCTTTAGGATTTTTATGCCGATAAGTATAGTTGGATCAGTATGAGAATAAACATTTTTTCATACTAAAAGAAATGCCATTAAAAAAATTAAGATTCAATTTTCACCGAATTTCTTTTATGTTCTTTAACTCTAACATGGAGTAGTCCTTTTGTTTCCCCAATATACTTCACTGCATTCACAGATAATTTGGTAGATACAACCTTTATTTAAAATATTCTTGTCCGGTTTTGTCTTAGTAGGTATAGTTCTTAAGCTGGGTTTGCACTCCGTGAAAATCATTCGCACAACCGTTCTGCGAAACTAGTCAGTTCTTGGATGCGAATCAAAGTGTGTCGCGTTGTTTGTTTCGCTCCGTGTAAACGCACACGTATTTGAAGCATGGAAAGGTACCAGGGGGTAGTCCAATCATTATAGATTTCTTTTTGTAATTAATTTTAACAGATATCAAAAATCCAACCAATTTTTTTCAGGTAATTTTTTTAAACTATAATTATCAAAAAAGGGGCCTTTTTTTTCGTTTTTTTAATCAACAAAAAGTACTGGCTATGTCATTTTACTCATAAAATACCGTTTGTAGAGAATTTAAAAACCTACAAAATGGTGTTTAAAAAACCCGATCCGACCATTTTTCACCGAGAAACGCCGGAGAAACGCTTAAAACAGACCTTTTTTTAAAATTTGTATCTACGTTAATTATTGAAAGTTAAGGGCTGATTTTTTGGAAAATAATAGTAAATATCATATACTTTGAGCTGCCGAAAGATGAAAATCGATGCATTAATAGTTTTTATTCAACCGCACTATAAACAAATTAGGCCCTTATCTTGAAAGTGTCGTGAATATTGGGCAAATGGTCCGATTTGAATTTTTAAAAGGGATTTTTAAAGTTGAGATTAAAAGCTACAAGTTTAAAGAAGATTGTTAAAAATGCTTGTGAACCTAGCGAAAATTCGCTATACGCAGCCCGTCTCTTGCTTCTCCTTCGCTGCTGAGTGCCCTCTCCATGGTCGACTTAATACGTCTCGGTCGCGAATTTTTGCTCGACGCGCTAGGTTCACAAGCATTTTTAACAATCTTTCCAAACTTATATGAAAATGTGAGATATACAATTTGTAGCTTTTAATCACAACTTTAAAAAGCCGTTTTAAAAATTTAAATCGGACCATTTGCCTAATATTCACGGCACTTGTAAAATAAGGGCCTAATTTGTTTATAGTGCGATTGAATAAAAACTATTAATGCGACAATTTTAATTTTTTGGCAGCTCAAAGTATATGTTATTGACTATCATTCCTCAAAAAATCAGCCATTAATATTGCAAACTAACGGAGATACGAATTTTTGAAAAAAGGTCCGTTTTAAGCGTTTTTCCGGCTTTTCTCGGTGAAAAATAGTCAGATCGGGATTTTTCAAAACCAATTTGTAGGTTTTTGAATTCTCTACTAACGGTATTTTATGAGTAAAGCGATATAGCCAGTACCCTTTATTTTATTTAAAAAAAAGGAAAAAAGGTCCTCTTATTTTAATAATTATTGTTTAAAAAAATTACCTAGAAAAAAATGGGTTGGATTTTTGATTTTTGTAATTTACAGTTTATTCCGAAATTAATGGCGCAGTCCCGCAAACTGATGACTAAATTTGTTTCGTCTCTATGTTGCAAAACGTTTTGCTTTGTGGAAATAGTTTACTTGAAACAGGAATTTCGCGAGTGATTCTCGTGAAACGGTTGCGCGAGTAATTTTCGCCCAGTGGAAACCCAGCTTTAGAGTAGTTTGGAATTTTCATGATATTTTAACATTATACTTGCACACCATTCTGCGTTTTTTTTTGAAATTTCTTTAATACGCGAAATCGTCATAAATCTTTGTGAGTTTAGTTTAAGTTGCAATTTTTTTTGTCTTGATCTGATGTTTGTCGATTGTTTTGTTAATCAGTCTTCATTGTAGCAGTTTAAATAGGTTTTCTTACACCTATATTTGTATATCTCATGTCGTTTTACTAAAACAAAATTCCATGTAATTGTGGTGAAGTATATTTTGAAGAAATAAATAGACCACTCGAAATTAGAGTAAAAGAACAGAAATACATACGGAAAGAGGTGAAACGTCAAGATCGGAGGTTGCGTAACATACATGGTCTAAACAGCACTGCACACAGTGGTCTAAGGCAAAAACTATCAAAAAACTCACCAGAAGAAAAAAAAATTGAAAAAGCCGCAATATTGCAAAACAACCAGAATCTATTTTACAAGCCCAGTATTGACATTTCAAATATCTGGAAACCGTGATTGATCCGTGAAAAATCGGTTAAGTTTCGAATATTTTCGTAAACAACGAATAGTATACCAGTCGTAGCCTAAAGAGTAGTTTTTATTTATTACTTAAAAGCGGTTGGTAATTTAAAAAAATAATTTGAAAGGCAACAGGTGACATTTAAAGCAAAAACTATTGTAAAACTAAAAGGTTTAAATTTGTTAATAAAAAATAACCATCTGATGCGAACTTTTTGGAAGACGCCTTATATTTTATCCAATACTTTCTGTAATAATATTAGTAATAGTTATTAAATTATTTAATTAAAAATAATTTGTCTGGCTAAATCTTTAGTTTTATCCAATGTAAAATGTTACTAATAAAGTTTCCCATCGTTATAATACAAAACACGTTGAAATACCACCCAGAAACTATTTATACTATGCTTCAAGATTCGAAATCGATATTACTATTTATTGCGCAGGATTTAGGACTTACGTGAAAGGTAGTTGTCTTGAATAATAATGTCGCAAATAATAGATAATATAAATTATTACATCATAATAGACGGCTACTGGTCTTTTAATACTTTATTATTTATATAAGTGAGGAGAAAAGTTGGGAAATAATTTAACAGTACATGTCGATCGATAAGAAAAACTGGATTTTATGGTTTAAAATATATTTTTTCATTTAATCTAATCTTCCTGAACTTTAATACATTTATTCCAGTGATTTTTTAGTTTATGGATTCTATCCCTAAATTAGGAATCGGGAATACAGTCGAAATACGCTGTCGTGGCTGCGATTAGAGATCGAACGCTGTAAGAGCAACACCGATACGTCACGGTCACCCGTATAAAACCGTGACGTATCGGTGTTATTCTAACAGCGTTCGATCTCTACCTGTGCGTTTGATAAAAATCGTTTGCCATACATAATTTTTTTGAGATGTGAGAACAGACAGAAATCAAAGGGGGCTAAATCAGGGGAATATGGTTACTGTTGCAACAATTCATACTTTAATTCACTAATTCTCGCTATGGTTTTTTGAGCTGTGTAAGAGGGTGCGTTGCCTTGATAAAAATTATTTTTTCTCCTGTAAATAAGATTTTTCTTACAAACTTTTACATCCAACTGGTCCAAAAGGTTACAGTAACAATCTGAATTCCTTTTGCATTCCAAAAAACTGATACTAACACCTTCTTGATCGATTTCTAGATTCTAACTCCCTTCGAAGCCGAAATACTGGGCTTACACCACTTCTTATAGTCTTGTTTTGATACAGGATCATGATGATGATGGTCTCATCCATAGTGAAGAAACATTGGTAAAATTATTTTTATTCTTTTTAAAATGCCTCAAATATTGCTGAGAAAGTCGCTTTTAAATGTGTAGCTTTTTGAAACCCAAAACTTCAACTAAAATATTGTTTACATACTTAAAGAAATGTTTAGAGGTTCTACTGAATCTTTTTCGGTTAATCTAGAATCTTCCATAACCATATCTTATATTTTTTGTTAGAATTTCTGGTGTCATGAATTTTTTGGTACGTCCTTAACGTGGGTCATCTTTAAGATTTGTACAATAAGGTTTTAAATTGGTTTATAAATTTATTTTGGTGCTGCACTATCCAAAAATAGAAATTTTATCACAGAATTATCAGCATATCAATTCTTTCCATTAAAAAAACTGTGACATGTAAATTTTACATGGCTGTAAATATACAAAGGAGGTAACAGATCTTCCCAAAAAAGTTACAAATATTCATAAAAATTTACTACTATTTAAGAAAAAAAATTAAACAACCAGTCAGTTGTATTGTATTGTAATGAACGGGGTCGCTCGGCTCTAGTGTAGCCCTCCTTCACTTCGACCTAAAGAGATCTTTTGTGAATACCCTTCGTTGTTTAGTGCCCGGTAATTCCCATACCTTTAGCAAAGTTCAGGATACTACGCGGTGCAAGCTGAACAATGTCTCTAGGAGTAAGATATACCCCTTTGAGGTATTTAAGCCGTTGTCGGGTCAGTTCTCTGCATTCACAGAGAATGCGTTCCGCAGTTTCGTTTACTTCATGAAAAAACCGACATTGTTCATCCTCAGTCTTTTCCATTTTTTTGAGGTGATACTCCATGTCCTGTTAGGAAGTCGGTTACCAGTTTAAGTTCATTTTTTTGAAGTTCCAGTAGTTTCTTTGTGTACTTAGGTGAATGCGAAATAAATCTTTTCGCCTGCCTTTCTCCTGGGATGTTGTTCCAGTAAGTCTCTTTTTGACTTTTTTTCCCATGTTCTGAGTTCCTCGTAGAGGTGGCCTCTAGTGGTGCCACAGAAGGGCTCAGGTCCATAGAATGGTCTCTGTGCTCCTTCCTTGGCGAGTTGATCGGCAATTTCATTGCCCTCCACTCCTTCATGTCCTGTTACCCACTCCAGTTAAATATTCTCCAAAAGTGGTTAAGCATGACTTTATTCACGAGTATTTTTAGTGATGTTGTCGAGACGAGAAATACTCGTCTCTCATCGCATCTCGTCTCGTCGGACGAGATGAGGCGAAAGACTAAATATTACAAACACAGTTTCTCTATAGCGAATGGGCCACATCATTACCGTGAATAATAATGCGATATAAAATTTGCTATTATGCTTGTTACTTTTTAATACCCATTTAACAAATTAATCATCTAATTTTCTTATTTCTTTATTTCAGAAAAACCCTATGAGATTCTTCTACCGCATCTTTAAGCCTATGAAGATCCGACCAATCAAAATAGTCAACACCACTCTCTCAACTGGAGGAAAACAGTTACAAATTGTTCCCGTTACCACCATTCCGGTGATAAATAGCCCTCACAATAATGAAGCTTCAACTAATACTCCAACATCGCCTAAATCTCCAAAAGTTGAGAAACCTGTAGAAAAGAAGGAGAAAATTTATCCTAGAGAAGAAACGGAGAGCGAGCAACAAGATAAAGAAATTTTATTAGCTCACCTTCAGTTGCAAAGCAAATCCAAGGCTTTACAAAATGCGGAAGCGAAAAAAGTACAAGTACCTGAGAAAATAGTTAAAGAATGTGTTTTTGAGTACGAGGAACCTGACCAAGAGGAGATTAAAAGGTTTGCGGAGAGACGAGATAGAGAATGGGCATTGCAGAAAAAACTAGAGGAAGAAATTAGACCGGAACGAGAAGAATACTATTCCAGGGAACATTACTCCAGTAAAAAAAGGAAAAAGAGCAAGCACTCAAAAAACGAGTCAAATGGTCATAAGGAGAAGAAACGGAAAATTCATTCAGATAAAATTCATGCTGAAATTACTAATAACGATAAGACGGATTTAAAACTAAAAGTAAAAATCACTTCCAACGGGCATAAACACAAACACCATAAAATAGAAAGTATTGACAAATCCGAGCTTAGTCACAAAGAAAAACTTTTGCAAATGAGACAGGTCCGACATAAGCATATGTCCGGATCATCAGGTGATGAAAAAAGCCAACCGGCCATTCCACCCTTAAAAGTACCTAAAGTATATGTAAGTGAAAGACCAAAAGAAACTAAATATGCATCCAGCGAATATGAGAGCAAAAAGAAAAGAGCTAGCCCTAGACCAACTGAATATTCCATTGGACCAAATGTTATTGAAAATAATAACAAACCCATAGAATCCCATGCGAAACCAAGGATTGAACCCATGATTATCAAGCCAATTCAAAATGTAGCAGATGCAACCAGTTCTAGGGGAAACTCTGGAATATCTAGGCCACTTCCTCGGCCAGAATTTCCTGCAGCGAAAATAGCTAAGACAGAGGCAAATACCAGAGTACCAACAGTACAATTAGAGCGACATGAGCAAACAGAAAGACATGCACAAAAGACATTTCTTAAGACAGCTCCAGTTAATTCCGATAGATACTCCAAGGATTCGAAAATCAGCCAGGGCAAAATGGAAGTCGCAAAAGCTTCGGGACCAATGAGTAATACTAAGGTGCTTCCCATTGGAAGCATCACCACCAACAATCGCTCACTGGATAGAAAAATTGCTAGCTTGCAACAAAGGTGTACAATTGAGCCTAAAAGTTTACCTGGTAATATTAGGACTGACAATGGAAAGATTGATAAAAAACTTAATTTTAATAACGATAAATCCAAAGTTATGACACCACAGTATCCCCCTGGATTTACTGTCAGCAAAATCGAAAGCAATGTGAAAAGACAGACTGAGAATAATGATGCTGTTCTAGATAAAAGACCAAGTCTTGAAATTACTCTAATAGCTCCAACAAGTAGTACGCCTCCAAAGACATCAGAAGCTAAACATATCAACAAAAGGCCACCTCCTGGAACTATACCATTAGAAAGAATAAAAAATGCTGTTAATTTAAAATCTGGCATAAGCATTATTCCAAAAATGCCTGAGAGGACTGACAACAATGGCGTTTTGGATTTATCAAAACCCAACAAAACGCCCGAAACCTCACCAAGATCCTCACCTAAAAACGAGCCTATCAACGGACTTAATTCAATGGTAAACAGGCAAATTAACAGTACCACTCCAAGGCCGGCAAACTCACCAAGTCGAGGAGTTCCTGAAAATAAAAATGCACAATTATCGAACCTAAAAATGCTCTCAACAGTGGCTTTAGAACATCAAACAATTAACAAAATGACACCAAATAATTTAAATAAGCCCCGAACTCAGATACCAAATTTGCAGACAATTAATAGGATGCCATCCATGCAACAGTCCCCAAATTCAATTAGAGGACCAGGATTACAAAGATTGCCACCAAAATTAACCGAAATACAAAAATTTAGGCCTACAAATCCTCAGATCAGGAATATAAGACCAAATCAGAATCAGAATATTAGAAATATCCCCAACCCAAGCCTTCTTATGAACAGACAGCAGCAGAATCAGAGCAGGCTCATTTCAAACTCAAGTTCTGCTCAGACTGGTGGTGTCGAGAAAAAAGAAAATTCCCCAAAACCTTCAGCACCTGTTACAAGTACGACCGGTACAATTACAAAAGAAGTACCCTCAATCAAATCAGCAATTCTGGAGCAAGAAATATCAGAAAAGAAGGAAATATCAGTGTAGAAATGGTATGAAATTCGGTTTAGCCCGTTGAACTTAGGGGATAAATTCGAATTTATGTAAAGGCATACTGAGTTGTTTTTCTGCGTCCATCAAGAAATTAAGATCTTTTAATCAAATTGCTAAAATGCGTAATATCGGTTTTATAATTTTCAAAGGTCAATAAGGCTGTTAAGATTTAGTTACAACTTCTGGTAAAATAATTTTGGAAAAACTTTTTTATTATTAGGATTACGAAAAAAAGTTATTCCTTATTAAAAGTTCAGCATGGTCCAAAACTTAAATGCAGCCATCATATGTCAAAATTTATCAGTCGTAAACAAGTTTTATTAAAAATGTGTTTTATGCTTCACTTTTAACATTATCGAAAATTTTTATGAAAAACTTTCAAATATTTAACTTTGTTTATTTACATTTAAAAACATTTTTTCCGACATTTTTCTAATTATAAATAATAATGATTAATAATGAATTAATGTGTAAACTTAAATTTTTAACATTATCGCAGAGAAAATGTTGAAAAAAATGTTTTTTATATAAATGAACGATTGCGAATATTTGAAAGTTATTTCTAAACATCGCATCTTTATAATAATGTTCAAAGCATCAAAAGTAAAGATACTTTACTCTGGAGCAAAAATACATTTTTTGACATTTCTTGTATACGACTGATAAATTTTGACATGTGGTGGTGGCATTAAGGGTTTTGGATCATGCAGAACTTTTATATAGAATAACTTTTTATCGTAAACTGAATAATAAAAAAGTTTCCCATATGCCTCCAACTTACGTAGACACACACACTAAACCAATAAGTTTAAGTTTTTAGCAGTTTGGCCGACGCAGAAAACACGATAAAGGTGCGTGCCCATTTAGTGCGACTGCCTCGTGAGGTGGCCGCGCGCGTGATCCTAAAGCTGGTTCACCTACTGCGCGGCAACGATAGCAAACATGCTACACGCGGATACTAAACGGATACGCACCCAGATACGTAAAATATGCGAAATTTTTATTGGACTTCTTGAGTCTTTAGACTTATCCTTTTGGAAACTGTTAACTCACCCAGTGACAAACCTCCCTTTAGTTTTGTTATGTAAATAATTGTTCTGAAACGTTTCGTGGGGAAATAAAAATATGTGATAAATTTAATCCAAGCTGGTTAAGTGCATAAAAATAAAATAGTGGTGTAGATAATTTTGTAAAAATTTTAATTAACAATAAATTATTAATTTATGTTCGTAATTTTAGTGTCTAAACTTATAGGGATATAAAACACAATTGCAATTAATAAAAGTATTAATCTAATACGTTTGCGGCATGTTGCCGACAGTTTAAGTAATAAACTTATAATTTGCACTGATCATTAAACGTACATAGACTTCGAATAAGGTGGAGTGTCAGTTGATTGTACTTTATTTAATAAAATAAATCTTTATTTCAATATGTTTTTTTATATATTGTATAGATTTCGAGTTTTTCAGTTTATTTTATTTTTTTAATATTTTTATTTTATATATTTTTTTTTTATGTTAACAATTTTATTATAAAAATAAACAAACTAACCCATTTACACTACAAAACAACAATATTTACGTTTAAAAATTGTTTTATTTTTTTACCGCTCCGGAGCGAAATTTTTGGCCAATTTTTTTTTTTTCATATACAGGGTGTCCCAGAGTATGTAGGCAGTCTCTCGAGATCTAATATTAAACCTTAAAATATTATGACAAGTTCCCATAAACTTTTTTCCTACGAGCCTTCCCTACGGAGATAAAGGTACAGGGTTTTCCCGTATAATTAGACTTTAAAATCTTTATTTTTATAGATAGAAAAAATAGTTTATATGAAAGTTGCAGGATTTTCATGAAGATTTCATGGTGTAAGATAAAAAATGATTGTCGGAAAATTAACAAATCACTTCAACTCGTTATTTTGGAACACCCTGTAAGATTGAAAATTCAAATTTGCTAATCTTCCTCTTTCAAAAATATATATATATAACCTATTTGATAAACGAGTTGAAGTTATTTGAATTTAAAATCTGTTCTTATAAGCCATACAACCCAAAGTTTGGCAAAGAGTCGCGTTAGCCATGGATCGTCTTGGAAACCAAACAAAAGTATAAATATTTGACAGAAGTAATTTTGGGTTGATCCATGGCTACAATAGTTATAAGAACAGTTTTTAAACAAAGAACTGGCAACCGTTTATCCGAACATAGATAGTTATATATATATTTGAAAAGAGGAAGATTAGCAGAATTTGAATTTTCAATCATATGCAGGGTGTTTCATTTAAAATAACGAAGTTGATAGTGATTTGTTAATTTTCCGATCATCATTTGTTTTTCTATTTTACACCATGAAGATCTTCATGAAAAGTCCTGCAACTTTCATATAAACTATTTTTTTCTATCTATAAAAATAAAGATTTTAAAGAGGTGCCAATTATACGGGAAAATTAAATAACGGACGCTCCTGAAAATCGTTTTTTAAATAACTTTTTAATATATAATTTAATATTTTTTAATATGATGGTTACTAGATAAGTCTTTTTAAAATGAACCCATTAAATCATATTTGGCCTATTTACTTTGCCAGAGACGGACTAGCTCTGACATAATAATAGCAATTTTTTTAACACCCTGTATGATAAAGGGTTGATAATATTATTTTTGGATAGCTTTAACCTTAAACTAAAAAAAAAATATTTGTGGTTGACCTCGATAAAATAAACTGTTTACGAGAAATAAAGTAAAATGGTTGGTATTTTTTTTACATTTTATATAGGTGGTTTCCTAATTTAAGGAGGCAATTTTTGGATCAATTTTAAAAAGAAAACTTCATATGAACGTATGTCTTAAACGTCTTAACTTCTGAGAAACAGGGTGATTAAATTTTTTAAAATAAATCATTTATTAGTATTATCTGTAATACCACTTTAGATATTTTAATGAAATTTGGCATACGCGTACTATGTATCAAAAAGCATTTTTTAGTGTACCACATTTTTTTATTTGCCAAAATAGGCAGGTCAAATTCTGTACGAACGCCACTGGTGAAAATAAAAAAATGTGGTACACTAAAAAATGCTTCTGGATACATAGTACATTTATGCCAAATTTCATTAAAATTTCTAAAGTGGTATTACAGATATTAATAATAAATGATTTATTTTTGAAAATTTTACCACCCCGTTGATTAAAAGTTAAGACGTTTAGAACATTCATATGAAGTTTGTTTCTTAAAATTGATCCAAAAATTTCCTTCTTAAATATTGACGTACAATTAGAAAACAGCCTGTATAATGTAAAAAAATTACCGACCATGATATTTTATTTCTCGTAAACAGTTGATTTTATCGATGTCAATCAAGAATACCTTTTTTTAGTTTAAGGTTAAAGCTATTCAAAAATAACATTGCTGAGCCTTGATCATATAAGGTATTAAAAT
Organism: Listronotus oregonensis; assembly: GCA_019359885.1. Taxonomy (NCBI): domain Eukaryota; kingdom Metazoa; phylum Arthropoda; class Insecta; order Coleoptera; family Curculionidae; genus Listronotus; species Listronotus oregonensis. Next base: position 76,601 of record JAHBCN010000392.1, on the reverse strand, counting down.
ATTGCTATTATTGTGTCAGAGCTAGTCTGTCCCTGGCAAAATAAATAAGCCAAATATGATTTAATGGGTTTATTTTAAAAAGTTTTATCTAGTAACCATCATATTAAAAAAATATTAAATTACGCCTAGTATTTTAAAAGTTATTTAAACAAAAACGATTTCCAGGGTCACAGGAAAAAAGTTATGGGAACTTGTCAGAATATTTTTAAATTTTCTATTAGATTCCGACAGATTGCCCACATATTCTGGGACACCCTGTATATCTCCTTTATTATCCATAAAAAAAATGTATACAAAACCTTTTTTATAGAGCCTAATTAAAAGCACATTTTTTTTCCTACACATTTTTTTCTTGCTCTTCTAGTTTTTGAGATATTTGCGTTTTGTTTTAAATTTTAATCGTTAATATCTCAAAAACTAAAAGAGCCACAAAAATTTATAAAACAAAAAATACGTAGTTTTATTAGACCAATAATTTTAGTTATATATGTGTTTTTCCTAAAATCAATAGTTTTCGAGTTTTATTTTTTAAAAATTCTAGGTAAAAATATGCAACTTAAATGTGCCCGCTGAGCTAACGCACAAGTGCTGCTTTGAATTGACTATAGTAATATAAAAAATGTTTCATGCATATCTCTTATTGGCTCCCGGACTAATTGTAGTATGCTCCATTTTCGTACATTGTCAATATATGTCTCGGAAAGGTATAGTTTAATGTTTTTGTAGTGTAAACATATTAAACTAATCACTTTAGAATATAAAAGTTTTAAGATACTCCACTTTATTATTTTGTTATGATACTACGTACATTAAGTATGTATTAGTTCCTGATTTTCCTGACGATAATTATTTAAGAATTTTTTTCCTTATTAAAGTTTAACAAATTTTTTATCTCATTAATTTTAAATTGTTAATGTTTTAATTTTTAATTTGTTTAAAATATTGTTGTACATTTTGTTATATTTTATCTTTTATTTTGTCGATTCATGGCATATTGTTTTAAAAACCATACCTCACTGTTGTTTTAGAATTAAATTGTAGATTAAAAATTTTTAGACGTGATTGTAAATATATTTTATGTTGTACATAAATAAAAGATATTTTACTGTTCTATTATTATTTAGTATATAGTCGTACTAACATCTCTACATATAAAGCAAATCGTAGACTGTCTTAAGTATAGACTTAGAAACTATATAACACTTTTTAGTACCGTACTTGTCGAGTATTATAAAAATATATGTAGGACACCTATGTGTAAAACCTTCTGTACAATATTTGTACTAAGAACTGCTGTGTAATTTTTTGTGTAGATTATGTGTAATTATAAAAAAAAACTAAATTTACCTATTTTGTTTTATTTCTATCCAATCCTTCAATCAAGTATAATTTATGCTGATTTAGCATATATTTAAAATACTGCACACGAAAAAAAGCGTTTTTTTTTTAAATAAAGCAAACCGCCTTAATTAAAAGACTTGTGTATTTTGATATGAGTCAAAGAATTATATTATCTTTATACAGGGTGTCCAGAAATGACGATAAAAAATTTGAAGGTATGATTCTACATAAAAAGATATAAAAAAAGTTTATATTAACATAGGTCCGGAAACGCTTGTAGAGGGGGCTACATGCCCTTGAAGATGGTGTCATAAAAGTGGTTTTTATTTAATTTATCAGGATCTACCCTCAATACAGGAATTAACTTCTACGTATAAGTTAGTGTGGTTGAAAGTCACTTTTAGAAAATATCAGGTGACCCATTGTGCAACCAGTAGCGTGGGAACAAAGGGGTGGGTAGTTATTTAGGGTCATATTTTTTTTCGCCGAGTGTATTTACGCTATCTTTTAAGAGCGCATTTACGCTACACCTTAGGGGTCGGGTGAAAGGACGCGGAAACGATGGGCCAAGACTAACAAACTCCCACTAACACAATTTTCGTATAGCCGTATTAAAAATATTATTATTTATTTAGGTTCTTCCAAATTCGGTGTATCGATGCGATGTTGTTTCCGATTGCAAGCCTACAGGAGATAACATTTTTCGGTAACTATTTTTCACTTAAATGACATAAATTATACACCTTTTTTAAAGGAAAAGGAAACAATCTATGCCTCTGCTGTAACGGATTTTACAATATGAGTCGAGTTAAGAGAAAATAGTATCTAAACATAACCGATTTTAGGGTGACTTTCACTCAAGGAAATATTAAAAACTAAATTCAAATTTAAAAAACTATTACAGCAGAAGCCTAGATTTAAGTGTTAGCTTTCTAATGGTTTTTAAAAATTATCGATAACTTATACCGTTTTTGAGAAAATCATTATGACCCGAACCCCAAATTGGATCCAATTTTCGCGGCGCGAATGGACGCTTAAATAAATTTTGTTTCTTTAAATATTTTTCCGTAAAAAAGGTTCCCTTGGTATAAAGTCGTATAATCGACTCACAGAGGAGTATTTTGGCAAGTTAGCCGGTCATAATTGATTTTTTATTAAATTTGAACTACATAGTCCAAATTCATATTCGGCATTCCTAAGGAGCGCTGGAATAATTATCTAAAAAAAATAGGTTGATATATATATATTGCAGTTTATTATTTGGCTCGACTTAAATCTTGTACTCAAACAGGGTTGTTTAAATTAATGTAGTATTCATATAAATTTGTATAAAATATATATTACTGTATTTTTTCAAACAGAAGTGTTAAACTTTTTTTTATATGAGGATTTCGACCTTGAGTATTAACTATTTTGCACTAAATTTTGAAACATTTATTGTTTCTGGTTCCTTGGAAAAACAACCTTTTATTAAAATGTGTTAAAAACGACTGTTTTTCTTTACTTTTTTATTTTCAAATATAGAAAAGGTATGTTTCCAAGCATTTCCAAGCAAAATTTTTGCGGTTGTTTTAAGAATTAAAGTTTTAGCTTTAAGAAAAACACAAATTTGGCTGCTCTTTTTTGCTAGTTAAATTTAAACTTTATGGCAGCAAATATAGTTTTATGCTTCAACAAGTGAAATTTAATACATAATATTAAAAAAATAATAAAAAATGGTCAGAAAATGAGATATTTCTTTAATTTTTTTTTCTAATTATAAAACCCGAGCAAATTACATAAAAAAATTTTAAAAATACCTCCCCCTCCAGCTGCAGTACTTATTTATTTATTTTAAAAAAATGCAATTTTGAATTCGAGACCCATAAAATAAAATAATTATCTGTAGGTATTAAAAACCATCTAAAAAAGATATCGAGAAAATGCTCCTAAAAACATAAGATAAGAAAATTGTTTTAATACTTATTTAGTTCATTTCCAATTTTGCTTTTACGGTTTTAGCTGCAAGCAATAAAATCATCTTTTACGGGGTTTTACGTGTGTTTGTTTTAAATTTTGTTTATTTAGAAAAAACAGAATTTAATATGGAGATGGTGCAATCAGGTATGTATTATTTGATCTGTAATTTTGTTATGTATATGAAGTAAGTGTATGTATTTATTTAAATTTAAATATTTTGTTTTAATTTTATTTTTACCAAAATTTATATATTATTTTAGAGGCTGGTCAATCGAAGATTAAAATGCTTTCCCGCATGTGTATGCAGGAGATTCAGGATAAAAGCGTTAGCGAAAAATTAGATTATGCTGAAAACGTTCTGTTGGCTCGAAAAAATTAAGGCGAAACTGAACTTAGAGAGTTTCGACACAAAATGTCACAATTTAAGTGCCAATTTACGAAGAAATGGTCGGATTCATGTAGATCTTTAAAAAAATTTAATTTAAAAAATGAATCTTGGCTTCAAGGGTCTTTTAAAATACCTACCTCACGTCATTCTTCATCAGGGCGTCCAACAAAACCATTCGATGAATCTAGTGAACGCACGAAATAGTGATGAGCAAAGCAAGACCAAGACCAAGACCGGGCTAGTCTTGGTCTTGGTCTTGGTCTTGCAAGTCTGGTCTTGGTCTTGGTCTTGCAAGCCCAAAGAAGGTCTTCGTCTTGGTCTTGGTCTTGCACCACCCGGTCTTGGTCTTGGTCTTGGTCTTGCTGCAAGAGTCTTGCTGGTCTTGCTTTTTTTGGTAGTAATAATTTAAACCAAGCAATCTTAAATAATATATATATATTTTTTAATACTTACAAATAAATAAAGATGGAGACTATATTTGTTGCTTTAAAATTTTAAAATATAACAAATTTTAAACATACATGTACATTTAATTTTTTTGATTAAAAAGGATATTTTTAATGAAGGGGTTTATTTATTTATAGCGCTTCATTTCAGTGATAGGAAATATTTAAATTTTCTTTGAAGAAGCATATAAAATTACAATACTGAGTACTCTGAGGGCAGAAAAAAAACTTTTAATTTCAACCACATTTGAAATTTCCATGAAAATGATTCTGATATCTAAACATTGGTTTCTTATTCAAAAAAAGGTATTTAGGAAGCTTTTCAGTTCAAATAAACTTTCTATGTTCAAATTAGTCAAATATTTGCCGTACAAAGTTTGTACAAATACTTTATAAATATTCTGCATATACAAGGTGGCTCGATAGTGAGACAAAGATCGATATATCCGAAACCGTTGATAATGGTAAAAAAATGAATATACAAAAATTATAGAAAAAAGGGCGTAAAATGTAAAATTATTTTCTATTTTAGAATTTTCCAAAAAATTCACTACCACTCAAGAAAATTTCCTTATTTTTAGCTTTTAACCTAAAATAAAAAATTATAGCAAAAAATTTATTTAAAAAAATCGCTTCCCTGTATATTATGCTGGAAATTCTTGAACTGTCATATAGGTACAATGTCGACGTAGATGGTTTTTTATATATCATTTTCGGTTTTGACAAAATGACGTAATCATTATACTTTTGGCATTGTTTTGACTTTTCCGTCTAAACCGGAAGTGAAATTTAAAATCAATTTATATTAAAAGTATTCCTATATAAAATGACAAATATATTTTTTATTAAACCATCACTTTTACATGTATATCTTAGTTTAAAGGAGCAATCTAATGATACCACTTTTTACGTTGTGGCACAAAATAATTTTTTCCTGGATTTTGGAAATTTTTGATCCAGTAAGTGGCATCACTAGATACCTAATTTAAAAAAAAAACATTAGAAATAGGTAAGTAATTTTCAGCTTCTATAACTTTTGTACTCTTAGTTTTTCTCTGTCGTAAACGGTTTTGGAGATATCGAGCTTTGTTGGACCATTGAGTTACAATCTTATTATTTTTGAAACATGTTACTGAATCTACTAGTTATCGTTTTTAGATAATTTTATTAAAAACGAAGTGATCGATTTAATTATTATTTATTTAAAAAAGCTGTTACTCATAAAATAATCGCCTTTTTAGGCAGTTCTCGACACATTTTTTTTCATGTCTGTATGAAATACCTCTGTATATTGAATATAAAAATTGAATATTATAATTTAAAAAAAGTGACAAAAGTGCAAGAGTCTTGCAGGTCGGTCTTGGTCTTGCGTAGTCTTGCACCTCTCGGTCTTGGTCTTGGTCTTGGTCTTGCATACCCGGGTCTTGGTCTTGGTCTTGCAAGCGAGAAGGCGGTCTTGGGCTTGGTCTTGGTTCCCGGGCTTGGTCTTGCTGCAAGACCAAGACCAAGACCGCAAGACCAAGACCGGTCTCGCTCATCACTAGCACGAAAAGAAGAAAAGCCGAAGATCTTTGAAAAAATGTTGAACTGGAAGAGCTTATGTACGCCACTAAAGTCAAATTGAGAACTACTGGACAAAGAAAAGCTGCAAAATGTTTTAAGGACATAGACAAAGATGGTCAAAATAAACCTGATATGGCAATAGCTAAAAAGCTGTCGCTTTTAAGATGCTCTTTTTATGATTGTTGAAGCAGGTAAAACAAGTAAATTACTTTTTTATTAATAATTTTATTTCTTTTTATTATTAGTTACGTGTAAATTTTATTTTTAGGGCTCACGAAACACCAGTATGAAGTTGTTCGCTCAACTAATAAGAAGCTTTATCCTTGTTATTGCATTTTGCTTTATTCATATAAAAAAAGATTTTATGGTTTAATATGTATTAATTATTAAAAACTTTTAGTTTTCTATAAAATTACTGTCTTATTATAATATAGATGTAAATTCATAATATTAATTTTTTTTTTTCTTACCGCTTTTAAAGAAGGTTATAATGTGGGATTAAAAGGGGTTAAAATATTGTAAGTGGGGTGTTATTTTGTTTTTTCACAATATTATGTTCATTCAAAGTAAATTAGGTATAAAAAACCCATTAAAATTGATAATGTTTTTGGTATTACGGGTTTTTATATTTTTATGCAATTATTTTTTTATCTATTATATCTTATAAACCCGGGAGATAACAATGTTATCGTTAATTTGCCATTTTACCTGAATTAGCACTTTGATTTGGTCTGTTATGTCAAAACAAAAATAAGTAAAAATAGTTTTTTTCCTAAGGGAAAAATACTTTTTAAAAACACAGTGTTGGAACAATATTTTTAAACGAAAAAAAAAAACCAAATAATTTTAAGATTTATGTTTAAAAATATTTATTTATTAACAAATAAATTTATACACTCATTATTATTATTAACATTTATAGTAAAGTGCAATTGATGTTTTCAAATTTTTGACGCGGTTGCTTTTTCTTGAAAACGTTGACGGGCAGCGTTGGGTTCTTGATGCCAATTTTTTTAACTATAAGAGTATTTTTTCTTGAACCAGGAGTTTGACATTTGAAGATTGTGACGGTTTTTTTGGATAGTGGGGTGTTTCGGAAAAACTAGTATTTTTTGAAATACTCCCTTCTCAAATTTGTTAATTCTCAAGGTATCCCCCAGCGCTGTGCCCACCCCAAGGCGTTTAATGTTGGTATTTTTCTCAGGTATTAATGCCGATACATTTACTTTACACACTTCGTGTTAATAGTTCAAAAAATCCAAATTTGTCAGTTTTTCTTAAACGGAAACTTTCTATAGATTCAAAGTATTCCTTTTTGGGATTCCGGGGAAATGACAAAGCTCAGAGCTGTGTTTTTTTTGAGTCTGTATGTATCATTACAATTTTCGGTCTTCAATTTGGTCAGACATATTTTACATTCTCCTCTCTACGAAAGCTAAGCCAAAAACCCGTAGCCACTTTTATTTTGTAAAAAAAGTATCTTTTTGGCGCTTCATCCGGAAATTTCGATTTTCCCTTTTTTTAAAAAAACTTTCCCCCCTTGGGTCAAAAACCCAAACGCTTTTTTTTAAAGGTAGGCCCACTTTAAAAAACTTCAAATCTATGTTTTTTTAACTTAATATTTTTTAACATAATTATCAAACCCCATAATTTTTGGAGCTCGGTTTTTAATAAATAAGGGGAAATAAGCCAAAAATATCTACTTTAAAAAAACTTCACACCCTTATTTTTCACAGCTCTCAAACAAAAAAATTTTTCTACCTGGGCGGGGTTTTCCTTTGGGGGATTTTTCTTTCTGCTTCATAATCGATGCTAAAAATCAGCGTCAGAATCCATTGAAAATTTTTCCCAAATTCAGTTGAAAAATCTTTGACGAAAATTAATTCTTGATAGGTTTAAAGGAAAAATTTTAATTTTTTGTTTTAAAATTTTTTGTTTTTTGATAATTTTTTTAGATTAATTTTTAAAAATATGTATTTTTTTTACATTGGTAAATTAGGATTATTTTATTTTATTTATTAAATGTTATAAAGAGACCGAAAATTACAGCAAAATTCAGTTTCATCAAATATAAAACTATTATAAGCAAAATTATGGATCATTTTATAATTAGATACTAATTAATGTTTCAAAAAAAAATCTTTTGCACTTGTGCGGAAAAATTGCTAATTTTCACAAATTAGTCGGAAAAGTATAGTTTTTCGCACGTTTGAAAAAAAACTTTTTTGCAGTTTACACGGTAATGCACTACATTACAGACCTTAAAATCATACAATCATACAGTAATAGACCATTTTTCAGCATAACAACCATTAATTCATAAAAACACAATTAACAAGAAAGAAAAACATTTATTTTAAAAAGAGTGACTATAAATAATAAAAGAACAATTGTGTAAGTTAGAAAAGGGCATAATATTGTTTCGGTGTCTTCTTTATCTTTAGTTGTTAAACTGCATAATTCTGCACGCCGACATGCACCATTCAGCCCAAAATTAACACCTACTTTTATAAACGAAACGTATCGTCTGAAGTTTTATTAAAATTTTTTACGTTTTCCTTGTCAAGCTTTAATTTTTTAGGTTTATATTTTTCATTTTATCATCTCAAGTAGGTAAGCCATTACCTTTTATATTTGAAATATCCGTATTTTCATGTGATTTATGTCCTGCTTTTGATCATGGGTATGTAGCCCATAAACTAGAAGCTTTAAGGCCTTTTGCCTAAAACAAATAACAAAGTTATATCCTATTTACAATACTTAAACCATATAAAATAGCCTACTTTTCGTATAAGTAGAACAACATTAAGTTTTCGTCAATTCCTTTAAATCTCAAGGAGTTTCTCCACTAGCATAACATATTAAACACTTTCTCACACCTTTTTTATATTTCACTGAAAGTAAACTGAAAGAAGCTTTCTGGGCTGCATTTAAGATATCTTTCGAGTCGTTTTCATCAGCCATTTCGATAATTATTGTTAAAAAATCTCTCTTCAAAGATAAGTTTCTTTGGATGCTGTCACCCAAGTTTTATTTGAATTTTCTCAGTAACTATTATGATAAACTGATTTTAATATGCAAAGTAAAATAGGCAATTATCTACAAAATGCAAAAAACCTTGTCAGAAAAGTCATTTTATTTGACTCGTGTGGTTTTTAAATCCATGCTTTGCTCGGATTCAAACCTACCATACTTGTTAAGTAAAATTCCACTTTTCTGTACTTGATACTTAATATACCGTAAAACGGGGTTACTTTGCTCCACATTTTGACATTACATTCTATAGTTTGTTATACATATCTTATAAAAGATCCTACAAATTTTGCAAATGATTAGATTAATAATAGAGGTGTTAAAATACGTTTTACCTAATTCAAACATAAGATATAGTCCCAGATTTGAATTATGTACGTTAGAATCTGGTGCAAAAGTAGGCTATACGATGGGTTTACTTTTTTTCCCACTTCATTTAGGATCGGTTGTTTTATAGTAAAAAATTTATGCGAGGCAAAAAGCACACCATTGTTAAATTTAAGAACGTGCGATTTTTTGGTGTAGAGATTTTTCAATTTTTGAGTGTTTAGGCATATAAACAACACATTTCTAAGATCGTAATCGTTTATTATTTAAAATAAAAGAAATTAAAGTTTATTAACAGAACAGTTAACCTAAAATACATTGAATACAGTCAAACATTAGATGAATATTAATTCCACCAGTATCGTCGCACTCAAGTACAGAATACAAACCACGTTTGGTCATTTGCTAGGTGCATTTATTGCCAAGTGTTTGGTCACAACTATACCAAATTTCATCGGCTTTTTCCGGCCATTTCCACAACTTCAGTGACTTGACCATTGCGTTAATCTTAACCATTTCGCCCTCAATTTCGGTTATGACTCCAGGATGGCTTACCATCATACAAAACTAAAACGTATTCGCCTACAGACCTCTGGATATCTTTTAGACCTGATTCTTGAATTTTTTCAGCTGCAGATTTAGCAAAATAACCAGATTCAAGTTTTTATTAAATTCAATTTCCTCCCATCTATCTTGTATTTCATCAATGTCATCATCTGAATCTCCAAGTTCCGGAAGCTTATCTGACTCCTCGTCTTCTTGAAACTTCATTCGCTCTTTGTTTTTGAAGTGTTTGGATATTGAAGCTCTAACTATTCCTGAAGTCCCAGGTAAATCAGCAGAACCGATTTCGCCGTGAGCAATGCTTTCCGGCTGAATTGTTTTTTTTCTTCCCCCGAACTTGAAACTGAGTAGTCTCTCTCCTTTTATTTTCCAAAGATTCAAGAAATGATTTTTCTATTTCAGGTATATTCTCTTGATTGACGACATTGTTATGATTGTTATGCAATCGTTACAATAAGGGGCCTACGTCACAAGGCACGATTCCACATTTTCTGAATCCTGAAATTAAATTTGAAGCACTATTTTCAGCAATTTTCTCCATCAGTCGTGTTAGAAGTGTCGGAAAATGTTGTTTTTCGAGACACACTTGACCTGCTTCCAACGTGGATTCTTTATAATCTGACAAAATTCACGCCATGCCTTTTTCAATGGAGCGAAGAATGCCACATCTAGGGGCTGCGTTACATGAGTGCTTTTTGGCGGCAAGCATACAAATTGAACATCATGGTCCTTACAAGCTGCTAACACATCGACATTTAAATGCGAAGATAAATTATCGCCGATAATAACCTTTACCTTCAATTTTTTCAATTTTGGTAATAACAGCTGAAAAAACCAATCAGAAAATGTTTCTGATTCAAACCACTGAATGCTGTGTTGGCGTAGCAGTACCAGGTGGGCCATTGTATCCACGTGTCCCATAAATGTTTTGATTTGTATACCACGTAAGGTGGTAGAACCTCACCTGCTGCATTTCCTACAATCATTAGAGATATACAACTTTTGAGGAATTAACTATCCTTTCTGGGTATTTCATGCCCGTTTGTTAAGACTTTTTTACCAGGATTATCTAGTTAGATTGGTTTTATCATAATTAGAAAATTACATTTGGTGGAACCCTCCAAGGTTTGCTTCAAGCTCTCTATGTAATCCTGCATTTGCTGACCATTGAGAGCTGCTCTGCTCCACAATATTGGTGGCAAACCTGACTGTTAGGTCCGTATGCCTCTTCAAGAAAGCTTTAGCCCAGTCCTTGCCAGGAAGGTTATCTTTGAAGCAGGGTATTCTCCTACCTGTGGAAGAGGAATCAAACAAATTAAACGAAATCAATAATGCTTAGTTACCCACCTTTCTTATTCAAAAATGTCCTGGCTATTTGACGAAGCTCCATCTCAGTCACCAGGAACCCGAACTCGCTCATTTGATGAATGCAGAAACAAAGGCCTCTTCTTCTTCTTTTGTAAATGTAGCAGGGTAACCTGGTTTATTCGTGTGTACATTTTCTTTTTATTCATAATGGTCTTCCGTGGTATATTATAAGCTTCCGCGGCTATTCTGGTACTCATTCCATTTCTAATCGCTTCTAAACATTTTTCCAAGTGTTCTTGCGTGTAGTCGCCATACCTGCGAGAGCCTGGGACCCTCCTCAAACCCTTGGGATCCTCTAGAGACAATAAAACTAGATGACGAAAATTATCGGTGATACTTTGCACCACTTTCGTAGGGGATACTTTGCACCATGACCGTGGTGCAAAGTTTCCCCATTTAACCAAGGAATGTGCATGTATAAACAACAACAAAAAATAATTGTTCCCATTTAAATTGGACTGTTACAGTGCCTACACAGTTAGAACAATAATAATACGATGCAATGAGATTATACTCACATGTTATTGTCAATTGGGGTCTTTCACCATCAAGATTTTTCCACTCAACAAATAACACAGATTTCTAGGTTAGGTTGGTGAATGCCTGTCGGCGTCTGGCCGGCGGCCAGAAACTATAATTCCGCTCCGGTGGCTATTGTAACTCCCTCTATTGCTTAAAAATAGTAATTGCTAGAAATTTAGAACTGCATCCTTTAATGGGATGATAAATAAATTTTACACGCATGGTGCAAAGTTAGCCGACGGTTGGCAAAGTAACCCCGTTTTACGGTACTATTAAAGTTTATTAGGTACAATATCATTAAGAATCTACCATTACTTTTAAACTTGATTAGTTAATTAAATTGAATGAGAGGAAGAGCTTGCATAAAGATTGAAAATCTATAAAGTAACCTTTATTTTTCTTGTGACAATTACACTGGTAAACGAAACGCAACTTTTTTTGTGACTGAGACAAAAAACACCCATAATTTTTGGCTATAAGAGTTTGGTTTCTACTAAAATTTAACGTTAAACGTTTCTAGGATATCCCTTAATAATGTCCAGCAATAATTAACAAGCAAAGTGACACTCCATTTGCCTTGATATTATTTTTTCATCTCAGTAATGTCTTGGTGAATATTCATCAATTACCACCTTCAAATTTTCGGTTAAAAAATCGAGACGAGAATTCAGAAAATAAATTTCAAAAAACATGTTATAGTTTGTCCAAGCTAACATTTTTGTGTTGGCTACATGTTCAAAAACAAAAATAACTAGACTCAACGTCAAAATCAGCTGATTGGCGTAAATTACCCAGTAATGGATTAACGGCGTTTCAATTTTTGTATTAATTTTTTTTTGTGTTTGAGTGTGTTATTTCGTGTTTTAAAGAAATTAGTGAGATTAGAGATTACTCTGCAGTGTTTTTATTTTTTTTTTGTGTGGACTATTTGACATTTTTTATATTTAATAATTTATTTTATTTTGGACTAAGTTTTTATTTTTATTGGTTTTAAGAAAAAAACCACTAGAATAGATATTTTTTAGTGTATAAATCACAATGATTACTGTATTTCCAGTTTGGAAAAGCTTTGAAACCCACTTCAGAGCTATGATAAGTCTGAGGTAAGAAAATATAACCTAATAAATATTTTTTGAAAAATGATGCTATCAGAATAGTGATCTGGCAAAAGGTAAAATAACTCGTTTTAAAAGTATCATAATTTAAAAATACATCCTCAGATGTGCCAAATATTTTAAGATTTAAATATATTTATGAATGTATTTTTTAGGATCGCATAGTGGCAGTTGCTGACAATATAAGAAGCAAAATATGAAATTTATAAGTAACTTAGGCTTAATGGAAAAACCAAATGTGCAACGCATGAGAAGGAAATTTTCAAAAGGTTTTATGGAAAATGAAGGTTTAGGAGAAAATTAAAATCTTTGGGTGTTTCTCGATGAAACCTGGATCTTCTCGAACAGCTCTTTCCACAGGTCTTGGCAGGATGACGATGTATATTTTATTGGAAAGGTAAAACATTCTAATGACTAATTATACGCTAGAAAGAAAATGTACTTTCCTACATTTAAAGGGAAAAAATTTAAACAGGCCCATTTTTTTTAACACAAGGTAAAGCACTTTTACAATCCTCTAATAAAATTTTGTTTTGCCTTAAAAAGTTATTACAGTTTTATAAAAAAGCTTCTTCTTGCACACCGACAAGCTGTAGAAGACCTGTTTCTCTTTTAGGAATATCCAACTTATTATTTCCCTTTTTTAACCCAATTTCCCATTTTCCGCACCTTCATCTCTAGAGTTTCGAGACTACGAAATCTTATCAGTAATTTACATCTGACTCTAGACACTCGTAGTATGTGAACACTTAGACTTTAAGCATAAGGGGTATCCTGAGAAAAACACACATTTATGACAGATTCGGTAGATACCTCAGTTAGGGTCTTTTTCAAACATAGGACATATGATTAAACCTGTAGCTCTAGCAACATTAAACTAAAAAGAACACACTTGCTGCATTCTTATAAAACATTAAAGTATATTTAATTAAACTAATGAAATACTTATATTTTCCCTTTGATACATTATTCTACATGCTGGTTCAGAAAAAGGATTTGTTGATGGTGCCAGTAGAAGTTTTAAATCTAAAACAAAAACAAGAGATTACCATGGCATGATGAAAGCTGAAATTTTGAGAAGTGGGTTAGAGATGAACTACTATCTAATTTGAAAAGGCCATTATTAGTCATTTTAGGTAATGCCAGCTACCATAGTAGGTTGTTAGAAAACTGGCCATATAGGGCGGGAAGAAAGAAAATATGGTTAAATGGTTAAAAAACCGAAATATTCCGTTTGCAAAATAGGCGATAAAATAGATTTTGTGGTGCTTGATTCAGCGCCTACCAAAGTCTCCCAAATCTTATGTCGTCGATGCTGTTATTCAGGAGGGTGGTCATCAAGTGCTGCGCTTGCATCCACATCATTGTGAATTCAATGCTATTGAAATGGTATGTATTTAAAAATAATAAAACATTCTCTATTTTATGGGACCCACATTATTAGTATATTAATAAGGTAAATGGTAATAAAAATCATTTACAAGTTATCTTCTTTTTACTTTTTAGCTTTTCTTTAGTAAACTACCTTACTGCTTTTAATAAAAAACTAAATATTAAATGCCATTTAATTTAAACACATTACATCAATGGCCACAGTAGTTGCCAAAATGCTTGAACTCACAAGCATCTATTTACAGTCCAGCTGCTAAAACGCCAAACCTACCACTTTGTCTGCTCTCTTATCTTAAAAGTGTCCAGACTAGTATCTGCTGCGTGCAGATTGCACATGTTTGTTTTTTTCATAAAAACCCCTGGTGGACACTGCCACTTCTAAAGCCTTAAACACGACCTTCCAACGTTTTTGATAAATTTATTTTATAAAATATAAGCATCTTATTGTGTTAATAAAACTCAGAATAAATAAATGATTATTACTGTTTTGTTTTATTTATTTTATAATTTAATATAGGAAGCAGCTAATGAAGTTATATCAGATAATAGATCGACTTATCTTTAGGCATCTTTAAAAAATTGTAAATTTTCATAATAAGGGATATCGAACCATCCCTTATAGTGAGATATTTGATCAGGATATTTCAATTCAACTGTAAAGAGTTTGCCTGCAAATATAACAAAACATAACAGGTCTGTTTGATATTCAGAAATAGTGTACACTATTTTACATTTTTTTACGTACCTAAACGCTCTAATTGAAGGTGTATTTAAGGACTAAGTGTGTACAAATAGTGTAAATTATTTCAAAATAACAAACACTTAATAAATAACTATTAATCTGCACCAGGGAGGCGAAAATGATATAATGAAATTTACTAATATTTAGGGATATTCGCATTGCCAACCTAAAAATGTTAGCTTGGACAAACCATACATCCTATTTCTATAGGCTGGTGTTTACTCACGATATCTTTGTAATAGTCAGCTTTCATATTCAAAAGAAATGTAACTACTGATTTAGAGGCACTCTGTAATTCTGTTTTATTTAGCTTCTTATCAAGTAGCGCTAATTTTTTTGTTTTATATACAAGGACCCTGTTTCATTCGATCCATTGCTTTAACAAAATTCTTCATTAATTCCAAGGTGGATGTAATACCTTTTGGGATCAACTAGTGGTAACATTTTTTAGGCTAGGAGTTAGTGCCTACCTGCGGCCACTCTCCAACACTAAGAAATTTTACGTATTCTAAATTATATGCATGTTGATTGATAATTGATAAACTAAATCACAAGTTGAGGTTTTGTCGCCTCGACACTGCAGCCTACAGGGCTTGTTGTATCTCTTTATTTGTTTCAGTTAAAAAGGTTTGACACTAGACAGGTGTAGTAGCCCTTTTACTGTTCTTTTCTGGTCTCAGCCTCCTGGTGGTTAGTAAGTACCTGAGTTTTTTGATTTGTTCTCAGTATGTAAATGCAGGGCACTCATATATGATGTGAGAGGGTCTCTTCCTCTTCGTCAATAGTCTGCAAATGGGTTCTTCTCTATAGATGCCCATAGTGTGCATATGTTTTTTTAAAGGTGCAGTGTCCGGTTATTAATCCTGTCACTATTCTAATCTGATTCCTATTTAGTTTTAGTCATATGCATATTACAAAATATCTGGGAAAAAAAATCTGCCTTTAAATACGATTTCAGTTTTTGTCAAAATAAATTAGAACTCCGAAAAATTGTCATTGTCAAAATATGTGTTTATCACCGTAGTAAGTAAAAGTTAAATTATACTTAAAGTGACATATTAACACTTTCCAATAAAATATTTACGTAGGTATGCACTATATTTTGTAGTTATTATTTTGGTAAGCCCAACCCAGTAGCAAGCATCATTTATTGGAAAATTCGAAGGAGTTGAAATTATTGATCACAATAATCAAAAATATTTTTAACTAACAACTACTAGAACTAGAACTATCAACACACCCTTTCTAGTGAGTCTTGATTTTTTCACTTATCGTGATATTGGTTGGACTCTGGGCCTGTTTCTCGACCATTCCTGCCGTTTTATTTTTCAATTTTGCTAAATGATTTCTTTATTTAGACTTCAATTCTGTAACAGCTCTTCTTGCTTTATCAGCTTCTTTTGTTATCTAGCCGCCAATCCCATGTCTTAACTCTTTTTTCTAAAATCAGTGTAAATCACCCATTATTTTATTTATTTTATAAAAATTCATATATTATTCTTATTTGTCAGGGTTTTCTGGCATGGGCGTTATATTTTAAACCCAAAAATTATATTACATTTAAAAAAAATTAAATTACTAGAGCAGAAAGGTATTATAGTCACCAGCATTAAGACATGTAAAAAAGTATTTTTTCTAAGAAACATAATTTTGAAAACAAAAAAACAGCATTTAAAAGTTAAAATGCTAAACATATTAGTCTTATGAAATACCATTTTATTTTATTACTTGTGAAAAAAGGGCCTGAAAACAATTTAACCATTACTGTTTTTTTGAAGTTTTAATCAAAAATTTAGGCGTTAATTATAACCAAAAAAAACACATGTGAATAGCTTTATGCCTAATGGTTAATAGCAGAAAAGTTTGTATGAATAATCAAATTGACGCGAACTAACAAAAAAATTTTTTCAGGACTTTGTCCCCCCAAAAAGGGTAATTTATATTTTGTGGTAACATATTTACACTTTGAAAAAATGTCTTTTTGAGTCAAAGATATTCACTTCCGAGGATGGCAAAAACTTCATTACTTTGTAACAACTTTAACCTAAGCCGAATGAAATTTTGTATTTACTAAGTGAATTAAAGCAACCCAATTTGTGAATTTTAATTGGTTTAATGTGTAAATTTTATTATTATTTTTAGGCCAAACTTTTTTTGATATGCAGTTTATCTACATTGACGTCCTTACGTTTTTTGTTTCCTGTTGTATCTATTTGTTTACTGTTAAACTTATCTCATGCAATAAAAAACATCTTTGATGTCAGCAACTGTAATTAAGTTGTCCAAAAACTCAAGTGTTAAAGTATTTATTGAAATTTCTTGAGTTAGACTAATAACTTTTGAAAGGATGTAGACTCCAGGGAAAGACAAAGCAACGTTAAATTTTACAAATGTGCGCCCAAAAGCAATAACAAATAAATTCAAATAAATAATTTATGCCAAAGAAAATATGAAAATGAGCGCTGTTAAAAAAAATGTTTTAGGAATGTGCCCATCTGAAAAATAGCACTGGATAAAACCACTGCTATATTTATCAGAACAGGTCGCAATGAAGTTTGTTTTAAAATGGCCGGTAATAGCATCGTTACAAAATAGGAAACTTGTAATAAAAGGGGCCTTTAAAAAATACCTTGGTTAACCAGCCAGAACTGGCCCCAACAGGTGCTTTAAATTTAAAAAAAACCTCTAAATCTAGTTCATCCTTAATTTTAACATGCTTTTGACGAAATTTTATTCAGTTTTGTTGCTAGTTGCAACGCTGTTTTAATACAGACTCCAACTGTTTTACTCCCAAGCTGTTTTTATCTTTTTCTTTTTTTTCATATATACATTATTTATGTCTGCTGTCAATGTTAAAACTGGTGTATCCTATCTGGGCACAGAATATTTAGGTTTATTGATGACACTTTTTTGATACCATTTTAGTGACTTATCTCGGCACAAACCCCCAGGTAAAAAGGGGCCTTAAAAATATGCTTAATAAGTACTTGCCGCAAATTATTGATCCTTTCTTGCTAGTGAAAACTGCCGCAAAACCAAATTTAATTCAATAAAAAATTAAAGTATTTAATTAAAACTAACCAGAACAATATCTAAAACCTATGCTAAGGGCTATAGTAAGAATAAATACATCGTATAGACTTAATACAGCAAACAAAAACATAAGTAGGTATTTATCGTGAGCAAAAAGAGATTATAAAAATACTAAAATAAGTAAATTTGATTACGTTACAATAGCTTTACATTATTACGCTCACAATTACATGTAAAAGAAGCATTAGTGAGTTTGTACTGGAATAAAGGAATTTTTAAATGTATTTTTATATAAGTTTAAATATTATTTTAAAATTATTTTGCTTTACTTCTTTTAATTATTAATAATGGGTTCAGCCCACCATAGAAAAAGGCCAATCTACCCCCTTATCCCCTAAAATAGTTAATATTTTTTTATATTCTGATCATTATATATATATATATATATATATATATATATATATATATATATATATATATATATATATATATATATATATATATATATATATATATATATATATAAACCCTTAAATTTGCTACCTTGCCACCTTGGAACAATTATACTCAGCATGCGTACATTTCAAAAACTTTATCTTAGCTTACTCAATACAATTGTTGCAAAGCGACTATTTTTTTAAATAAAAGCCAAAGTCAAGCTTGGCGCTTAGGACGGCAGACAGACAAACCTGCACGTATGCCTATAATTTCCGCCATATTTTTTTCATCAAAGTTCGTTTGGTTTAGATGGCATATTGACTATAACCCGGAGTGGATACAGCTACAAAGAAAAATAGTTACTGCTGTGAAAGTCTAGTTTTTATAAAACTTTCTAATAAAGTTTCACGCCGCACTTATATCTCAAATTCAGTGTTAGTAGGTATGCCTTTTTGAAGAATGAATATTGACTACTATTCCAGTAAATGAAGGGACAAAGCTGTAAATAAATCTGTACAGTTTTCCCTTATGGCGAAATTATTGGGTCTTCAGGGTTGCTTTTGAGCGATAAAAAGTTTATCAACATTAACAGGGTCTTATAAGTTTTTTTGAAAAATCGATAGTTTTCGAGATCAAGGGACCCAAAAGTCCCCTCATTTTAGCTACCGCTCTACCGCTAGAATGCCGCAATCTTCATGGATTCACTTATATGCGGGTGGACAAGTTGTTCCATTACTCGGGCAATAATGTACATTTTTTAATCATTCAAATTTCATCGGAATGGGAAAACCCGTACCTATCATTCTGATTTTTCTAGAATATTATAAAAAGCGGTTAAAGTTTTTTTCACAATATTTTGCGAGTATCTCATTAATTTATTGATATAAAAAAAATGGTTTGTTATTAACATTTTTTTTTATAATGAGACCTTAGCAAGTGTTCAATGATCCCAGAAAATTTCTTTTACCGTCTTTCTTGCGTTTTGATAAAAAATTGTATTGCCCATATGCATTTTTTAGTAAGAAACTACTACTACCACATAAATATATCCAGTGTAGAATGTTATGATTTTTCGACGGCCGTTTTTGCCAAAAATATTGGTGGTGTGAAAAATATGGTAGGGACCATTTTTGCAGATTTTAAGGTGATCTTCATTTTTAGTCTAAACAAAAAATCTTTTATTTGCATATTTTGGCAGACATTCGCGGGAAACTCATTTTTGGGACTTTGGGGGTCCATTTTCAGCGGGTTTCCACGACGGAATCGTGATAAACTTTTTCTCGTTCGACAGCATCCACGAAGGCCTAAGAATTGCACCACAAATGAAAACTGTTCAGATTTATTTACAGCTTTGGATACTTTCAGGTTTTCAGTTACAGGACTATACGCGCCGATCATTAATTGGTAGGTTAGTTTGATGGGGTTTGCGTCGAGATAAGTCATTAAAATGGTATCAAAAAAGTGTCATCAATAAACCTAAATATTGTGTGCCCAGATAGGATAAACCAGTTTTAACATTGACAGCAGACATAAATAATGTATATATGAAAAAAGAAGAGTAAAAGATCCACAAAATTATATTTATTTAAATAAAAAGTTATAAAGCCTAAAATATACCAATTTGTAATGACGTCATTTTTGTTTATTTTTGTTTAGTAGATTCAAATTCTTAAAAAAAAATTGGTGTCCGATGATCATTAATTTTTTATATTTTTGGTTATGGAAGTATCCGTTACTGTCAGTCAAAAACATTGGGTGTCAACTTGTCGAAGGATATTTTGGTCCAGAAAACGAAGCTATAAAAACTGCAAAACCTCGCAATGCCGATGGGCGCTCTTTATTTTTTAGGGGTAAAAACTCCCCCTTGTTGCAAAAATTTTCAAAACTTTCATATTTAAAGCTTAAGTCACATAAAATTAGGCTCAAATAAGTATTTAATTCTTTAAAACATTATTTAATATATTTCAACCCTTTAAAATTAACCCAATGATTTATTAAAAAAATTGTTTACCCTAGAAAAATTAACATATTATCACCGAGTTTTATTTAAAAAACCTGACAGCTTAAAAGTATTACTAGTTTAATTTTGTAATTTTTTAATCTTTAAAAATTAACCCCTTACAATACAACAATGCCAAAAATAGTACATAACAGCGGATTTTTAAAAAAATGCATCGAATCGCTTTTAAAATACTCCAAAAAATTGTTTTTTAAACATAACTCCTTCAGTTTTTGTGATAAATAATTTTCGTCATACAGTAAATTTAAAAAGCTACAATTTAATACGTTAGTAGTTTTTACATATTTTCCTTAGTTGTGGTTAGTTATGGTTAGTTGAAACTTTAGTAGTTTTTACATATCTCCCTTAGTTCATAAGTTATTTTGAAGAAAAGGTATTTTTTATGAAAATTCTGAAATTTGATTTTTACTTGCAACTCCTTTTTTTCAAAATTAATCAATTTAAATCGGTTAAAATTTTAGATTATTTTTATGATACATACATAAAGAAAATTGAAAAAGGAATTGAAAAGAAAAGAAAAAGGTTGTTTTCGAAGTTTTTGCACTTAAAAAATGTTGGTCTAACCTTATTTTAATCATAACTTCCTCAATTTTTATGGTATACACCTTTTTTTAAAGAAACGTCTTTGCTAAGGCTTCAAAAAATGTATTATTTATTTTCCTCGAAAAATACGTGGTACTGTGGTCAAAATATATATAAAAAAAATCACCCCCGAGATGGTTTGGCAACCACCCCCAAGGTAAAGGCGCCCTTCGGCATGATATAGATTTTGATCCTGGACTATTCGCTACCTACTGCTAAAATTTCAAGTTATTCTAGGCATTTTGAAAAAATTGAGAGGCAAAATGGTTTGTTTCTTGAACTATTTTAAAAAGTTTTAAAAAATGCCGGGAAAAAGAAATAATATACATAACAGACAGTCGCAACTAATAATTTAAAATATCTTGGCTTTTTTTAACAAAAAAAAGAACAAGTCCGAAACGAAATCGCAGTGTAAATTGTAATACAGTCGCAGATGCAACAAAATTGAGCCCAGCAACAATCACAAATATAAAGAAGAATGGGATCAAGTCAGACCAGGATTACGCTTCCAGTATGTCTTCCAAGCAAAAGATCTTAAAAACCAAAATTACGACATATTTGAAAAATATAATTTGGGACATAATTAATTCTATGTACGTCAAAAAAGAATATGTAACATTGTCAATAAGACAAAATTTCAGGAAAAAATTGAATATTTTGATTTTTTCATCGACTCCTTAAGAAGTTTGATATTAAGTAAAGGTAGACTTCAGGAAAAAAATCAAATAATAGAAAATATTTGATGAATATTGATATTGTTGCTTAGATATTGTTTAAAAAAATAAATTTTTAAGGGAGTATATCAAAAATAGAAGTTTAGGTCCGGAAGGTCACGTTTTCTTTGACTAGACGTGAATCTTTAACATGAGAACATTTTATATTACCTAGCAAGATGACACCAAGCTCCACCAGCGTTATCAGCTGCGTTTGTTCATTATATTAATAATAATAATTGTTATGAACTTTATTAATTACCGATTAGGGATCGGTAAGTATTCACCTTCCGATCAATAATTTGTAAACATCACTTACAGATGACATATTCTAGGCAGTAAAGTTGCAATGTTGCCTGAGCGTGCAAAATGATATTTTTAATAGTGTGTTTCCGCAGTTGCGATTTTTTAAGCTTACACAATACCGGCATACATGACATGCATGCTATAGCTACCTAATAAACAAGAAGAGAGTACGTTAAAGGTCGAGATCTTAAATTGCTATTAAATTGGGAAATTATAATTTTTATTGAATATTTTTCGGGGTGCATTTTAGTTTTATGCCACCAACTTGACAGATGTTTTTATATTTGTTATTAGAATAACAAGGTTACAAAACAGACTAGTTTTTTTGTTCTTTTAGTTGCCTATACTAAAATCGTTTAATAATAGAAACTTATACATTAATAAGGGCTATAAATAAGTGATTTTGTATAACTCAATCGCCGAAAAACGTTATTTGTTTGAAGTGATACCGAAGGGCAGACAAAAATTATATTTTCTCACTGTTTTATTGTTTGTCTCTATGACATAACCTTTTGTCTTCTGAATACTATTATAGTTATTACAAAATAGTGGTTTATATCACAAGGCCGAAAGTCGCTTATTACAGTAGCGAGTTAAGATGTTTACAAACAAGGCGGCGAAGGAGCCGAATCTGGAATTTCTAAACTAGTGCTATAATAATAGCTTCACGGCGGTGTATCGTACAATGTCTTATTTCATACTGTGTTATTACAAATAAAAATTTCTGTATATTTTCTCGATTACCTGTATACAGGTCAACATGGTGCCGACTTTTGTATTTTTTTCAAAAAAAGCAGTTCAGTAAAAATTTTCCGGACCCAGTACTCAGCTATTTGCCGGACTCAATCCAGAAGTAACAATTTTCAAGTCCCATTTTCGACACTTTTTAGGTTATTTTTGTTATTGACCAATCCAAACCACGTGACTTTTCAAGTCCAATATGGCGACTGGTTGGCACACATGTCTGTTTGTTTGCATTGTGTTTAATTAACAGTTTTGAGTTTTGCGATCAAGTGTGGATTTTTTGTTCTCACAGCTTTTAAGCGGTGTGCTTTACTTGTCTTGTGTGATCAATATTTTGTACTTTTTAACATAAGAGTGAATATTTAACAAACTTACTGTTACAACATCCTGATATTGGCCAAGGTATGTACCTATACTATGTAATGAATAGTTTTAGGTTTGGGTAGTTTTTTTCGAGATCTGATTATTTAATTTGATGTATTTTTTTTGCTAATTTATTTCTTACACCTTTCATACAAGCTTTTCCCTTCGACACATGATTCAATAAATATTTCATAGATATTAATAGCTATTTTTCATTCACTTATATACGATTACTTTGGGGTGTAAAAGTGTACATCTTTTTGGCCACTACAGAAGTGCAGCATGAAAGGTTTTTTGTGTTTTGTTCTGTTTTTGTGGTTTGCCCTTTTTTGCACAAATTACGCCAACTAAATAGTCAGTGGAGAAAGTTGCAGTGCAGGTGAATGAAAAAGGCTATAATACAGTACTAGGCTCCACTAATGCCAGCTTGTATAGGTCCTGATTAATCATGGCTTCATTTTTAAAACCCTTTCTGGTTATCTGTTTAATCATAAGTTAAACTGTTAGGTTTCTCAAGTAAAAATTTTTTAAGTTTTGATAAGGTTATAACAGAGGACGGTATGGCTAACTGCTGTACGGGCACTGTTAAAGTAATGATTGATAAAATGACAGTTTCATGTATTAATTGAAAAAAAAAAATTGGGTTTTTTGTGAAATATTAAGTTTTGTGGCAAAAAACAATGATAAATATCACTTGTAATTTTTGTCAATTTTGACAAACAATCATCCGTTAAAGAAATGAAAAAGGTTTCATTCCTATTTTAAATTTTGTAATTATGGGCATTCATTTTTATTTAACATGTATAAAAATGTTTAAATATGTGAATTTATAGAAATAATGATACTTTTGGCTCTTTTAAAAATTTTATCTTTTTATAGTCTACTTTGTTACAGTGTGAGTTTGAAATACATTTTCTTTTTCTGATAAAAATAACTATTTTTTTTTTTGTAGATATCTCATGAAGATTGGACATGTCAATAATTTGGACCCATTCACCTTAAAGATAGATTTAGACATACCATGAATGGTATTCCACCTGTCACATACCCAGATATTTTTTTCAAAATTTGGGTACTGTCACACAGTTTTTCTTTAGAACAAATGAAGGCATATAAAGTCTTGACGCACACAAATATTTCTCACCTGGGTTTGTGTTGAAAGCTGGAACAAAATATGTTAATGAATTACATCTTGGTAGGAAAAGGGAAAATTCGTGTAATAATTTCCAATTTCTTAGAGAAAAGGGCGTTGTAAATTTCGATTTTCGATATAACAGTTAAGATAATAAAACAATTATCTGCTAGATATTACTTGAACTTTTATAGAAGTTTCAAAAACATTTTAATCAAGTCAACTTTAAAGATTAAAGTAGGGAAAAACACTTGTGACAATTCTGACAACACGTAATGTTTAGGTTAGTTTGGTAACAGCTCTGTCATTTATTGTTGATAAGTTGTCATGATTGTAAAAAATAAGCTAAGCCCTACATTCACATTCAAAGTCAACTGGACGTGAAATGTTTTGCATGCTCAATATTTGCAAGTTTTTTGATATATTTGTTCTTTTCAGGTAAAACATTCCCAAAGGCAAAAAGCAAATTTGATAAGGGGTGTGGATGATGGTACACCTATGATAAGTTGTGAAAATGAAGAATGTGCTATTAAATGGTTTCATTTAAATGTGTAGGGCTTTTAGAAGTACCAAATGAACTTTGGTTTTGTAACGGGGAAAGTAAAAATGCAAAAACAATGATTAAGTGACAATTTTTAATTTTGCAATTTATTTTCCATCTAATAAGAAATATGGAAAATATATATTTTAAATTCAGAATAAATAAAATTATCACAGGCATATACATATGGTCCTAAATTATTTAATTTCTTGCCACTTTCTATAACTCTGTACTTTCAAAAAAATTTTAAAATTTGAGTAAAAAAAATCTACCTACTTTCAAAATGTTTCTTTCACTGGAATATTACAAAAACAATTTAGCGACATGATTGCCTAATAAAATTTTATGGATCCTTCTGTTTTTGACTGCAGTTTTAAATTGTAATTTTTAAATGATTTACTATGTATTGTTATTATTTATTATAATTTTTTAAAATTTTCTTAAACCTTTGGACGTGTGTAAGCTGATTGGGTGTCTAAAATTAATAAACTTTTTGTCTTTAAATACTAAAGCATGTTTTTATTCACCCTAATAAAACACCTATTATTGTTTTTTTTGTAATTCATTTATTTATCAAATTGTAAAAAAACTAGCACACAGATGGAAAAACAGAAAACAGGTGGTAATACAAACAATAAACTAATTAATACAGAAAAAAAAATGTGTTTATATTTCCTAAACCATATATTGATGCAAAAGTAAATTTAACTTTGTTTTATATTATAAAAATCCTATTGCAAAATGTAATTACAAATTTTAACAGGTTATTTATCAAAATGTGACATATATAAAAAAAATTCCCATTACCTCGTAAATCTTAATTCATCCTTTTATAATTTTCTATTCCCTATATAATATACAATACTCTGATATTCTATTTTTTTTTTCTATTTTTTTCTAGCTGAGTAATTTTTATTGCAAACTTAAGCTGATCTTCTTTTGTAGCCAAAAAGCCCTCATAGTAAGTCTGTTTTGTTGAACAACCTGCAATAACTTCAAATTCACTCTACTAAATTTTCTTCAGTTTCCTTACAGTTCTTACTCTTTTAAAAAAATTAAAAAATATATATATATATATATATATATATATATATATATATATATATATATATATATATATATATATATATATATACACACCAGGTGTCTAAAAGTCTGGAATATTGCAAAATTTCCGAAACGGCTCGTAATTTTTTGGGGTTTTTTTGCATCATATTAAAAATTTAAAAATTTTTTTCTTGGGTTAAAAAATTTTAAATTTTGACAAAATTTTCCCTCCCCAATATAAATAAAAAAAGTGTATTTTCTTGTCTTTTTAACGAAAAATATTTAAAAATCCTGATTCATTCTAAACCCTTCATGAAAAAAACTGTATATGCTATATTTTTTTCATCCAAAGGGTGTATTTCATTAACGGATAACTATATTGTCAGATTTTTTCCCTGTTACATTGCCACAACAATTGTATTAAAAATTATTCGTAAATATTTTATCGTTAATGAAATACCAGGTAAATTGAGAAAAAAAAAAATTCAAATTCTAATTTATTAAATTTTTTAAAATAGAACATGTTAGGGAAGGAATCGAGAGTAAGCTATAAGGCCCTAATTTACAATTGGGATTTTCACATAACATTGTGCTTTTGATTTGATAAATTTTCAGTTAATTTTTTAATGAAATATAGCAATACTAACCTCAAGTTTTGGTCAAAACTAGTTTGTTTCCCCTTTTCTGCTCTTTTTTTTTCTATAAATATCAGACTTGTTTTAAATGGGCTTGAGAAGTATGACCCATATGTTGGGATGGTACAACGGGAGGGTTTTTTCATCTTTCAGTATGGTTTTTCCCCTAAGTAGAAAAGTGAAAAACAATTCAGTTTTTTGATAATTGTTTCATCAGATTTTAGATGATAAACCTATGCATACCTGTTATGAAAATGTTTACTACACACCCTCTGATTTTTCAAATTGACTCTGAAAAGATCTTCCCTCTTGATTGCTGCAATCCACTTTTCGCAACGTTTACTTGATAATGCATAGATTTCTGGATAATGAACAGACGTTTGCACAGTGGTTCAAAAAAAACCCCACTTTGTCCCGATCAGCACGGCTTTCACAATCGCCACAATAAAAGTCAGCGGCTTTTTTGTGTTTATCTTCCAAACACAAATGTGAGCAATGGTTATATTTTGTTTCACGATAAAAACACCCCACTGATTAACCATAAAGGACCCATAATTGCAATAAAACTAAATATAAACATAAAGGTAACCCATTGTGTGCAACCCCAGTGCCATATTGAAAAAGTTTGACAGATCGTTGGATTGCCTAATTGTTAGTGCTATCAAAAATCACTCTTTTTAGGTTAAACTTAGGAAGGTAAAATCAGAATTTGAAAATTTTCGCTCGCTTAAGAGATACGGGGTAATATAAAGAGATACAGAAAAATGTTTTATACAAAAGTTTCTTTATAATGGTTATAGAAGAATTTGCCATTTTTGGAATAAGTTACTTTAAAACAAAATAAAATATTCAGATTAAGGGAAAAAGAACGGGAAATATCGCAAATGTTCGAAAGCCTCTCCGTTGTATTCAATACACTCTTGACATCTTTTTGAAACAGATTCTAAGACATTTATGATGTGAAATAGTTTTATTTCTGCAAAGACCTTATAAATTCTTTGATCAAGTTGTAGTCGAGTTAAGATAACTTTTTTATTAATTTTATTTTTCAACATTACCCAAAGAAAAATATCTGGAGATGTTAGATCCAAAGATGGTGGTGGCCACCTTATAGATCCATGTGTTCCTATTCAACAGTTTCTAAAGTGAGTATTTAAATACTTTCTTATTCAAAGTGCCCTATGGGTTGGGACGCCATATTGTTTAAAATAAATCTTTTACTTCATTTAAAGGAACATCATCAAGGATAGCGATTGGACGGAACCTATCCACATTCGGGTGACTTTAATCACTCGGTCGTTTCCCTCAACCATCGAGAAGGCTTGTCTGACACGCATGAGTCCTAATAGTGCTAGTCAATGTTCATCGATGTTTTTTACCGATGTTCGATGTTTTTAACATCGATGTTAGATGTCACAAACATCGATGTCGACATCGATGTTTACCTTTCGATGTTCAGTTTTAAAAAAAGGTTTCAAACTTAATTTTTCCAACTCCAAAAATAAAATATTAATGTTTTGAAATCCAGTTGATATCCAACAACATTGCTTTTTTTCGTGGATGGATCATAATTCATATCCTATTGTCTGGTGGCAATAAAATTCCTTTAAATATCCTAATTTTGATTTGATTTGAATTAACTTCTTTCTTTTAGTTACAGAATTATTTGTTTATTATTTATTTTAAAATATTTTGTTTAAGAGTACTTGTTTTTTTGTTACAGAATTTATTTATTTGTTATTTTTCAAAACGTTTTTATCTCTGCTTTCGATGTTAACATCGATGGTCAACAGCGATGTTTGGTGTCGATGTGCCAGTGTCCATGTAAGCATGAAGATATATTGTTATTATATTCTTTTTATACTTATTTAATCCTTACATTTGTCTTCTTTTAAGTGTAATTCGTTAAACTGTAATTTAAATTCGAATCGGATATTTGTGCTATTACTTTCCAAAATGGTGGTCAGCGGGCAATAAAAGCATACATGGCTCTTAATACCTCGTTCAGTTTACAAAGTATTTTTAGGACATTTTAAGTTAATATATTTTTTTATGTTTTAGATGCTGCATAAAAAGTTCGTACAACAGAAAACCTTTTTGGGCGGTAGGTTCACTACAAAATGCGATCAATACTCTCAGGAGAGGAGACATTTCCGTGTACAAAATATCTCAGGAAACTGGCATACCTTACACTGCTTTAAAGAAGAGTTACAATTTAGCGAAAGCAAATGATGATAGCTAGAAAAATCCTCCTAGACTGGGAAGGCATATTGTGTTCACTTCTGAGCAAGAAAAGATACTGGCTGATCATCTTGAGACTATGTCAAATAAATTTTATGGACTAACAAGAGAACAAATTTGTAAAGTATGTTAAGGCATTGCAAAAAAACTGAGTATTGCAAGAAGGTTTAAGCATGTTATATTTAAGTATCAAAAAGCCACAGCAGCCAGTTATTAAGCAACCAGATACTTTTAACCCTGTTACGAGTCCATCTGTTTTTGTGATATAGGAATTCAATCAGTCATTCCAAAGAAGCTACTGTAAGCCCAACCCCGATTCCAACAACATCGATAGCAACACCAAATCAGTCTGCTATTCAAAAGCCACTTACGGTCCTATCAAATGATAACCGACGACAGTGTGAAACTAATACTAATATCGATCTAATAAAAAGAAGGAAAGAACAAACATTATTCTGAAATCTTAAGAAACACACCAATGAAAGCCGTGTTAACAGAAATAAAGAAGAAAGAATTGAAAAAGTGGTTAAGACAAAGGCAATTCAGAAAAATAAAGTAAACTGTAATAAAAAAAATTGTGTCAAGGGCAAACTTACCAAAAAAAGTATCGGAGAGAACCTTAACAAAGATAATAGAGTTAAAAGCAAACAGACTACAGCCAAAAACCAAAGAGTTAAAAGGGCAAGACAAAAATTATTTAAAAGATAGATTTATTTACTAAAGAAATAAACAAAAGATTAATTTGCAATGATGAGTCAGAATATTTAAAAGAGGAAACACTATGTTCAATTTGTTTAGACACAGGACAAGAATGTTCTGGCGGCGATACTCCAGCTTCTTATTTTTGTGCTTTTTATTTGGATCCTTAAAATGTCTAGCTTTTCTTTAATAATTTAATCTTTATTTCTTTGTTTTGTTCGAATGGTTGATGTTTTATTAAGTATTGGAGTGAACCTTAACAAAGATAATAGAGTTAAAAGCAAACAGACTACAGCCAGAAACCAGAAACCAGAAACAAGAATGTTCTGGCGGCGATACCCCAGCTTCTTATTTTTGTGCTTTTTGTTTGGATCCTTAAAATGTCTAGCTTTTCTTTAATAATTTAAACTTTATTTCTTTGTTTTGTTCGAATGGTTGATGTTTTATTAAGTATCGGAGAGAACCTTAACAAAGATAATAGAGTTAAAAGCAAACAGACTACAGCCATAAACCAAAGAGTTAAAAAGGCAAGAAAAAAATTATTTGAAAGTGACGATAAAGATTTATTTACTAAAGAAATAAACAAAAGATTAATTTGCGATGATGAGTCAGAATATTTAAAAGAGGAAACACTATGTTTAATTTGTTTAGACACAGGACAAAAATGTTCTGGCGGCGATACTCCAGCTTCTTATTTTTGTGCTTTTTGTTTGGATCCTTAAAATGTCTGGCTTTTCTTTAATAATTTAATCTTTATTTCTTTGTTTTGTTCAAATGGTTGATGTTTTATTAAGTATCAGAAAGAACCTTAACAAAGATAATAGAGTTAAAAGCAAACAGACTACAGCCAGAAACCAAAGAGTTAAAAGGGCAAGAAAAAATTATTTAAAAATGACGATATAGATTTATTTACTAGAAGAAATAAACGAAAAATTAATTTGCGGATGAGTCAGAATATTCAAAAGAGGAAATACTATGTGCAATTTGTTTAGACACAGGACAAGAATGTTCTGGCGGCGATACTCCAGCTTCTTATTTTTGTGCTTTTTGTTTGGATCCTTAAAATGTCTAGCTTTTCTTTAATAATTTAATCTTTATTTCTTTGTTTTGTTCGAATGGTTGATGTTTTATTAAGTATCGGAGAGAACCTTAACAAAGATAATATAGTTAAAAGCAAACAGACTATAGCCAGTAACCAAAGAGTTACAAGGGCAAGAAAAATTTATTTAAAAGTGACGATATAGATTTATTTACTTAAGAAATAAACGAAAAATTAATTTGCGATAATGAGTCAGAATATTCAAAAGAGTAAATACTATGTGCAATTTGTGTAGACAGAGGACAAGAATATTCTGGCGGCGATACTCCAGCTTCTTATTTTTGTGCTTTTTCTTTCGATCCTTAAAATGTCTAGCTTTTCCTTAATAATCTAATCTTTATTTCTTTCTTTTGTTCGAATGGTTGATGTTTTATTAAGTATCGGAGAGAACCTTAACAAAGATAATAGAGCTAAAAGCAAATAGACTACAGCCAGAAACCAAAGAGTTAAAAGGGCAAGAAAAAATTATTTAAAAGTGACGATATAGATATATCATATATATATATATTTATGTATATATATATATATATATATATATATATATATATATATATATATATATATATATATATATATATATGGGCTCTCATTCCCAGCATGTAAGGGGATAAGAGCGATTGACGTTTTTTGTAAAATCTTTGTTTGTACCTTAATGCTTGGCTGCAGTTGGTTTAAACTATAATGAAAAGGTAATAAAATAAATGAGGATTAAGGTTATGATTAAAAATTATACAAAAGTAAATAAATGTGGTTTTTACGAACATTTTCCTTAATAGGTGCCAATTCCCCGGTTTTTCCCTACATACTTCACATCATACATTTAAAGAGTCGGGCAAACAATGAAACGTCATTTTTGGGCCAAAATATGTTATTCTGTTATTCAATGGAGAATGTAGGTGTCGGTTAGCCGAATTCATTGTATTGTTTGGAAAAGCAACGTTGAGGTTCCAAGCGTCAGTGGAAATTATGCTAAGGTTTCAGTTTTACCGCTAATGGATTATTATTTTTAGTTTTAGTAAATATTTGCCGAAGCAGTGATTTATTTTCAAGAAAAATAAATGATAAAGCAATTTTGATAAGAATGACTGACGTGTCTAACGAAAAAGCAGTTAACAAACAAAAAGAAAAACGCAGTCACTGAAGAAAAATACAAATGGCATAACTAAGGAAGTATGTTAAAGCAGCTCAATAAATTTTATTTTAGAAACTTGGTTAGGCTGGTATAGGTGTTTGGTTTAAGGAAACCCTTTTACCAGCCAAACTGTGGAACTTTGTCATTTTTTCCTCATTGAAATGAGCATTACATTATACATCTGTATAAAATATAAAAACGCTTTATCTCAAATTACATATTTTGGGATATTCGTCGTTTTTCCTGCCGACTCTTCATTTTGTAACGTGCTTGTTTGCGTTTACGTATTATAATCAGCATTATAGGTCTATTATTAAATTTAATTAAACATAAAACTAAAAATAAATAACATTTAATTCCAAAAATCCAAAATATTTAAAATAAAATTTAAAATAAATTTAATCTAATTCTAGCTAAACAAGTAGGCCATGAAATCATATAGTTGAAAAACATCGTAACGAACGAAGCCGCGGTGAGTCTAAACGCAATAGAATTTGTATGGTGTAAACCGGGCCGCATTAAAAAGCAATAGGACATCGGCAGAGATCGTTTTAGATCGGCTTCTACTGAACGCAGTCGGCTGAGAGAGCCTCTGTGAATGTAAATATAATTTGGTATACCGATGGGCTGTATTGAGAGAATACGAAAATACGATTGCCGTAAATTTCCATTTTATATTTTAAATATAGGATTTTAGTTTTATTATAGTGGCCTTCTGTAGGTAATATTAATTTGAAATTATAATAGTAATTACTTTTAGAATATAAATTATTTTTACAGTGAAATATTAAATAAATTCAGTTAGTGTAAATTATTATAATTAGGTATTAATTAACCTAGCTATTGTAAACAGTTTAATTGTTGGGGTGTGGCAATGCAATTATTATGTAAAATAATTACCCTTTGTTATGCATACGTAGTTAATAATCTAGTTTTATGACATAAGTAATGTAAGTCATTGTTTACACATGTGCATGAATAATAAAAAAATAAGATGAAGCTGTTGGTTTATTGTTATGGACAAATAATTATTACCTTCAGCAGTTCGTAAGACTTATTCTAGTTTTATTTCAACTAATTTTAAGGATATTGCATATCTAACACTTATACGCCAGTGGAAGATCGGGTAAAATGGTTTTGGGACTGCTGTCTCCCAAGGCATCAAATTTGTGTTGGTTAAATGAAGTGACAACGGAAGGTAAGCCCTTATTTATATACATTATTTATTTATTTGTTTATTTATATAATACAACTACCCAGACAGAGTATTCCAATTAAAGGACAGGAAATTCGGCATAAATATTTACATACAGATAATATTAAAAATAAAATAAAAATTTCACCACCGAATCAAAATATCCGCGTCATCCTTGCAGAAACACACAATTCTCCCAAAATTAAATTTAAAAATGTATTATAAAATAATTAGCGTTAAGAAGTTTATTGGATTTAATATGCTTGGTGATGTCATTCACAAAGATGTTAATAAATAAAGGTCCAAGGACTGAACCTTGCGGCACTCCGGAAGTAGCACGTTTATTAAAAGACTGAAAGCCACGGTACTATAAAGTCAGTTGCCTATTAATCAAATAATCAAATATGACTTTATAAAAAGTAGTAGAGTATTATTTAAACCAAAACTACGCAACATTGCAAGCAAAATACCATGGTCGAGCTGATCAAAGGCACTAGAGAAATTTGTATAAATAACATCAACCTGACCACCACAATCCAGATTTTCTGAGAAACACTGCTTAATCGTTAATAGGTTACTAATTTTTGAGCGATCTGGAAAAAAAGCCATGTTAATTAATCATGGTCCGTTTACTGTTGGTAAAAAAAAAACTATTTTAAAAACTTTGGGAACATTATATGATATTACAATTGATCTTTAATCCTTCACGTTAAACCTATCACCCTTTTAAAATATTGGGAATATCCTCGAGCTCTTCCCGATCTCCGAGAAACAGGTGAAACCCAAAGAAAAGTTAAAAAGGCCGGTTAGTGGTTTTGCAAAAATTATATTTTATAGCAAATAACGTAATAAATGTTTAACCGAATCGCATTAAATTTATCTGTTAAAGAACCTCGATTTCCTACACACTCATTGGCACGTCTGAGCATTGATTTGATGAGCAATTACATCTTCTTGGGGTATCTTTTTCCATATTCCTTTAATTTATGCCTAAGTGCTGCCAAAGTCTTGAGAGTTTTAATGTGAGTTCAACAATCTGCGACTTGGGATGTCTCACACATGTTCCATTGGAGAGAGATCTGGCGATCTTGGCGGCCATGGTAAGCGGTTATTGTGGCGTTGATCCAAGAAGGCTACGGCTACTGGATTTTTTCGATCGTCTCAAAATATGGAAGGACATGTGGTACCTTACTTCTTCCTAAATGTACCAAATGGCAATTAGATTACCTTTAATAGAAACTAGAGGTAACCTAAACCATATTTAACGACATCCATAGCATTATACTTATAATGTGACAAATTTATCTAATTGTGCATTACGTCTTTTACCATTATGCCTTCTTAGCATAACTGGACTATCATGCATGCCCAACAAAAGCAAGATTCATCACTCTACCATACCTTGTTTCATCCCTGATGACACAGTGGTCTGTCTCTGTACCACTGAAGTGGGTTGTGTCGATGCTCAGGAGTCAATGGCAACATCCACTGTTAAAAAAACATTTCGTCTTTTTTGGCGATTCACTTTAAGCATCTCTACTACCCTTCTGTGTTCTTGAAACTACTGATTCTAAATTGCCCGAGTCGAACTCAAGCGATCTCTAAAAGTCAACAATCTTAGTCGACGATCTTGACGCTTTGTTGTTCTTCTACGACGTTTGGTGCGACTATCTCTGTAATTCCCTTATTTTTGAATCCATACCTAGTAATATTTCATAATGCTACGTAAAGATGTGTTTGTTTTTCTTCCAATTTCCCTAACTGATACACCTGCCTCATGTAAGCCCCTACCAAAGTAATTAAACCAAGTCTTTGCACATGAAGCATACACCACTGTGGAAGTACCTATATCGAAGGTTCCACATTCGGCTTACATTAAACTATGCCGATTTGCTTGAATTGCAATGTCAGCTAGAGATACCACTACTGACAAAACTCCTGCATTTATACTGCCGTCTTAAACGTAGTCTGTTTTTTGGAATTACTAAGTTGAATTCAACTGTTTGTTGGTTTTTAACGATTTAATTTTTGTTTAGCAAATAATTATAAGTGGATTATATGTGGATGATGATGATATGTGCATCAGTCTTTTATTGTGTGGATTATTAACTGTTTTATTTTGTAAAAATAGATATCATGGTAGCGGGGGATAGCACAAGAAATGTAGCTCGAAATGAAATGTAGACATGTGACGGTCCGAGAATAGCTTTTTCGACTTTCGTTACCTTGTTTGATAGCAAAAGCAATACTAGGAATTCTCAGTAAATTATGTAAGAAAAAGAAATAAGGCGAGGAAGATTATATACCAAGGTATGGGTTGGTTAAAAAATTAGTTGACTAATAATAAATTACTTAAAAAGCAATCAGTGATCCAAAAAGTTACACGTCTGTGTCGTACTCAACATTTGCTACAAGCCTCCATTTTCTTATTCCGACCCTGAAACTTCTTACGACGGAGAGTATAATATAGCTTGTAGAAATATAATTTATCGAAAATTATTTTTTTAATCCACAAAATAACCAAAGAAAGAAATATGCAAATAATTGCCAAACGAGCCATGTTAGTCAGCTCTTTTACGAGAAAAGTAAAATAATTTCATGCAAATCAATAAAAGAGCGATTAAAGTGCAGACAATATATTAAGATTTGACAAACTACGCCTTCAGATTAGTAAAGAAGTTAAACCTAAAATCTTTGATTATTTTGGTCTCTTTATTTACTATAGTCTTTTATAAGTTGGCAAAGTAGAGAGGGTTTGTACATGAAAAATAGAACAATCCATTAAAAAATCATTATTATGAAATTACGTCGACTTAGAACACAATCCAAATTACATATTTGCATTACCTGATAAACGCTATGTAATAAATTATTGTTGAGTAAGTTATTGATTTTTAAACGTAGGCCCTGAATTGTTTGGTTTAAAGTCGAAAGGTTAAGATATTAAATAGAAAAAAGAGGAGGAGACAAAAGTTAAAACAACAACAGAATCTGAGAAGTCTCTTTGTTAGCAGGATAATAATGTTTTTTTAAGATATCAGAATAATTGAAAGCTAAGATCATCGTATTATAGGAAATATTTTAAATAGAGATCGAACGCTGTTAGAACAACACCGATACGTCACGGTTTTATATCAGTTTGCCATATGAGACCGTGACGTATCGGTGTTGTTCTTACAGCGTTCGATCTCTACAAAAACGTCTTCAACAAAAAAGTTTAGGTTTCTTGTTGCATGCCAAAAAATTTAAAAATGAACACAAGAAAATTCGTCCACTATACCATGTAAAATATGTATGGGTGTTTTTCACATTAGGAGCGTTTTTGCATCTACCTATCACCCGTAAAAAATATATATTTTTGAACATTTTTGTGTCTTAGTATTTTTGCAGTAGCTAATCGTACCATCTACTAAAGGCACTGATTTAATTAAAGAAATGCAAATTAATGCAAAAACCGTCATTCTAATTATGGTAAGGTTTATTGGTTTTTAAAAGTTCATGCAAATATTCCAATTAAAGATAAAATTTTTCTTGAAAGCTATATTTTGAGACATATTTTGCATACAAAATATCAATTTAAAAAAAATCTGTTATTTATTTTCTACAGTGATTTTCATTAATGTAACTTAAAAGACCTTATTCTGGTTACTTTAAACACATAGTCATATTGGTGTTACCTAGATAGTTCCAGCGAATTCCGTTTATGTTCAAAATATAGCAGTACACATGTGCCAGTTGTAGGTAAAGCCAAAGATAATACTACTTTGGATAGATGGTTCATTTAAATGGGGCGCTCTGAGTCAGTTCGGAGATATCAATGCTTTCGAAATGCGAATAAAATTAAGTCGGTAACCCCTGCCCCAGCGAAACGAGGTACGAAACCATGTGCGGCGTTGCCTATGTCTGTCGCTTGTACCTTATTCGGAATACGAAGTAGGGAAAGCGGGCGGCTAAACGGGTTGTGTATTTTCTAGTCGCGTTTCTTCACGCCAATAGTAAAGGCCTGCCGGCAACACTGTTTAACTTTCGTTCAAGGATTGAAATGCATAGCGCGAAAATCTCTCGATGGACATCCGCTCGTGTTAGCCAAAGTCCATTAAGGGTATCAAAAATATAGCATTGAATGGTTTATCTTATCCGTAGTAGTATTATCTTTGGTAAAGCGTATTTTTAGTTTTCTTTTTGGTTTTACAGTAAAAAAATTATAACGCAGGATTTTTTCGCGTGACATTTAGGAAATCACTTTGACGATACTCTTTATTAGTATTAACGTAACTAATGTTAAAAAAATTACAGTTCATTTAATAGATCTTCTTGATGGCATAATTTTAATATTGTTACGGACTTTAAAAAAACCTGTTTAGTTAATAGAATTGTAGAAGGTTAGCATTATTTTATTTAGGTTAATAATTAATTTCAAATAAATTACGTGAGTTTTTCCCTTTTTCGACGACCATTGCGGATTATCCTGAGGCCGCTGGAGACATCCATTTTACACTTTTCTTGCATCCTGTAGTAAAAGAATTCTTCCAGCTAATTTCAGACTTTTTTATTATTTTCCAAATTACTATATAAAGCGCGAAGGAAGTCCGCACGGGCCAGTTTAGTTTTGACTAGCGAAGAGAGAAGAACTTGACAGACAGTCAAAGGGTAAACAGTTGTCATAATTACGTTACGTCGAATTGTTACCATAGAAACGTTTCTGAACCTTATTTCCAATAAAAAGGTGTAAAACCAGGATCCTTGTTAATATTTTTGAATTATTCGTTGGTGTGTCTGTAAAGTGTGGACAGCTTAAAAATCATCATTCTGGCATATCATTCTGATGACGTCGTCAGAATGATATTTGTTTAGAATATTTGTTTAGAATTTATTTTATCGTTTATTTTAAATCGTATTTGAGTTTGCATTTCCCTGTTGCTAATTTTTAAACAAATTCTAGTGACATTATTAATTTTTGTCATTTTGATGACGCCATAACTAATGGTGTTAAAAAAAATTCCTGACAACGGCACAATTTACTATATACAATCTCCAGCCAGCTTAATTATATATTTTACAGAACCGATTTTATTTAATAATATCATGAGATACCTATATTATTTACATTAGTGATTTACCAAAAAAAAATGTGCCAAATTAACAAAAAATCATTAAGTTAGACAAATCAAATTACAGGGATATATTAAGATGCTTTAAAATAATACGTTACCATTAAAAAATGGATTTGCAATAATTGCATTGTTTTGTCAAATTTTAAATTTACTGGCATCTTCAAAAAAAATAATAATAATTCCTATACAATATTGCAAATCAAGCTCCGTTGATACAAGATTCCCAAAGCTTAAACAAATAATTAAGTCTTAAGATAGAGAAAATTGTATTTTACAAACTTTTTTTGCTGTTATAATTTTTTTCCAAAAACGCTTCTAATTTGAAAAGCATTCCTAATATGTACTTAAGCATTAAGTAGGCACAAATTCTCTAAAAGAGGGACTTGCTTAGATATCACAAGTCTTGGAATACTACTTTTAAATGGAAATAAAAAAAATATATAAAATATATTTGTAGCCAAACTGATGTTATGGATAAGATAAAAGTTTATTCATGGTTTTTATGCTTATCCACTCATTAAGCAAATGCTTATTGAAGTAGGAAAATAAATTTAATGAGAACCATATTAGTATTTGTAGCGTCGAGGAAACATCCATATTACTAAAAATTTTACGCAAGACGGGTACTAAATTTTGCTGGCTAGACAAAAACAGCGACATGTTAAAGTCTTTATCCAACTTTTCAGGCAATACTAAGATAAAGATTAAATTTCTTTTCTCGTCTGCAACAAAACCGGGATTTGCCATTTTACGCCAAAATTAATAAGATCAAGTTTAAAGAGACACTACCTAAACTCACCAAATATCAAAAAAGGAAAAGTTGTGCCTTAGAGAATAAATTAATGGCAACCGCTTTTTTAAGTCAGTTTTGGTTAGTTCTGGTTAGTTTTGGTTAATTGTGGTTGTCCATTGGAGGGTTTTTCAACATTCGCCTTATGGTCTGGATTTATCACTATGTTAATTTTATTTCTCAAAATTTCCATACGTTAATGATATTGCTAAGTTTATGCATGAGTAGCTTCCCTTCCACCCAAACACATTCTGTGGCATTATGAAAATCACACAATGATGGCCATTAAGCATAGTCTTAAAGGGTAAAAAGGTGTAGAAATGAGATAAAAATTATATCTCGTAATATATAAAATATTATAAATATAACTATTTTTAATAAAATTACTTCTTTAAATCTTTTTCTTTTTTTATTTTTGTATTTAGAGTTTTATTGCATATATATATTATATATATATTTTATATATATATATATATATATATATATATATATATATATATATATATATATATATATAAAATATAATATATATATTATATATATATATATATAATATATATTTTATATATATATATATAAAATACTAAGGCAAATTAAAAATATACTGTAAGCTATTTTCTTATTGGTAAATTTTTGCCCCATGGTGGCCCCCTAAGAAAATTTTTTGTTTTATATATATTTAATTTGTTTTTGACTCCTAATTACGTAATTGTAACTGATTCTTTTTCAAACTAGTCAGTGGGTTTTTAAAGAGTAATAATGTAAAACAAAATTAAACCCTTCGGTTTCTAGTGTTAGGTGTAGTCTTAAAATAAATTATATAAATTAATTATTTTAAGTTGCATCCATCTACTTAAGTTAGCGCAAAAATAAATAATAATGTTTACTATTTTTATTTTTGTTTTTTCCAAAAATAGGCGCCACTTGAATTTTCCCATTTTTTTTAAAAAAATGGACTGCTTCATTCTATCCTGAACTTGCAGATCGCCTGTAACAAAAAAAAAAACAAAATCTAAATACCTATCCATGTTTCGGTGAAAAAGTCACACGTTATCAAGATAAACTTATAATAAAATAATAATTAAATAAAATTTTAAAAAACTTAGAAAATGTTAAACATTTTTAACCCTGCTATATGAAATAATATGTTGATATTCGTTTATTATAATAAATATATAAAATTTTTTTATATTAAATTATTTTTTAAAATTTTTTATAAATTATATATATATAATATATATATATATAAACTATTATATATATATATATAATATATATATATATATATAAATATAATTTTAATATCTAATCAAGGCAAAAAAAGAACGGCACACGGTTTTCCCCAAGCGTCCCCATCCATTTTTTCTTTTTTCGACGTCTGACTAAGTGATCAGGGGAACTGGATATCCTTGTTGCGGCTTTAAAAAAAATTCCCAGTCAAGTCAGAAAATGACGTGATGTTTTAGTTTTATCTTCCAGCAATAATTTGGTACTTTTACAATTTGTGGTCAACCCTTTTTTTTTGGCCATCCAGTGAGAAAATTTTTTTATTCTGTTGTTTAGCTTTTTAATAAATTATTGATGGAAAAAATAAAGATTTGATAGCTTTTGCCTTTAAAGGTTAAAAAAATATATTATTCAAGGTTTTGGATAAAATTTCTTTTCTTTTGATGTTTTTTAATACATAAAAAACAATTTGAAAAAAAAAAATTAAATTTTTTTTTTTTTTTAAAACCCCATTAAAAAAAATCTAATAAAGCGGAATAACGAGATTTTTAAATTTTGAATATTAATTTTGATATTTTTTCCCAAACATAACTCTTTACCCGTAAAACAAAGAATTTTTTAGATGATCCATCAATTCATCCATTTTTTATTGTAGGTTGACCCCAATTAAATAATTACCATTTTTTTAATCTTTTTTTAAATACCAAAGAATTAAAACGTTCATCACTTTAAACAAAATATTTTACATTTTTTTAATTAATTATATATTTTTTAAATATGGTATTACAAAAAATAAAGTCTATTTTTTGATATTTTGACTGCGATGGTTTCACCCGAACAAATTTTTTTAAATATAATTATTTCCTTTCTTACTTTGTAGTAAGTAGGTAGGTAGGTTAACTAGGTAGTCTGGCAAAGTTTTAAAGATGGTATAGAGTTCAAAAAACAAACCGGAAAAGCCCCACGGGCTCCAGCTAACGCCACCCAAGCGTCGTTGGTTGTGGGCGAAAACTGAACAAAACACCGTCGCGTCGTGAAAACTTTTTGGTCGCGCTTGAAATCTTAATTTCGTTCTCCGTCTTCATTAAAAAACGAAAAAATTTTGTGCAGAACGTTTTTTTTTAAACTTTATTCTTTGTCCAATAACGCTTCATTTAATTTTGGTGAACAATCGGGTTTCATTTTTTGACGG
This sequence comes from Listronotus oregonensis, assembly GCA_019359885.1. Classification (NCBI taxonomy): domain Eukaryota; kingdom Metazoa; phylum Arthropoda; class Insecta; order Coleoptera; family Curculionidae; genus Listronotus; species Listronotus oregonensis. The sequence goes on along the minus strand of JAHBCN010000392.1, from coordinate 35,598 downwards.
TTTAAAATATAGTGTAAAGGGGAAAAAAAAATTTAAAATTGTCGGCTGCGCAGTCAATCGCAAAAGAAGGTTAGGGCGAAAAAAGTATGTGGCCCTTAACAATCAATCTATAGGTGTAAAGGGATAAAACCTTAAAGGGGGACGATCAACTTTTATTTTTTTTTTTAAAAAAAAACCGTTTTCAAAAAAATTATTTTCTTATCTGTTATTTTTTTAAATTTATTTAATTGTTGGGGGCATATCAAAATTTTTTTTTTTTAGTATTTATTTTCACCAATCTACTCCCTTAACATATTGTTGGGAAAAAAAAATATTTAAAGGGGTACAGTTTTCAACAAATATAAAATGGGAAATTTCATAATTTATTAAGACTAGTTCTAAACTTTCTTGAGAAACGGGCGACGTCGTTGGGTTTGGCTTGCTGTGATGAAAAATCCTCGATTCATTGGGCTGGGGAATGGACGGGGGTCATATGTAGCGTGGTTTGTTTCATTCGCGGGTTAGAGTCTACACGGTAACCTTGGGGTTATCTCCCGATCTTTGATTCGTACGTAGTCTGTTCAGTGCCTTCAGGTTTCCCAACTTTCGTCGCAGCCAGGTGCCAGTTGTTCTTCCGCTCCACCGTCGGTATCAGATCTTAGGAAGTTCGCCGAGCTGTATCGTTGGACGGTTCTGGCGTAAGGGGTGGCGTTCCGATTTTGCTGATTTAGGTAATTACTATGAAATCTTGCTCTCTGGGTTGTCAGGAGGGCGATGCAGTTAGATGGACCGGATCTGTCCGAGGTGGTAGGAGCTGGCATCCGGTGATAATTCTGCTTGTCTCGTTGAGGGTGGCGTCAACTTGCCCTTGCGCCATAGGTTTAAGAGCTCACACGATGGCAAACGTTGGATCAACCGGTTAACATTGTTCCTGACGTTGACACACGATGTTTAGCCGGTGCCATCCCACGTTAGAACTTGAGTTCAAACGGCGTCAGATCTGTGGTTCCAACGTTGCTCTGTTCGTTCAGTGGCGCTTATCAAATTCCCTCTGTTAAGTTCCAAACCTAATTTTGTAGCATAAAATGGAAGTTGAAACTTTCCATATGTTGTGCTGATGACTTGTGCTCAGTTACAAAACAAAAAATAATTAAGACGTCAAGGCGTTGGTGAGATCGTGATAATACATGAAGTAAGGCACAGTAAATATATACTTGTTGCTTTGATGGGATTTTCAAAAGAAATCATAAGTTCAATAGGTTTTCTAAGTTTTTATGGAGTCCCAGTATATCAGGGCTATAAAAGCGCAATTAAGATTAACAACCAGTTATTGGGTATATTAGATTTTGAATTACAACAACTAATCTTATATTGATCTAAGGAACCTTCTGGGGGTATGAATTTTTATAAAAATAAACTCCCATTATTTAAATGTAAGAATTAGACATATATCTCACAATCTTGGTGATTAAGACTTTTTGTTTGTTTTAATATCATTCAAAAAGCCTGTTGGCCCAAAAATCACCTTTCAAGTTAACACATTAAGAGACATCATTCAGACACTACAAGTTTTTTACATCATTATCATTTGACACTCTGTTCTGAAACCTGTTTATATCAATGGAATTTTAGATTAATGGAATTTGTTGTTTGTTTTATTTTATTCGATGCCTATCCACCATCTTAGAAATTTATTATCTAATAAATATTGTTACTCAAAGTCTTGATATCTACCTGACCCAATATGCAAAAATAAATTTATCTTTATAGTTTTAAAGCTATAAAATATCAATTTTTTAAGGCAACTTCAATAATTTTAGGTATCGTTTACAGTTATTAGTTATTTAAAATTAAAAACCACCATACTATAGGTACTAACTCCTCAGGAGCGCAGAGACAAACTCCGTCAGAATAACAAAACAAACAGTTAAAATTATCAAATTCTGCACCCTTACTGATGACTGAGTTACTGGTCGTTACAACAAATCATTGGGAGGGTCCACGAATCATTAGCTCAAGCAGTTGGAGGCATCCTTTGAATTTGCGGATAATTACGACTTTGTTCGGGCAATATCGTAATGTTCAGACTATCTTGATCGCCGAATTGCTCTCCCGGACGATGTCAATCTGTGTGTAACTGTTGAAGGCGTTCTTATCATGTGGAGTCTGCCCTCTAACAGGGCATCATGCTACGCCGGCAGAATGACAGAGGCCTAATCCGCGAAAGTTTTGAATCTTTGGTTTGGTTCCCAATTAAAAACACATCATTTATAAAAATAAAATAAAATACTCTTTTATTTTTTGCAAACTTGGCGTGAAACAAGATAATATAAAAACAGCTCTCTTTTTAATAGTAACAATTATTTAAGATCAGTGGGATCGCAAGGCGGCTTAGACCAGTGTCGATGAATAGTTGTTATGGTAATGTAACATGTGACAATGGATACTGTCAAGAATTTTTTTTTTAAATTGCATCTCCGATTTCGTTTTAATACCGTATTAATAAGCAGTAATTGAGTAAATTCCACTAAATAATAACCAATTTGTTTAATGTAATAAATAAAAACAGTTTTATTTTTAGTTAGGTTTTAGTTTAGGTAGGTGGTAGAAGACTTTCCTCCTCTTCTGACATTACCCCACTTGCCCAAGGACTGGTGATCTCAGGACGTTTCGAGTTCTGGGCAGTGGAGTCAGTTTTTCCTGCTTCCTCTTCCTTCTTCCTCTTTTAGTTTTCCTTCTTACTCTTCTTTCTTTCTTTTTCTTTCTCTTTTTTTTTCCCTCTATACATTAAAAATAATGATGATGCTACCGAACATAAAGTCCCTCGGAGGTAAATACCCCTCATTTCGGTTCTCAGGCGAGGGTACATTTGGAGACCACCATCGAAAAGTCTCTGATATTCTTTACAAATATATGTGAATTGCTCAACGTAAACTCTGTTCACCATTATCTTTAATCTCCAAACCTACATGCTATTTCTCTTGAGAGCCCAATGAGTCCCAAAACAGCAACCAACCACCTCCTTTTCCCAGGTTATGAACTCATTTTCATCTTTTCAGGCCCCATGGCGTTGTGCTTGCGTTCTGTGACCTGGCTTGTGCTAGGAGTTTCTAACCTCGAATCGGTGAACCTGATATTCTTTGGCACCCCAGCTCTTTCAGATCTTCTACCTGATTATCTGCTGGCATATACCGATCCAGTCCGACAATTCCTACCAACAGGCTCTTTAATTTCCTTTCGTAAAGATCGACAATATTATTTCCCGAATTTTCCATTGGCGTGTCGTTGTCGAGGGATTTTAATGTGTTCATATCAGGATTGGCTAGGATCCCCAAAACTGATGCAATGCTGAGCAATGAAAAATTTAAATCAACAGCTTTCTCTCAATCAATTATGGAACCACTTTCCTGGGGTTCCCACCCATAATTCACAACCCCTGATCCACTGCCCGCCTACGAACTCTCAGCATCAGTCAGCTGCTCCTTGGTCACTCTGACCATGGTTTGGTCTGTATCACTATCATTTTGAGAACTTCAACTGAAGCATATATACGAACAAGTCTCAACACTGATTCGGCCGACGGGATGGTCTGAGAGATTTTTGCCAGCTACTCTTGGGATCTACCTGCTTTTCTCTTCCGAAATATGTAAACAAATTACGAAACAGATTCAACCTTGACGTATGGACTACCATACAAAAGAACACTAACTGATACCAACCGATTTAAATCCTCCACGAGCCAAAACCAGGGCACTTTTTAAAAATTCAGCCTTCTAAGTTCATTTGAGTCCCAAAATCGACAGGCTAGCATCAAGCAGAAATCGGTATAATCAGACTATCTCAAACAAAACGTTTTAACAATCGAAAAAGAAAAAGGGTTCTCTTGCTCAAATGATAGCTTTCTGTCCTTGCCAAAAATATTAGTCAGAACTTTTGCACAAATTCTTTTCCACCCCCTAATCTCTGAAGTTGGAATTTCCTCCTCCAAGGAAAAAAGAACTATTCCAAACAATTGCCAATTCTACGCTTGATCCCCTTAATCTTCCTTCCAACAGTTGTCCCTGTTTCTCATAAAATGTCCGTTATAATTTTTAAAGTAAAAACAGACGCGTTACTTAATACAAAAAATCATCTGGGCGGGATGGATACCAGCAATGTCAAAAATTCGAGCTTGCCCCTTCTCCCCCTCTTCGATCTTACGACACGGCCCATTTCCGGAGGTTGAAAAGCCACGTGTGCAACCTGTCCCCAAAAGGATAAAGTCCCTTCCAATTTATAGTTGTTTGCAAAAGTAATGGAAAAATTCTTTAAATTTCCCCCCAATCTTAAAGATCTGAAACATAGATCCATGATAACCCTTATGGTTCGTCACAGTAGACCCCACGGCTGATCTTCTCTTTTCTCACAACTGGAACAGTCCCTTGGGGTTTTGGTGAATCCCGGGTTTTTCTCTTGACATATCAGGCTTTCGATCAGGTTTTGCATGATGCGCTTAACAAACTTCCCTGGGTCTTCCATTTTAAGCTTTGCTCTTGGCTTTCTTTCCCCCTTTCAAGGGGGCGGTTGGTTGGTAGATGGTCATTCAGCTACCAAATATGGGGTGCCCCAGGGCTCAGTGCTGGCACCACGCTGTTTCTTCTACACTAGGATCTTCTTCCCACAATTAATCATTCATGGTTTTTTGACGATAACTCCACTCATATTCAATTCTTAAGCCACCGGGAATCCGATTTCGAAAACAGCGCAGGTCCAATGCAGTTCTTTACAGACCTCAACTTTTTTCTTGGATTGGGGCCCCAAAACCTTGTTGGTTAATGCCTCGAAAACACGTCATGTTCGCTGTCGCGAAAAAGTCTGCAAATGCTCATCCCTTACATATGAGCGGCCAAATCCTGGAAAAAGAGTCGTTTAATCTTGTCGCGTTACTTTTGAGGGAAAAACCCCAACTGGCACAACATTTTATCCATAGCTTCGCGCTTCAAAAAAAATTGGATTTCTTCCCAGGAAAATTTTCTTTCCAATCTGTTCAGTGTAAAACTCTGTATGTATCCCAAATCAGACCCTCTTTAAAATGTTTATTCGGAATGGCGTCCCCTGACCAGCAAATTTTATTTTTTCAAAGAAAGGGCCCTTCATCTTATTAAAAGATCAAAGCTCACAGAAAGGTTCCCTTCTTGCCACCGTCGAGCTGTGGTCTTCGTCTTCTTAGGCTTTTTACTTCTGCGAAGAGGTTGCAAAAAAAAATTCCTTCTGGCATCCCAACAGGCAACACGAGTGACTATGCATCCTTTCCGTTCAGTTAAAGCCCCCACTTACTTTCTTGTTCTTCATCCCTATAAGTTCAGGCTATGGAACCTGCCTGCAAAAATTTTCTTTCTCCCCCCCCAATTCCAAAAAATTTAGTCGTGTGAACAAACTCCCCCCTTACCACTGAAGACACCCCCGGTACGTTAGATTAGGCATCAGCCTTCGTTAAATTTTTTCCCCAAAATAAAAAAGTTTTCAAAATTTTTAAGTTGTTACGCTTGTTTGTTGTTTGTTTGTATCTTTTGCTTAATTTAAAACTTTTTCCCTCGCAGGCGGAAAGGAAAGTAAAGCTCGGAAAAAAATGAATCTTCGCGGTCGCCTACACTGGGGTTTTAAAAAACCTTTTTAACCAGAATCTCGTTTAAAATAAATTTTTTTTATTTTGATTTTGACAATATTTATTTCTTCTTTCGGTTCTTTTTATTTTTGGTCCAAATTTTATTTTTCATTAATTTTGTTTTTTTTTAACTTTTGGGAAACCATCTGAATGAATTCCTTATGCCCCACCTTTATAAGAGTTTAAAATTTAAACCTTTTTAAAATTTATTTTTTATAGAAATAATTTATATCGTAAAGGAAAATAACAATGACGTATGTTAGTAATTCCCTTTACACCTGGCAGAAATATTTTTTCTTCGTAAGTCAAATTTGATACAAATTTAAATGTCACTTCTTTAAGTAAAAATGCTCCTCCATTAGTCAAAAAATGAATGGGCCCCCAATCTCCCGTGGGCAAGCAGCGATGGGATGAGTCATAACCAGAACGGGGGTGGCACCCTCTTTTTCGTACGTTTTAATCTTGCTCGAACGCAAATTAAATTGCCGGGCTTCGCTGTTTTAATACCGAAGGGCTAAATGAAAACACTTTTTTTTTTATGTCTTAAAGAAAAACATAACCAAATAAATGTCTTTTCAAAAACTAAAATAAACAATAGTATATTGTGCAACAAGTTTTGAAAAAGACTCTTTGCACGCGAGTATGAGGTTTGTGCACGAGCGTAGCGAGTGTCAGGTCATACGAGTGTGCAAAGGGACCCCAACGTTTTCAATACTTCTAAAAAAAATAAGTTAATATGCGATTTTTTTTTTAATTTTTTTAATTTTGACAGGACTGTGTGAAAATTTTTTTTACGCTTTTTTTAAAAGGGGGTTTTCACGCTTATTCAAAAGTATGACGAAAATAAAATTTTTTACGGAATGGGTTTATGAGTTAAAATTTTTAAAAAAAACACACTTACTGCAACGTTTCTAATTGGAAATTTTATTAATATTAACAAAATTAAAACAACAGTCATATTCCTTTGTCTTTTTAATAAAACATTTAAGTATTTCATTTGTGGTAAATTTGGAAGAAAAGTCGCTTAGTTATCGAAAAAAAACCGGCTTAGAACCAAACAGACTTAGTGGGATTCTTTAATAAGGTAATCTCCTTTACGATTTTAGGGGTTTTCGAGAGATTTTTTTTTTTCAAAAAAACCCAAAAAAAAATAAATTTTCAATAAAACACGTATTTTAATTTTCTCCTGCTATATCCCTAATAATATTCATGCTATCAATTTTTTTTTAGTTAAAGAGAACAATAGCGCTAACAGCCCCTATGATTAAATTTGTTAAATTTTAAATGATGAAACTCAAAATTGCTTTTTTTTAGCGTATTTTAGAAAAATGAAAAAAAAAGTTTATTGATTATACATATGCCTTACAAATTATACCCTTAATGTTTAAAATTTTTTTAAAACAAAAATTTTTAGTTTTTTTTTATAGTATTGAGTCAGTGATATTTTTAAAGCATCATATGCGCCTTCAGCGAGCCGACCGACTACAAAGTCTACGGCCCCGTGGAGGTGGTAGGTAGTTAAAGTTTTCAACAGGTTAACCGACCCGGGTGTTTAATTGTTTAGAAAATTAAATATCCAAAAGGTGATTTTAAACCCAACAAAAAAATCAATCATTGTTATTAACCACTATTAGTAGTTTATTCAACTTTTTTTTTTGTTCTTGTAAAAAAATAGGGATTGTTATATTTGGGTTATTAAAACTTTATTTTTAAACAATTTTAGCAACAATAAATTGGAATCTTTATGTCTTTTTAAATTAAGGAAATATAGTACATACATAAAAATAAACTAGCTTGTTAAAACCTTTTTAAACAAGAATTTTTGCTTTTTTTCATATAAAGAATAATCCCTTGAATAAGCATTTGCCGGGGGTGTATATTTTTTTTGAAGTTGTTTTTATAAACCCAAGGACAACAACAACAACCACCCATTATCTAATTCCCGGTTGGGTTCGTTAGGTTTCTGTTAAATTTATTTTTTTATTATAATCCGTTCTGGTCGTTATGATTAGTTTTGGTTAGTTAAAGGGTTTTTATCCCTAATTATATTTTTTTAAAAGACTTGAAGTTCAAATATTTTTGGTTAATAAAATTATCCTTATGGTAATGGCCAAGTTTTTTATTATAAATTAATAATATTTCCGTTTAGCAACACTGAAACGTCTTGAGGAGTTTATGATTTTTTTACATGTAATCCTTTAAAAAGTTAAAAAAAAAATGGGCAAATAATGAAAATTTTTTGAATTTTTTTTTGCCCTTTTTTTGTGAAACCACTTTACCCAATTTTGCCTTAAATAATATTCTTAGTATATTTAAAATTGCATTAAAATCGTCCAATTCCGGGGGTGATTTTCTTCGAAAAGTAATATGTAATGGGTTTTAGCCTTATTAATGCGTAAAATTTAATCCCCTTTCTTTAAATCTTTAATAAAAATTTTTTGCAGGGGAAAGAAATTACCCCCCAAGCCCTTTTAGTCCTCCCACCAAAACATGTTGGAAATTCAATTTTGGGTTGACATTTTTTTTTATATTATGCGGGAATCTATTTAAGTTTAAATTTTGCTTTTTTTTTAGGAAGTAAAGATCTATCTAACATCACTACAATCTCAGAAAAAAGGAGATATTGTCGAACTATTTTCGGGTGGGGTTTAGGGGTTTTCCTATTTTTGTTGATTTTATGTTTTTTCAGAGATATGGTTTTTTCAATTGAATTTGCATCAAACGATAAATCATTAGCCACGTAATTTAGATATCATATATTCGTTCTTTCTGGCAGCTTTTCTTTTTTTATGGGAGCTTTCTACTACCTAAGATGCAGTCCATAAAAAAGTAAATACCTAAACATGATTTATAAGGATAAAATTGAAATTCTTTTTGTTTCAGTTCAAAATATAAACTAATATAAAATTCCAACTTTTTATATGTAGGTACATAAATAATATTTAAAAATTACTTGTTTAAACAGATTTTTATTATTTTTTCCTTTTTATTTTTAATATTGTTGCAAAAAAACATTTTCTAATATTAAAAGTATCATGCTTTGCAGTTTAGTGTCACAATAATTTGAGGACCGGCATACTATACCGATTGCAGAATTATGATAATAGTTTTGAGAATCTGTGTAAGATTTACGACAGTCTTTATAATATTTATTTTTCATTTCTTGCTTAAACCAACATTTTTTAACAGAATTTATTTGCTAGATTGTCGCACCCTTTTTGTATGTGATAACAATACTTGTGATTTGAATCTTTGGCCCAACAGATTTGTATCCATCATCCCTGAATTTGTTTGCAATTAATTCATTGTTTAAAATTCTGAATACATAAACTCTAAATTTCGACAACCACCACTACTATTAATATTACTACGACGCTATCCATGCAGTCTATTAAATCCAGAATAATACTGGTTTCGTCTGAAAAAAATCGCTGTTGCCAAACGATACACTCTAGGATTTTTTTTACAATAACATTTATGAATGGCTATATTTTAATGTACTGCATGTGTAAAAATACTTTCAAAGAAAATAAAAAAGGTTTATCGATTACTGAAAATTTCAATACAAAAAAATATATTTTTTAGTTTATCTGATTTTTAAAGGCAAGAAAGTGCAAATTGCTTTAAATAGTTTATAAGGTTAAAGCGCTTCCTGGTTTGAACTTTGAATTATGACACAAAAATTTTGGTGTGTATTTGATAGTGATTTAAAGTTATGGCAGGCAGAGCAGAAAAAGCATTTTTATTTAAAATATTTACTAATAATTAAAAAGTTCAAGGAGACCACAAAATGTCGTAAATACGATTTCATGTGTTGTTGTATACCAAGACTATTTGTTTAAATGGTTCTACGCCAAAAAAAAACAGGCGATGAACTCAATCACTCATACTAAGTGTTCTTGGAACACATCTTCTCGTTTCGTAGGACTCGGAACTTCGCTAATGATATAAAATTTCGATGTTTAGAACGTACAATATGATTCTTGGATACTATTTCTTTTTCTATTCCTCATGCAGTTTTAACGATGGTTGCATAAACAAGGGTTTCTTATGCATAATAGGTTATTTTCAAAACTGGTCCTAAAGTAACCTAAGCATTCTTTACTAAATATTTAAAAGTAGTAAGTTCACTGTGTTGTTAATTTATTTCTCTGTTTCTTTCTATAAAGGTACACAAGCAATACTTTTTGTAAATATTGTCCATTGTAATGTAAATTTAACGACAACCTTTGCATAGTTATTGTTTGACAGTTGCTTGCAATGCATCAGGTTACCCCTTTACCACAGCCCTTCTAAATTCCGTGAGTAAAGTATGGTTAAAGCTCTAACTATCTTATTGCTATAATCTGCTTTCATATGATAATATAAGTAATAATAAAAAATATATACCATATTGCCAAAAGTTTAAAGATGCTCACAAAGTATGACATGTGTGTCATTTTAATTAGAGACAATCTTTTAAAAAAATAAAGTTAGTAATATAAAACAATGTCTTACAGGTAAATAACTGTATTAATCAAGTTTGAGATAAATTTTGCTTCATTCATTACTATTAAAATGAACTAAATGTTTAAAAACTACCACTGTTCATGGTTGTAGTATAACAGAAATTACTCTTTTTACTTAAAAATAATGTTTAAGTTAAAGTTTTAGAAGATTGTGCCTCGTCAAAGATATCGTTTACAGTATGTATTCTATATTAACAAATAAACAACTAAGAATACAGGTTGACCGTTTTACACACCACAAAATATGGGTTCAAAGTTAATTACTTCTATGACTTTGAGATGACAGTAATATCCAGTGAGACCAGCACCTGTTGAGAGAATAACACATTTAGCATCCCACTCTTCGCACACAGAGTGTTGGGGAGTATGGAATACGCTCTTTTCTACCAACAGAAAAAGGGGTTTCTGGGGGTTGTTACCTATAAAATTTTGCCACAATTTTAAAGTGCAAAATTATCTAGGTTTAAAGTTTTGAACCGAATTTATTTTTAATATATGGTGTGGAATTTTGTGTCAGATTCTATGTTTAACTGTATGAAAATATGGCTTACTATTTAAAAAGGAGACTATGGTTTACATAAAACAACTGTTTATCTAAACTGAAAGAAGTGAAATGTCTATTAACATATATCTCCTCTTTTTTGGAATAGTTAACAAAATAATTTCTCACTAATCAAATCATTAATAGCATCTATTACATATAGAGCCTGAGTAAACTTAACATTACTTCAGAGTGTAGTATGCAGCACTAGGCCTCAATTTATAAAGTAACAATATGCTCCGCAGCTTAAATATTAAAAAAAAAAATAAAGTTACATTCTCGCTGTGGGTTTTGAGATAAAATTAATATTTATTAATTATTCAATCATTTTTAGTCTTATTATATTAAAAATAATTGGTAAGTATCTAAGTCGACTAATTGTACAAATTATTATCATAATTTATTCATTGATTAATTGTGTCAATAAAAAATATTAATGTGACTACGGTGTGACAACTGTGAAAAAAAACATTTGCACTGCCGATTTTGCGCACCCCAGGAGATGCTTCCTCAAAGTCACCATCTCTTACCCTCTAATGACCCTGGAGGACTTTAGACCAGCTCCAGAAACTCAAACCGGTGTATGTACGGTGTGTTGCTTGTTACAGGTACTGCTCGCTAAGCTACTAAAGATCAGGAACAGTAAAATTTTGCCAATAGTCCGAGCTTACAAACCTGTGTGATAGTTTTTAGTATAAGCCGAGACGTTGTTGATATATATTGCAAGAAAACTGCAAGATGCTTTAGTAATAAAATTAGAATTCATAATTGACTTGCTGTGCAATTTCAGTTCACCTGTGCTCTCCATTTTTGCTTAAAAGATATTTTTTTCTAACAATACTTTTTGATAGGTTGAGAATTAAAATAGACAATCAGGCAACCGAAAATGCGACTGATTCAGAATTTGCCTGGTGACATTTCGTGCTTCATCATCATTTTGACAGCCAAACAGACACAACCTATGTGAAAAATTCCTGGTATTATACATCATGAAAGAATTTTCAAAGATTCTGTTTGATATCGTTTTTAGACACATTTTACCACCTTAAGTCGTAAAATCTTTGAATTTAAATAAGCAACGGTCTGTCTGGTACCAGTTATTCTTAAAATTAATTTCGTATTCTACAATAATGTTCAGCCCAATTTCAACATGAATTTTAATTTAATTTAAAGTCACTGAAATTACAATAAATAACTGACATAAAATCTTTGTTTATTTCATCATTTGATTACTAAGAATTCAAGCACTGCTTATTTACTTTTTAAAAATATTTTTTATGAATGAGCTGTATTCTGTGTAAAAAGAATCTTTAATAGTTGGCGTAATTTATTTGTCGCCGTCTTTTACCGTTTTCAAATACACACATTAAACTTATATTAGGAATCATCTGTTATTTTTATATTTTTGTTTGTAAATAAAACTTGGTCTTATAAAGACTTTTAATGGGTGTCACGTCAATGAGTGCTGCGATTCGCTGTAGAATTTTAAAATCAGAGCTACGCCTGTATATTTAACGTATCTGTATCAGCAGCTAAAAACAACGCATGAAGTTCCATTTCAAAAACCAACAGTAACTACAAGCGAGATAGATACTAAGGGATTGGTGCAATTGTGTTTTGAAAATATCAGGTGTAACTTCTATGTGGAATGAATTTGAGACAGAGTTATTCAAAGAAAGCCTAAGTTCTGATATTGCATGGTTGGTTCACCAGTACTCAAGCGTTTATTTCCCCCAATTATATATCAGACGTAAAAATACAGGACAATTCGAAAGAATGCCTGATTGCTTTTACATTAAAGTATTATTGAAAAAATATAGATAACCTAAAGCCTACTTTTAAATAACACGCCAGTCTCTAAAAACCAATTGTAATCTGTCAAATTCTAAATGCGTCGTGTTACGACCATCGGGTGTCATGAACAATTGCTGGAAATCGCCGCCATTTTGCTGCGTCCCGATTTGTCGCGCGTCGAATTGTCGTAGATCACGCGCAATGCAAAAAACACACACATCAATATCTGAAGTTAGTTAGTTCAGGCAAACGGTATTTTGTTGATTTCAAGAAGCGAAATAAGGATTTAAATTTTTAATGGTCAAAAGGAAAAGCAAGAAACCAATTGACGTTTTCGATGTTGCCACCTCAACGATATTATACAAACTTCTATTCGCGTTGGCGTGCTTTTTATTAAATTGCCAACGTATCTTTGCGATGTCTTTCATTCTAATGATTTATAATCGCTATGCAGCATTTCCTGGATTGTTTTGACGCGCTCTAATCTTTCTTTTTTTTATTTGACACAAGCAAGTGTTTGATGGATTTAGGTCTGGTAAACATGCAGGCCAGTCTAAAATTGTTGACATCTTTGTTTTAGACCATTCTCAGCCACTCTGCTGGTATCCGGAAGGTGCATTATCGTGCATGAGATAAAATTATCCCCAATTGCCGACTCTCAAAGCGGAACGGTTTTTTCGAGCACGATCAACATACCCTCCGACCATGAGTTTGTGAAGTGGTTTATGTTGGGTTTGCTCCCAGCATATTGCCTACGGACATTACAGTTCCTCCTTTATCGCCCAGGATAGATAATAAAAACCGCAGCAGATCATTTCTCCTTTATTCTCGTGTTTGTTCCATAAATTTCGATGTGGTCGTTTTCGTTGTAAAAACAACGTTTATTAATGCACTGGACATCGCTCTCTGAACATTCTCAGAGGCGCTCTCGCAATGTTAAAGCTAATGTATTTGTGTTAGTTGGATATTTCTTCACTATTGTTGTACGCATTTACTTACTATGTACTCACGCACTGATTGCCAACAATGTTTTGCTCAACTTGGAACAGAATACTCGAAAATCAGTTTAGTCATCTGTAAATTTCAGTTTATCTTATACTTTACTAATATTATTCTTGATAACTCTTCTGGCGAATGAAAAATTATATCTTATATTTTTCTATTGTTTGGGTTAGTGAACCTCTAGTGGTAGACTATCTATTGGTAGTTGTTTAATAGTAGAGAATTACTACTATTAAACCTTACAAAGAAGAATTCGTTTTTATTAGTGAATTTGATGAATGCTGAGTCTGCATTGAGAAAACAAGATAATATCTAAGAATACAAAGTAAACGATAAAATACTATTTGGGTTTCACAAAACACAAAGACCAGACCATTCTAATGTTCACAATGTTGAATGAATATTATTAAAACTGTTTTGAAAAACAGTATTAGGCAGATAATCAGTGTTTTTCTTTTCTAGAGCATGAGGGCTTAAGAATCAGAAGACCATCTCTTTTAGCTGTTTGAGGCTCAAAGGTGGCCCCAAGAAGAATGCTTATTAAATAAAGAGAGAATATTTCAGTATGCCAATTAATTTGATGTGAACCAGTGACTTCCAGCAAATATATAAAGTGAAGTTTAAAAAAATGGTCCTCTGAGCTACAACATATGTGGTGCAGTTTTGAGGCCTTTTTGTAACATAGATGATCTCCTCCTTTGTCTTTGAAATCCTCCATGTTTTTTGAGTATATATATATGTGTTTACCTTTAGGCCATAAATATTCTCTTTTAAAGTTATTACAGTTTTTAAATTTCCTTCTACGTCATTCTGTTTTTTTAGTTATGTAATTGTTTTTTTTTCTGCACATTGTTTATTTTATATTATTCTCTTGTTTTTGTAGGCTATGTTTAGTATCAAATCTTTTTGAGTATAATTTTTTAGCCATAGGTATTTGATTATTTTCAATATTCAAATTACTGCATACCCAATGTGCCTACTTATCTATTTTTTTACGATATAACTATTTTTCAGTCCTTATATTTTAATGCTATTATTGTACTTCTTTAAGTAATACTATTGGGTTATAATTATAATTTCTAAATCTGCCACCCAGGATTGGCGTATCTGCTTAACGCGCCCGTAGCGCATCTGCTGTTGATAGTCTCATTCACGTTGGTTCGATAAGGTTCAACAACAGCAGTGTTCGCCTAACCGCTTACACCGATTAGGTATTCGATCTACGAACAAGCCTTTGACTTCCACCTCAATGAATACGCACCTCAAACGGCGCTTGCTGTATGTATCCTTTCTTCCTTGCACCTCTCCTAATTCTATTAATGGAACACGCTATACATATAGTGTCGTTTAAGCTCAGTCTTAATCTTAAAACAAACGAAACAGTTTCTATTTGATCTTTGATCAGTAAAAATACACGCGATAAAGTTATAGTTTTCGGAAAGGACGGTTGGCGTCATCAACTGATTAGAGTCCTCAGGGATCAAGGAGAGACCACACCAATTTAGTCTTACGGTCTCAACATAAGGCAGCTAAGACCTATATTCTTGTCATTTCTCATTTTCAAGCATCGTGTATAAGGTTTCTATGGCGGAGATTGGTTTCCACGGTGGGACGTCAGGACTACAATGATCATGCAACCTGAGTGGCAGCCAACAGGCTGATTCTAGGTGTGCCTTTGATAGATATAAAACCTTTAAAGTTTAATTTTCTGAAAAATTCAGAACATTTCTGGGGGTTTCGAGCCCAACATCCAGATTTTCCTATTCTATAAGCCTAAAAGCTCTGGAGAGGAAGCTGGCAGGTGACTAGTATAAGAAAGCCGGAACCATAACCATAACAATCCAACAAAAAAAAAACAAAAGAGCTATTATTACATTCTTTCAATTATCTAGCATTGTTTTCGTGTTTGCAAAATATTTTGCTGCAGTTGTTTTATGCCTGCAAATTTTGCCTCTCTATATTTTGTACAAAGGTAAAAAATGGTCTTATCTTTGAAACTAGAATGTTTAAGGTGACATGCTGATTTCCTAAAACAACAATTTTTTTATAGTTTTTATTATAAAAGATTTTGTGATTTAATCTGAAACTAGGAAAAAATTGGAAGTAAACTATTATTAAGATGGGTTAAATCTCACATAAATGTGTGAATTAATATTATTGTGCGTAACGAGCTATATATATAATTGCTACTAAGCCAAACTGATATTGACTAATAACTACGCTGACCGGCAGATAATTTCAAAACCACCAATTTTAATACCAGCTAAAACAGAGAAGAGTACGTTTATATACCCTGTTATAAACTTGACGTTTTGTTGGCGTTGCTTAGTTTGGCACCTGATTGATGCCAAACAGACTGAATTACAAGATATGTCTCCGACCACTGCAATCTGGATAGTTTACATTAAATCTTTACAGTTTGCTTGCTAATGGGAACTGCTATATTCAGAATATTGAAACATTAAGTTTTATATAAAATTTGCCCGCTTTACATGTTAATAGAATGGTTAAATCGTATTAGAGTATTTATATCAGTAAAATCCTATATAAAGTTAGAAATACAATGTCTTTTGATGATTTTATTTTCGTTAGATAAGATTGTCAGTCATTTTGATGTATGCTGGTTAGTCCCCGAGTTTTGACATATTGTTTGTTTATATTTACAATTATTGATCTTTACATATCTATGTATTCTGATATTATATTCATTTTCAGAACTATAATCTGTTCAATTTTAATTGAAAAAACTTTAGAAAGTACTTAACTATAGTTTCATCGACATTTAATCATTCAAAATACATTTTTGTACAAATATATATTTAGCTTTCAGCAATGCAAAGAAATTTTTTGTTTAGTGTTTTTGAATGTGAAAAATAAAATAAAATGTGTCCTCTGTAATTTTGGATATTATATGAAATATATTAGGTTTCCATATTCTTCTCACAATGTTCAGTTTCTTATCTTTTTATTATTGTCCTATATACTCATGGTTTTGCCCCGTTCAATGTCTCTCCTATCTGGACTACCCTGTATATATTCTATTGGTTTATGCTACAGTAAAATGGATGCCGACTTATATGATAAGATTTGGTGACACATTGGATACCTGAACTAGATCATTAATGATGAAGAAGATGATGTGAAACTGAAACTCAATTGAAGATGAATTCAACGAATATAGTCTTAAGCATTTCTGACCCATTTCTTAGTAGAATATAATTTTTAAACCAATGTCTGTCATTGAAAAGTGAAAGAGAAAGTATGACTTTGTAAAATTTGAACAATTAACCAAGTTGCCAGTCTAGAAATACTGTTGAGTGTTATTCATGAAGACTATACCAATATTGTATACTTTGCTTGTCCGTGGGCATTCTTTATGAGGCCCACACCATTTTGATGGCCTATTTTTACTTATAAAATTTGGCTTCAGTGTCAGATATGAAATCTATTAGAAAATGGATTTGGTTGTTTCTAAGTTCTAATAGGTTTATGTTGTCTTTAATTAGGATGAACAAATGGAGATGAACCTGTCCCTGCCAGCTACCAGTCTACATGAAGACAAGCATTACTATCCTTCAGCCTTACAAGTCTATAGTTCAGGTTGAAACTATAGTTCAGGAAGAAATGCACCTGGGCTTTGGATATTCATGATAAAGTAGATCAAAAGAAAAAGTTTCATGAAAGAACTTTGGGTTGCCTGAAGCAACTTAGTGGAGTAGGGGGTATTGTATAATGTATTTCCTATTGCTTTGAAATTTGTGCGCTCTTTTCATTTAAATATTATTAATATGTATTCTTTGATCTAAGAAACCTTCCTGCAATATATGGATAATTGATATGATCATTTGGTTAATTTTCTATAATTTTTAGATTTTTAGCTGATATGATGGACAATACATAAACATTAAGTAAGTTGGTGGTCATCACCATGGAAAAGAAAAACACCTTGTTGACTAAACGTAAGGCAAACACATCAGGCTGAACAATGAGGGAAAAAAACTTGAGGATATCTGGATGTTCTCATTTACTTACTGAACAGGAGGGATATATTAAATGTTCCGAGTAAGCATTGTTGCTGAGATGTGGGAATAAGAGCTATTTGATGTGGATATTTTGATACACAAGGTACAAAAAAGCAGTCGGTATTTTAACATACACAGTACGGATATGAATAATATATTGTTCTTCCCTCATGTATGTGTAAAAGCTTCAAGGTTTTATTTAAAGAATTCTGGATATTTATTTTTATTTGGGGTTATAAATAGATTTTGGTTTTTAAAAAAGATGTTATATTTATTACAGAGTGGACCAGTTTATTCTTTCCCCAGGTATATAAAGTTATTTTATTAGTCTATTCAATTTAATTTTGTTTCTCTAAGAATAATTATTAGTTCTGGTTGAACTCTATTGTAAAAGATTACACAAAAATTGAATTTTGCATAAAAACTTTAGTATCAGAGTTAGAAAATAAATGTATACCTTTTTCTTTGTTTAAGGTCATGATTTCTCAGACAGTGGCTGGCAGCAATGTGCTTTTGTGGATTTGTAAAGATACTTTTCGTCGACACCCAACCAGAAGTGTTCATGATCGTCTGAGCGTCTATTAGGCTCAGTTCAAGAGCGTGCAGTACTGTGTATAAACAAAGTCGAGCAGGTTGATGTTGGAGTTAAAGTTGCCCCCTCCAGGGATACTATATTCACCAGGTATCGTTATGTTATTTGGGGATCTTGTGGTCTATTAACGATAGATGTTTCTTAATTTGGCGTTCGCAGTTGCAGCAATGGATATGGATGAATTGTGCCCCGACAAACACCACATTAAATTTTTGTGTTTCGGGTTTCTGTCAATTACTATGACAAATAATCTGATATTGAGTGGATTATGTCTGGATCTTTCAGGAGATAGTAGTTTGTTACAGTTAAGATTTACTTATTTGGTTTTCAAAGAATATAAAATATTTCAAAGGAAACTTTATTAAGTATGAAATTGCTTGACCTCTCGTGCAATTGCAAACAGTCTGGTCTTAAATACGATGCTCCACTTTGTGGGCGATGGTCCATCTCAATGAGTCCAAAAACACATAGGTCAGTGTCTTTAAAATCGATGACGCCCCTTCATCACATCGAGTCGAAGATTGAACTGATTTTTGCGATGTTTTTACATATTTACACTTTTTTAAGACGTAATGTTTACACTAAAGCGGCTGAACCATAAGGAGCTGCGGAATGTCAAAAAAAATTAAGAAAATCAATAAAATTACTTCTTTACAATTTGTTACATTATATAATTTAAAATAAAATTCAAACTAAAACAATAAATGGTGTTTATTATTCTTCTTCTTCAATTTTTTTGGACAGGTGTGCAGCTCCTGGCTCCTATCTTACTTAATACTCCCTGCGTACTAAATTTCCTTTTTTTCTTCTACTTTATTTAGGTTTTATTTGTAATTAAAAATAATTTAACCTATCACAAAATTAAACAAATAATCATTTTAAAACCTAAATTATTACGTTTCCAAAATAGTTTTTATTTTGCTTGAACTAAAATCTTTATTATAAAAAAAAGCTACATGTGGTTCATCAGTTGCTCAGAAATATCTGCTGGTTCTACACACCCTCCACTTCATCTATTAAGTTCCAGCTCTCTCTCTTTTGTCAATTCAGGTCTCATTAAAAGTTCAATTTAGTAAAGCCTACCCAAAATTGGTAGATGGTAAGGAATTAAGGGATAAAGTAGACTTTCTATGTCTTTGAAAACTGCTGTTATGTGATATTTTGCTTTTTGCAAGCCCAATTTGACCAGCAAATAAATCTACGACAAACAATTAAGATGAAAGTTTCAATTGTTAACATGAAATAATTGCTTTCAAAGTTAACTTTGATATCGTTTAGACAATAATTTGTCAAGTTACAGCTATCTATCCATACTATAGACTTATGACTTGTTTGAGCTCCACTTCAACCTCGCCAAATTAAATCACCCAGACATCATGCCCTTTCCACACACCTGTACTGTAAGATCAGCTGGGTTATGCCATCTGGCCTGAATGAGTTTACATGATTCCTTTTTGTTTGTATATAAACCAATGCCGTTGTTTTCATACAAATTTTGAAATTTTATACCAGTCATTTTTCAACCAATCAGATGCTTTATTTCAAGCACATTATTCACCTATGGTAACCATATACATTGCCATTAGTTTCAAATCCACATGAGCATGTGGGCAATAAAATTATCAGTGGGAATTTCTGGCTTTACATAACAGTCATCATAATATTAGATAATAACTAATAGAAATTCCATTTGTGTTATTTTTGATATTGCTCTATGGAGAAATTTCACAATGGGATTTTTTAATTTCCCCATGTCCTGTAATTCAAAAATATATTACATAAATTATTATAGCTGTAAATTAATTGATTTCATACAATGTTTTAATAAGTTTGGAAATTGTCAATCTGGACTTAAATAAGTGATATGTTCATATAGTGACTTTTCTGGTTTTCCCAAGCTCTGGCCAATTAAAAATATCAAATATTGCCTAGGTCTTATAAAACCTAATTAATTTCATACAATTTTTAGGTTTAGGGAAATGTTCTGTGTGTTAAATGGAAAGTGAAGATATCATTCGTATTTTTGAAGATGTTTTTTATTTTTCCCGAACTGATAAAATATATATAATATATATGTAATATCAGATACATTTTTACCGTGATTATTTTGTCAATTTTCTTACCGGGTTTTCTCAATATCAATATTGATTAAAATGAAAGTATATGATCATTATATTAGAGTTTTTTTTTTTTCGTTTTATTCGTGCCCTAATTAAATAAATACAACCTAGATACATTATTATATAAATAATTGATTTCATAATTTTCGCCACTCGGGTTTCGAGAAACTTCAGTCAATATTCCTCTGCAATAAAGGGTGATATACAGCAAAATATATACTTCTTACCTATACATATGTTTTTTTCTTTTAAAATATAATTGATTTAAAATGTTCTTACCGAATCCCCCACGTGCTTTGAATTGATACGGATAATCGTCTCATGCATGATTTTTAAAAGAAGAGTGTCCTTTCGTCCTTCATGAACTCATGATGAATTTTATTATTTTAAACTATAGATCAATGATTTTATTAGAAATATTATTAAATAGAACTCAACAGATTAAGGTGTGCTGAACAAAAGAAAACATACTCTCAAAATGTACGTTTAAAGAGATATTATATTTAATTCCCCAGGTCATTAGATCTTCATGAACATTACTGAAGAAAGTGACCTTTCTGTTTGATAAACGATACACCAAACTCAAAGTGAATAATTTAAATGGCTTTCAAGACAATAGTTTTGAACTTTTTAATAAAACAAATAAATTTAAAAATTAATTTATTAAACATGAGATATAACAAAAAATATACAATTTTTAAATGTCTTACAAATAAGCGAGAGTTTACAAAGTCTTTATTGCTTAAAATTTCAAATAATATTATTATTCATTTGCCCTGAAGGGAATTATCTTGAAGAAGTTTTAATCTACAAACATGAAAGCAAAAGGCGTGTTGTTAAGGTCATCAGATGGTTTAGCCTTCTGAAATCTATCGTGACGTCCACACTAGATTACCACGCCGTTTCTCCTTGTCCATATACTACTAAAACAACAGCCATCTTTCTTTAGCGCTTTTCCATTAATTAATTTAAAAACGGCTTGATGAAACCACAGATTCAGTGCTACGATTCATCGATGGGTGTAACTTTCCATATCATCCAAAGTTTATCCATCTTCTAGTTGTTTGGTGACTAGATTGTTTTACTATTTAAGTCTTGTATCAATTTATTTTGCATGCATCAAGTACATAAGTTTTATATTTTGCCCTTGACTATTGGGTGTGTGTATTCAGATGATGCAAATCCACAAATCAGTATCACCGTTGCTAAAGGAGAACATGTGTTTTGCCCGGTTCAGTGTGACGTGCTTCACCACTGAAATCGTTAGCAAATATTCGATTGTACTATGGCGGATGTGCCACAGAGGGTTTTCAAAGGCTACCGGGTGAGCAAGACTAATTTTTAAATCCCAAAGTAAATGCTTCTAGAACTTAACGTTGTAACCACACTTAACCAGAAAATAAGACAAGGTTACATATTACTATGTTTTACATATTGTTTAGAATTCAAAATATATTTATTTTAGTAGATAAAATGTTAAATGTATTACAATGAATGAATGATCTATGAAAATAGTTAGAATGTTTCAAGCATCCCATGAGCTCATTCGACGCGGAATCTAAATCTGAGAAAAGGCATCTTGAGGGTTTTTTTGTCAATAAATTGCAATTGTTATTAACAAAAACGAAAAGCCTCAATTTTTGATAGTAACTCAAAAACGATTGAGGTAATGGAAGTCAAGATCCTTGAGAAGAATAATTTCAGTAAAAAGTCTATTGCTCTGGGTTTATCTCCCATTTATATTTCAATTCTTTTCAAGAAAAATGTTCAAAAAAAAGTCATATTTTTTGGTTATAAGTATCGTCAAAATAAATTTACGTTCACAAATAATTTTTGGGATTTTTAAATAATTCAGTTAAATCTTTCTAAGTTTTGTGTTCTGACTTGTTTTCAAGATCTTCTGGTTGAAAATTAACAATTGAGCTTTTTGCTCAGGATGATCAGACGGTGCATCAGTGCTGAAAAATGCTGTTTGAGCATCCACAAAAAAAAATGTTGTATGTTTCCTTCTATATTGAGGTATTTATAATATATATACTAACAAGGATAAACACACTGGTTTAAAGTTTTACGTCTTTGTTTATATAATATTTTACTGCATAAACTGTGGGCCGAAGATCAAAAAAAAAGTCTGGTTTGTTTCAAGATCGAGTTTGCAGTTATAGATATCGCCTGCGCATTTTTAACTGTTGCAGATATCTTGTTGGTTCCTCAAGTATATCGTTCAAAATGTTTTGATTAATGTTCTTTAGTAAAAAGCCTTTACTTTAGGTTAAGTTTTAACAGAGATAGATGCTTTAAGTGTTCTAAATATCTTACCTTTCTTTTATTCTAATTGTGTTTTGTGTACTACTAAAAAAATATATTACTGATTACCTGGTTTTGTTGACCTTTTTATGAAATATCTGTAATGATTATTTCAGTTAAGTATCTAGATATAAACTATTTCCAGTTCATTTTCATGAATTTCTTATTCAAATGAATCGTTTTGATTTTCATCTTCTTATGGTCTTGGGATATCATCAAAATTCAAATATATTTTTTTTTTATTTTTATTAATATAGATTCAGTTTTACAACTAAAATCCTCAAACATACCGTTGCATTCACGCAGATATGAAACTATATGTCTTACAGTCTTATTATTTTCTTAGAAACACACTTCTCGACTCTAAAAAATAATTTGTCATTAATAATAATAAATATTTCAGTCGCAAATTCACCAAAAAGCACCATAGCTCATCAAAGAAGTTTTGTCAGGTTTATGTTAGATTTACTTGCCTAAGATGTTTTGTCAGGTCGTCGGAGTTGATTCCTACCGAGCACTGGATGAACTTGGTATCAACTTATGGTGCGAGATGATAAATATAAGACCTTTACTCAGCGGGCTTGTTGTAATAGTTTTGGAGATTTTAATGGTATGTGTAAAATTAAAAAGTAATATTTTTAGGTTATATCTTGGTGCTTAAGGGTTTTATTTTATTGCTAGTCACACTTTGGGTTTAGTATGATTTGTGTGTATCCCTTGATGAGCTATTTTAGAAGTTTTGGCTATGAATATCATGAATTCAGTATGAGTGTAGTACCAGGATACAGCAGAAGAATAGTTTGGAAACTGGCTAACCACTTTTCAAACCAAGATTATCGCCTGAGTTTTTGCTAGAATTTTATTTTTTTTTATTCACAGCTTAGGCAAACTTAATTACAATTACTACTACCAACATAAATATACTAATACTAACAATTTCAACTATCAAATAAGATTAACAGATCTGTTTGATGACCTGGAAGCAACTAACAGAAGGAATCAACGATCGGCGGTTTGCACCTCAGATTCATTTGAAAGGATGCCATCACCACTGGATTGCACCTTACAAAATTTGGAGCAACCAGTATTGAGGTGAGCAAAGGGCCAATCTATCAAGAAGTTACGGGGTTTATTAGAACATGGGGTGCTTGTGCTACAAGAAATGTATTTGATGCGGACTGACTATTCTTTAGGAAAATTGAACCTTGTTTAGGCAATATAGCGACTTATCAAAGGCATTTGATAGTGTTTCCCACAAACTACTGTTGCTAAAGCGGCTTGGAGTGGATGGTGCCTTTTTGCAATGGATTCGTTCTACCTGTTATCCTTGAAGCAGTCATTAAGTTGCATGATTTGACATCACGGATCATCTCAACGACTTCTGGTGAATTTCCTCTGGTTTCTTGAGCTGGGTGAGGAATCATCAGATCAATTCTTTTCCCAGAATTTGAAAGTAAACTGATTACTTTTTAAAAATAGGATCGGTGATCCGAATTCGTTATATAATTTTAAAACGATCCGGAATTCTATTCCTTTTTGGAATGATTAGATTCCAAAAGGACTCGATTCATTATATTTCTAATTTGAGACAAATACCAAAATCCTCTATTTTGAATACGCCATTTTAAATGTACAAATTTTGAGACCTAAAATTATTAATTTTTCAGGTACCAGATACCACCTACCCTGATATCCCAAATCTGAGGCAAATAGATTTATAAATGGCAAACTCGGCTATTTTAATTCTTTCATTTTAAATTTACAGATTTTTCCCTGAGATTCTCAATCAGCATTACATTGATTTTCGGAAATAAAGATGAATAATTTTAAAACATCTGCCTATTAAGATCTTTAAATAAGGAAACACACCTAACAAGCAATTTTTAACCAAAATATATTGTTTAAGTTCAGAAAACAACATTTAAGTAATTTCTTGATTGATCAGTTATTATTAAAAAAATCTTAATAAAAATATAATAATAATAAATATTCAATATTCATTGATGGATATTACATACTATACAAATGTTTCCGCAAAGATCCAAAGTCAAGAAATACGATTTTGGAGACAACCGAATTACTAAAGTCAAATATCTATTTAAACAAAATTATCAATGACTTTAATAATGATATATGTATATTTTTATAAGTAATTCTAACCCAGATTTAGAATCAAAAAACTTAAACTAAAATAAAATTCTTACATATTGGTTAAAATCATTTCTATTAAACCTGAAAGAACAAACAAAAAAAAGAAAAATATTTTATAATGGCTTTATTCAAACCTAAAATCTAAAATGATACAATAAGAAGCCATACACATCTACAGTCTTAAAAATACCAACAACAAGCCCTTTAGCTCTGACATTCTGGCGTGTTCACGGTTATTTTTTAAATATTCATCTAGCTGACTATTGATACACTTCTTCTTTTTAAGAGATAATTTTTAGTTTATATTCTGGCATGTGGTAAGAGTCTTAATTATGAAACATTAAGCATTTTCAAACCATGTGGTTTTGCATCCCTGGTTCTATCAACTCTGCTGTAGCAGCAAGGCGGAATTCTTATCTACTCTGATATTGTAACTGTGGTATTCACAGTTATGGGAATGCTACAGTGTTATTCCTCACATACAAGACAGGCCAGTATATAAGTCAGTGGCAATGTAAGGATGCCAATTGGGATAAAACTCTTTCACAATAATCTTAATCAGCCATTTCCAGCATATGCATGCTGCTCTGCTGCGAAAAGCCTTAATGATAAACGATATGTCCCATTTACAATATCGCATACAGATCTAGTTATGGTAGACTATATTCATGCTCATCTGCAGAATTCTGTAACACAATGTTCTTGGGTTCTAGATAATAAAGTGCTTTTACTCATATGCTTCTAAGATGTTCAGCGTGTCTTTCCCATGTCGATCTTCAGTCCCAGAAACACACGCACAGGAACTTAACAGAGGGGTTTCATTATGCCAGGCGGATGCAAGGAAAATCAAATGTCCAATTTTTCATTTCATTTATACTCGAACCATTAAAAAAACCTCTGGATCTCATTATTGTATGTATGTTGCTGGTCTGATTAGACAATCATAAGCACCACAAATAAATATATACTCACCTCCGTACCTTTATATCGTTTACATATAAAGGGAACTAGTAGAACAGGGCCAAGAACAAACTTGTTCTCATGGCTCTGTAGGGAGTGTGGTAATCAAAAACAGACATAAATTTTACTTGCATTTATCTTAAGTTTGGGTTGACCCTAAGGGAATTTTAAATGTAAGCATTTTACTATTCTATCCATGGTGTCTTTAATAAATTTATGGTTTAAATACATTTTTGTGTTTGTAAACGAGAATTAATAAACCGTACTTGTGAAACTTCCTGTAAGAGTATACAATAAGATGTGCCATTTATAGAGTTCAACTTCTCTAGGTGATCTTAAAAATCACATTCCAACGTATGAGCTTATGTGACTGTGATCTCATAGTTTTGGTTTCCTGATTTAAAGAAAATGTTCCGCATCTAAGGGTGCAGTTTCATAATTGATCTTGAAAAAACATATTCAGTGTCTTACCACGATCTCTTCCTAGTTTGAATGAAATCTTTTGTCTGCAGCCAAACACAAGCTAGGTGAGGGCAAATGGCTGGTCCGAGGGGAACCAAGTCTGGAGAATAGGATGTGATGAGAGTTAGATCTCTTTCCATTAATTTGCGACCACAACTGCTTTGAGATGTGATGCTGGTGGATGTCGTGATGGAAATGATTTGCAATGGGCCAATCGTGGGCGTTTCCTGCAACTCAGTTTTCAAACGGTCAATAATGATGAATGTATACTTATGTAACCAGGTTTTACCATACTCAGAATGAAGTCGATGAGATTATCATAGAATCCCAAAAAATAGTCGCCTTAACCTTTCCGGCCGAATGAACGGTTTTCTACGGCGTTTTAGTTGCGAATTCTGGTAACCATTAGCAGATTATTGTTTGATTATCAGAATATAATGTAATGAATCCGTGTTTCATCCACAGTAACGGCAACCACTAAGTCCTCCGATATTCTGGAACGGCTGCAAACCATCGCTACGACACTAAAAACGTTCCAGCGTCACTTGTGCTCATACATGGTCCGAGTTTACGAGCCGCTTACAGCGACCTGTCAGGGTTGAATCACCTGGCAGTTATTAACGTCTTCTTTAGTCTCCTGAGGCGTTTACCTTTATAAAGGGATGTTTAATCACCACGAAATTCTTTTAGTCCATTTCTTGAAAATCACTGGCTTCCCTTGATTCACACGAATGCCCAAACACAAAAAAATAGACCAATATTGCTGACGCGGTGTGCCGTTCGTTCAACAGATATTACCAACAAACATGACCTCGATACGCAGCAGGTGGTGCCATCTGGACTTTGCACGGTCTTTTCAAACCATCGTCATGGTAATATTGTTACCATAGCTACCAGCTATGAAAGTATCAAAACTAAAAGATGATCCAGGTTCGTGATCCAGTAATGAAAATGATTTCCTGGATTGATTCTTTTGTTTGTTTGTTACTAAATGATGATATAACCAGTGTTTTTAATTTTATCACTGTTATATGCTGATGATTTCTCAAAGTTTAATACTGTTATTCATTTTCATCAGATTAATAATCACTTTAACAGAGTAATATTGTTTAGTGGCATAAAGGTGTAACACATATTTTAACTTTAAATGGAAAACTATGATATTTTATAAAAACAGTTCACCTGTGTTATATCAAATGATAACAATTCTCTTAGCTCCTGGGACTCCAGCAGATATCCTTCTCATGATTTAGGTGTTATCTTTGACGGGAAATCAAATTGAATTTGTGGGATCTATTATGTTAAAGGATTTTGGGAATGTTGGAGATTTTAAAATTATGATACATATAACCCCCAAAAGTAATAAATTACTCTATAATGGTTTGATTAAAGACAGTTCTTGGAATATAACAATGTAATTTGTTTCTTCTACTACTGGTTTATGTAGATAGATTACAATGATTATTACTATTCTAAATATGCTGACTTTAACACCCTATACAATGGGATATTAGAAATCTTAAGGTGTTATAAAATGCAGTTTTTGTTAAGAAATAAGTAAAAGCATATACTGTTTGTTGTAGGATTGTGAATATGTGCATCCAGAACATATTCAATTCACCTTTGGATAATGCCCAAGAAAAAAATCGATCACATTTATACAGGACCCAATACAAGTAAGGTTTATGATGATATGGTAAATTGTGATCAAGAGGGACTTTAATGGTAAGTGAAACATTAGGGGCATCCGTGATTACAAGAGGTGTTTTCTTTCAATATGGACCCCCTTTTCCCTTATGTGAGGTTTACTTTATAATTTTTAAATAATTAAATTTATTTACAATGTGAAACCACCCCTCTTATTTTTCACCCAATTTGTGGGCATTTATGTATCTCTTCTATGAACATTTTTTTTCGAACAAAATGGTACACAGGAATTAACATGCATTTAAATGTGCCGTTTTTTTGCTTTTTCGAGTGCTTCTTTCTACTTTCTTGGAAGTTGATTTAGTTTTGGTGTATCTCTCGCTTTTTGGTCACTAAGAATTTTTACAGTAATTTTTTATCTTTATAATACTCTATAATGGTTATTGAGGGTAGAAAATGGTAACTTATTGATTTTGCATCACTTAGAATTATTTGAAATGACAAAATTTAATAAAAACATCTTTTGTGTTTGCTATTTTATATTGCAAAAAAAATGGAAAGTGCTCATTGGCATGTCTGCCACCTCATACACAACCAAAAAAGATAGGGTTGGTCTATATTAGTACTGGTGAAATAAGTCGATATACAGGGTGTTTTAATAACATGCTAATATTAAAGGGGGTGATTCTTGGGGACCCATTTTAAGAAAAACTTTATATGAATGTATGTCCAACGTCTTATCTTTTGAGATAGAGGGTGTTAAAATTTTAAGAAAAAATATTTTTTTTATTGTCATTTTATACCACTTTAAATATTTTTAGAAAATTGCGGCGTTTATGCATTAAAGAGCAATTTTTGACCTAAGAAACATTTTTTTATTTCCAACAGTGGCGTTCATACTGGACTCTGACTAGATATTTTTGAAGGAAAAAGTAGTACGTCACTGCTTTCTCTTAAAATAAAAATTATTTTGGAGTTGGTTACCTGACTTTTTTCGTACGACTCACCGTTTTCCCATAAAAAAAATCGCTTATTTGCATCTCATTGGACCAATTACGAAAAAAAAAACGATTTATGTAACTTTGAAGAATAATTTATTTAATAAGATAACTTTTAACTGTTGGAAATAAAAAAAATGTTTCTTAGGTCAAAGAATGCTCTTTGAAATGAAATAATTTTTTAGTGATAGCCATTTGGCGCTAACACACGTCAATACAATAAAAATTAAAATTTAGATATGTATACAAACAATAAGAAATATCACTAAAATTACATTTAAAAAGTAAATAAATAAAGACTAAAAATATAAACTAAAGGTACTTTTAAAAAGTACATTAATTATAACAATCACACCAGACAGACACTGAACATATTGAAATAGCATAAAAAAAAACTGCAACTAATTACAGAATATTTAAAAAATTATGATTCAAGAACTCTTCTACTGAATAAAAAGCTTTGCTGATTAGCAATGCTTTTATTGTTGTCTTAAAAACGCTTCAAAGGCATTTCTTCAACAGTGGAGGAAAGTTTGTTGAAAAGCTTGATACTCAGGGATCTTGTAGCATTCTGGCATCTCACCAGCCTACAGTATGCCACAGCCAGATTATCTCTATTACGGGTGTCATAGTTATGCAGTTCACTATGTGGGATATACAGATCTAAATTTTTTTGGACAAAAGTTAAAGTCTCTAATATAAAAACTGAAGGAAAAGTTAGAATTCGAAGCTTGGTGTATGCTCCTCTGCAGTCTTCCCTGTAACCAGTCCAGCCATTATCCTTATTACCCTTCTCTGTCGAGCGAAGACCCTGGAAGAGTGGGATGCATAAACGCCGTACACCAATTTTCATAAAAATATAATACAAAAGAAAATACTTTTTTCTTAAAATTTTAACACCCTGTATCTCAAAAGATAAGACGTTTAGTACATACATTCATATGAAGTTTTTTTCTTAAAATGGGTCCAAGAATTACCCCATTAAATATTAGCATGTTATTAAGAAACACCATGTATAAAAGGCAAAATTACTTCGCATTATAGTCCTTTATATTTTTTGTTTTTAGGTCCATAGTTCCAAAATGTACCCAACCGAAGAGTGCACATTTTTCCAAGTTCTGGGAAGAGTAATGAGCGGTACCCTTCACGCAGGTACAGATGTACGAATTCTCGGTGAAAACTATACGCTGCAAGATGAAGAAGACTCGAGAGTACTTACAATAGGTCGATTATGGATATACGAGTCTAGGTAGGTTTTATAAACCTTTTACTATGTAAATAAGACTTTTTTGAACACATTTTTTTTTTAATTTATTTTTTATTTTATTGTGTTTTTCTTTGTATTAAATTGTTGGAATTGTACTAATATTTCATCATAAAATCAGAATACTGCGTATATTGCACTTATATGCTCTAATGTATTTGACTCAAGTATGTACTTGCTTTGTTTTTATTTTTATTACTTTTTACAATCTTTTAAGTTTATGACTTGACTTTATAATTTTTAACAGCAGCAGTTATACCACGTTTACATAAAAGTTCCCGTCCGACCATTGAAGTTAGGCAAGGTGACCGTTTGGGAACACCGTGTGCCGTTGCTTTTTTGATTTTAAATTTACTACCTATTAAAATTTAAATTATTTTTGTTGCAAATTAAAGAAAACATAGCCAGAAATATATTTTCTAAAAAAAACGTTAAACAGGTTTATTTTTTAATTTTCCTTGTGGTATAAAAAATATTTCAGTTTGTTTTATTTGGGGGGTCTTCTTCTTTTTTGTTGCAGGCGATCTGCAAGTTCATATGGGTCAATAGGGCTGGACAGGGTCAGCCCGTATACCCCGGGACCAGGATCAAAAAGGGTTCCATTTTCCAAAAAGTAGTAAGGCGAGTATCCCAAATAAAACAAACTGAAACATGAATCCGCCACAAAACTATAGAACATATTTATAAAAAAATATATATACAATAAAATTATTATAGGGGTAAGATGTGTCTTGGGAAAAAACAATAAAACGTTCATTTGTGACTTGATTTTGTAAATTTTGTAAGCAACGGCCATACCACGTCGATATACCAGTTCCCGTCTACCAGTCGTGTTCGCGCTGTGCAGTGAGGTGTACGTGCTTCTGCCGCATCTCGCCCGCAGCCTGAACAACAAAAAACAACATTCCAAAGATTCTTAGCATTGCAAATCCTTTTATCAACAAACCTACTACAGATAGTCGAGCCTTTATTATTACTTTTTATTTTTGGAAGGATTTATTATTTATTTATCTTTTCTTATATTACATTAAAAACACATAGACAAAAGCTCCGTCCAATATGAGCACACCTGGGGGTGCTAATAGCACCCCACAGGACCAGTACCAATCGACATACGAAAACATGGATGACGACGACCAGCGAAGTACGTCAAGCAAAGCGTCAGCAACCAAAGACACTAAAAAGAAAAAAGCAGCCCGAAAAGCAAAAGTCCTTATAGTCCATTATAAGGATATATGTCTCCAATATGCAGATAAATGCGAAACCTGCAGGATATATTGCGATGGACCTGACGACGACAAAGCGAAAGAATACGCTGGAAAACACCTACAAATAATGCATAAACACAAAACAGCAAAGGAGGGAGTCAAAAAACACCTAAATCTGCAAACACCAGAAAACACTGATGCAGAAACTACCTTTGACTTTACTAACTTTGCACCTACACCAACCCCACCAATACAGGAGTCGGGGAATTCAACCACAAGCTCACCCTTAATAGCTTTTCAAGGAGCATTCGGAAAAACACACCCTCAACCTCTCAACATACTGACAGATCAAGAAAAAAACAAAACTAACATCGAAATGGCAGAAACAGAACAAATGGAAATAAACACTGGCGACACAACACAAACATTAAATTCAAAGAAGCGACAGCACCCCGAAAATTCCCCCGAAAACACCCCACATGACAAAACGTCTAAAATTGACTTTAGTCAATTTTTAGAGCCAAAACGAATTTACACAGCTAAAATACCCATTAAGAATAGATTTGATCCACTCCAAACCAATGAAGAGGACGAAGAACCCGAAGATCACAAAAACACACAAGATCAACAAGAAGAAGACCCACACTCACAAAATACACAAAACAGCACCAGAAACCCACCCTCACAATCAAGAAATAACCACAAAACATCAAATCAGAGGCAAACACCAAACGCCAAGAAAAGAACAAACAAACCACTCCCAATTATAATGCAAGGGGTAGTAACTGACAAAGACAGAGCAGAAAGCATGCACCAACAGTTAAAACAAAACTTGAAAAAAGGGTATACTACAACATATGCCAAAAACACAACGATAATTCAAGCACCTGTTAAAGTTTTACTTATTTTTGTTGCATATTTAAACAAAAACATTTTTTTTATATTTTTTTGTGGTATATTAAAAAAAATTATAGCCGCATGATGTTCCTGGGAAAAAAAACGATAAACATGTTCATTTTCTGACTTGACTTTGTAATTTTTGTAAGCAACGGCCATACCACGTCGATATACCAGTTCCCGTCTGATCACTGAAGTCAAGCGACGTCGGGCACGGTTAGTACTTGGATGGGTGACCGCTTGGGAACACCGTGTGCCGTTGCTTTTTTGTTTTTATTTTTAATACCTGTTAAAGTTTTACTTATTTTTGTTGCATATTTAAACAAAAACATTTTTTTTATATTTTTTTGTGGTATATTAAACAAAAAATTAGCCGGATGATGTGTCCTGGGAAAAACAAACGATAAACATGTTCATTTTCTGACTTGACTTTGTAATTTTTGTAAGCAACGGCCATACCACGTCGATATACCAGTTCCCGTCTGATCACTGAAGTCAAGCGACGTCGGGCACGGTTAGTACTTGGATGGGTGACCGCTTGGGAACACCGTGTGCCGTTGCTTTTTTGTTTTTATTTTTAATACCTGTTAAAGTTTTACTTATTTTTGTTGCATATTTAAACAAAAACATTTTTTTATATTTTTTTGTGGTATATTAAAAAAAATTATAGCCGCATGATCCTGGAAAAAAAAAACGATAAACATGTTCATTTTCTGACTTGACTTTATAATTTTTGTAAGCAACGGCCATACCACGTCGATATACCAGTTCCCGTCTGATCACTGAAGTCAAGCGACGTCGGGCACGGTTAGTACTTGGATGGGTGACCGCTTGGGAACACCGTGTGCCGTTGCTTTTTTGTTTTTATTTTTAATACCTGTTAAAGTTTTACTTATTTTTGTTGCATATTTAAACAAAAACATTTTTTTATATTTTTTTGTGGTATATTAAAAAAATTATAGCCGGATGATGTGTCCTGGGAAAAAAAAACGATAAACATGTTCATTTTCTGACTTGACTTTGTAATTTTTGTAAGCAACGGCCATACCACGTCGATATACCAGTTCCCGTCTGATCACTGAAGTCAAGCGACGTCGGGCACGGTTAGTATTTGGATGGGTGACCGCTTGGGAACACCGTGTGCCGTTGCTTTTTTGTTTTTATCTTTAATACCTGTTAAAGTTTTACTTATTTTTGTTGCATATTTAAACAAAAACATTTTTATTTTTAATTTTTTTTTGTGGTATAATAAAAAAATTATAGCCGGATGATGTGTCCTGGGAAAACGATAAACATGTTCATTTTCTGACTTGACTTTGTGTGTAATTTTTGTAAGTAACGGCCATACCACGTCGATATACCAGTTCCCGTCTGATCACTGAAGTCAAGCGACGTCGGGCACGGTTAGTACTTGGATGGGTGACCGCTTGGGAACACCGTGTGCCGTTGCTTTTTTGTTTTTATTTTTAATACCTGTTAAAGTTTTACTTATTTTTGTTGCATATTTAAACAAAAACATTTTTTTTATATTTTTTTGTGGTATATTAAAAAAAATTATAGCCGCATGATGTTCCTGGGAAAAAAAACGATAAACATGTTCATTTTCTGACTTGACTTTGTAATTTTTGTAAGCAACGGCCATACCACGTCGATATACCAGTTCCCGTCTGATCACGAAGTCAAGCGACGTCGGGCACGGTTAGTACTTGGATGGGTGACCGCTTGGGAACACCGTGTGCCGTTGATTTTTTGTTTTTATTTTTAATACCTGTTAAAGTTTTACTTATTTTTGTTGCATATTTAAACAAAAACATTTTTTATATTTTTTTGTGGTATATTAAAAAAAATTATAGCCGGATGATGTGTCCTGGGAAAAAAAAACGATAAACATGTTCATTTTCTGACTTGACTTTGTAATTTTTGTAAGCAACGGCCATACCACGTCGATATACCAGTTCCCGTCTGATCACTGAAGTCAAGCGACGTCGGGCACGGTTAGTACTTGGATGGGTGACCGCTTGGGAACACCGTGTGCCGTTGCTTTTTTGTTTTTATTTTTAATACCTGTTAAAGTTTTACTTATTTTTGTTGCATATTTAAACAAAAACATTTTTTATATTTTTTGTGATATATTAAAAAAAAATTATAGCCGGCATGATGTTCCTGGGAAAACGATAAATATGTTCATTTTCTGACTTGACTTTGTAATTTTTGTAAGCAACGGCCATACCACGTCGATATACCAGTTCCCGTCTGATCACTGAAGTCAAGCGACGTCGGGCACGGTTAGTACTTGGATGGGTGACCGCTTGGGAACACCGTGTGCCGTTGCTTTTTTGTTTTTATTTTTAATACCTGTTAAAGTTTTACTTATTTTTGTTGCATATTTAAACAAAAACATTTTTTTTATATTTTTTTGTGGTATATTAAAAAAAATTATAGCCGCATGATGTTCCTGGGAAAAAAAAACGATAAATATGTTCATTTTCTGACTTGACTTTGTAATTTTTGTAAGCAACGGCCATACCACGTCGATATACCAGTTCCCGTCTGATCACTGAAGTCAAGCGACGTCGGGCACGGTTAGTACTTGGATGGGTGACCGCTTGGGAACACCGTGTGCCGTTGCTTTTTTGTTTTTATTTTTAATACCTGTTAAAGTTTTACTTATTTTTGTTGCATATTTAAACAAAAACATTTTTTTTATATTTTTTTGTGGTATATTAAAAAAAATTATAGCCGGATGATGTGTCCTGGGAAAAAAAAAACGATAAACATGTTCATTTTCTGACTTGACTTTGTAATTTTTGTAAGCAACGGCCATACCACGTCGATATACCAGTTCCCGTCTACCAGTCGTGTTCGCGCTGTGCAGTGAGGTGTACGTGCTTCTGCCGCATCTCGCCCGCAGCCTGAACAACAAAAAACAACATTCCAAAGATTCTTAGCATTGCAAATCCTTTTATCAACAAACCTACTACAGATAGTCCAGCCTTTAATATTACTTTTTATTTTTGGAAGGATTTATTATTTATTTATCTTTTCTTAAATTACACAACAGTACGATATTAAAAACACATAGACAAAAGCTCCGCCCAATATGAGCACACCTGGGGGTGCTAATAGCACCCCACAGGACCAGTACCAATCGACATACGAAACTATGGATGACGACGACCAGCGAAGTACGTCAAGCAAAGCGTCAGTAACCAAAGACACTAAGAAGAAAAAAGCAGTCCGAAAAGCAAAAGTCCTTATAGTCCATTATAAGGATATATGTCTCCAATATGCAGATAAATGCGAAACCTGCAGAAAATATTGCGATGGACCTGACGACGACAAAGCGAAAGAATACGCTGGAAAACACCTACAAATAATGCATAAACACAAAACAAAAAAAGGAGGGAGTCAAAAACACCTAAATCTGCAAACACCAGAAAACACTGATGCAGAAACTCCTTTGACTTTACTAACTTTGCACCTACACCAACCCCACCAATAC
>JAHBCN010000391.1:196973-218059 GCA_019359885.1 Listronotus oregonensis | reverse complement strand
AACAAATATAAAACTTACATTAACCAAACACCAAAAAAAATTCACTATACACCAATTTATGCGTAATTAAAACGCCAGATACACAAAATTATAAAGTAGAATATTTAAATTTTTATTTCAGAATAAATTAATATCTAGTTAGCCCGTAAAAAATTATTGACATAAATAATAATTATTAAATTCGGTGTAGTTTCGATGCGATGCGATCGACCGCATCCACCTAAAAATTTAAAGTTTGGGTTTTTATTTTTTTTTGGCAAAAAAAATTTTTGGGGGAAAAGGGAAAATTTTTGTATTAAATGTTCTCTAAACCTACTCCAAAACATTTTTGTAGAGTATGTAAAATATTAATTTTAGACTCAACCTATTTGTCATAACTTTGGTGTGTAAGATAAGCCGGTACCAATTTGTTCCCTTTGCGAAAATTCGCATTCTTTGCCTAAAACTATCCTGGGTTAACATCTTTATTTGAGTATAAAATCTCTTAGAAGTTCTATTGACGAAATTCTTAAAAGTTAGCCTAATTTCAAATGATTGGCAAAGAAATTTAAAATAATACATATTCCAGATTCTTAGCGATCTTCACCAGCAGTTTGGCCGATGCTACCTATAAAAACTGGACTGCCTTTTTTAAAACAAGTACATTTTTATTGATTATGGCTAGAGATTAAAACAGCGATTTCTGTGATTATACCGAAATTATCGATACAGTTCCTGATATGATTTAAACAAATTATTAAACTTGGTGAAAACATACATTTAAGATACTAAATAAAAAATTGATATAAATGTAAATAATATACGAGTCACTGTTGGTCCAAGATCCCACTGCCTAATTTTCACGTTCATCTGTTTTTTAATCGAAATAAAACTTTTAAAGTTAATTATAAATAAATCCGCAAGGTTGCCTATTAAAATACAAGCCATTTTATTTAAAGTTTAATTATTTAATTTTTTAAAGATAGATATTTTTTAAATTTGGGTTAGTTTAAAATGACAACTTAAACTTTTGAAGTACTTTATAAATGATAATTTATCCATAAAACCAGTGGTCGTAATTATTCAAAAAAAGATGATTAATTGATGAAATTTTAATTTAAATTACTGAGTAAGTATTAGTTTATTAATAACTAACTATAAAAATTATATTTTGATTTAAAATTAAGTAGCGAAATTTTAGACTATACCATGTGGGTGTAAAAAAAATGTAAAACGATTTTCAAAAGCTAAAATACCGATTAAAAGTAGCAAGAAATGGTAGCGCCTCACCTAATTTCAGCAATTTTTTAAAGGTGCCATATTTTTTTGACTGTGTTTACACCACCGATAAAATGAAACAATAGCTTTGAAGAAAACTACTTTGGTTTTTTAAAGCCTAAGAAGTTTTATGTGCCTAAACCTGCTTTAGTAATTAGGAAGTTTTGTATAGTAATAAAAACACTGATTACCTAAAGAAAGGCACAACAATAAGGGGTGAATATTGAAGTTCAACATTTGCTTAAGTTCAACTAATAGGGAAAAATATTGCATTAAATGAATTATGTTGTTTATATATATTATTACGTAGCTACTTTGGTTGAAATTTAAAACTAAATAATTTAAAAAACATTTACTAAGGAAAAAAGCGTATTCTATTTTACGAAATATGTAAATAAAGAACTTTTTACTCTTCGTTTTTGGGAAAGCCAGTGAGCACCATTTTGTTTAAATTCTCGATGTATCTGATAATGAAGCAGGATTCATGGTGTTTCAAAGAGGTTTTAGAAAATGTGTTTCCTCAAAGTCTTATCTATCTAATTTGTCTTGGTATCGAGTTTAAAATAATAAGTCACACAAACCAATTGTTATGAAAGAGAATAATATTTAGATTTTATAAGCAACGACCTGCCGTACGAAAATTAATAATCTACCTATTAAACACCTTTTATTTAAAGAGTAATTTAAATCATTATTTATTGCAAATAGTAAGATAAACGACGCCGCCTGTTAAAAACGTACGAATATATGTACTAATAAACAAATAATTAACTAAACTTGGCAAAAAATAGTTACAAGCATTGGAAGAGAAAGAGGAGCAAATGGTGCATAAAAAAGAAAAAACTTATCTAATATATAGATACATTTATAACCTATTATCTTTACCTTTCTTTGCAACACATTAATCTTTCTATCCTTTATATCCATATGCTCCCTCATCTCTGCAATTTCAGCAGCGGCTCTTCCTCTCTCTTGCTGATGCTGTTGTTGTTTCTTTTCAATCATTCTATTTTTTTCTTCTAATCTAGCTCGTAATTCCTCTACGTCTGCCTGAAGCATATTGTAGTGTTCCTCTTTTGCGCAAAGAGACTCTTTGAGTACGGCGATGTGGCGCTGATAGTCTTGATGTTGTTCTTCCAGTGTTTTCATCTTGGCGCCCATCGCAAGGATCTCCTGGTCTCGTCGTTGAATCTCGACCCGGAACTCGTCGAGCTGCAGCACACACGAGCGGATGCATGCACTGACCATGCGGGTAGACACATGCGTGCCAATAGACAGTGAGGTGGTAAAACTGAGCTCTGCTCCAGTGAGCGCCCGGAGTGTCTTTACAGCTAGTTACAGTCTACCAATCACGGACCCATCCTTACCGATCTGCACATCGTTCAACAGAAAACTTACTTGGCGTCGTGGGGCCTCTGGGGCCATCGGGGGAGCCAGCCGATCCACCTCGCGTTCCAATAGGTGCACCTCGCGCTCCAGTGTCGCGATTCTCGCGTCCTTGGTGTCTAGCAGGACCTTGATCGTGCTGCTGGAGGGCGAGGGCACGAGCTCCAGCTGCGTCTGCAGCGTGCGCAGGGTCTCGTTGGCCGCCTGCAGCTCCTGCAAGACCAGGACCGTGACCGGCGCACAGCTTTACCACCGCCCACCGTCATCGACACATCACCAAGAATATCTCTGATCTTATCAGAATATGTATATTTTTTACTACCAAAGTACCAAAATATCGTTAACTAACATATTAGTGGAAAATCATTTTACGTAAATAATATACTGATACAATACCATTGATAAAATTTAATAGTTAGCAAATACTGATTTAGTGATGCGGACTGGGACGTCCGCTAAAAATAGCTATGGACTGGTTGTAATAGAGTATAAATAATTTTAATAGGAGTAAAAAATCCAAAAATCGTTTGCACATGTCTTCACTGACCCCTTTTATAACATATGTTTTTATTAATAATTTAACTGGTTTAGGAACATTTAAAATATAGGTTTTTATATCTAATCTAATCCATGAAAATTGGATTATTGGGATTAAAAATATTTAAATTCGTACATGTTAGAGAATTTTTAAGTGTCTACAAAAAAAAACAATTTTATTGATTGTCTTTGATTTTTGTTAGTAACACCATATGATGGATCAATGCATTCAATATTTGGCTGCTTCTTTCCTTTTAATATTTTTTTTGTTAGAAATATTTGCTTTTTTTTCTAATATATTTATTTTAGAAAAATGATATTACATTTTCCAAAAACTGCTATATAAAAAACCGTTATTTTTATGGTTATTGGTTTTTTAGCGTCATCAAGGATCTTATAAATATATTTATAATAGTACCAATGTATGGAGAAAATGTGATACTTTAAAGGTAAAGCATTAGAGTTTTCGAGACTGGTAGCCCTTTAAAATGATTTTTTATTTTTTTTTGTTTTTTTCTTAATAAAAAATTAAAAATAAGTCATGTTAAAACGGTATTAGACTTTTATACCTATGTGAAATAATTAATGTAGTATGCTTTAGTTAATTAGTTTTGGTTTTAAATTATGTCTATGGGGATATGGGTACTTAAAAGGCGCCAATGACATTTTCTATTTTCATAAGAATTTTTTGTGCCGCTAGAGTTATAGTATGGTTTCGCAAACATGAGGTATCCAAAAAATACCTTAGAATGTTATTTATACATCCTGGACAGACTAGTTATAACTATTTTCTAGCGTTTAATTAAAATGCAGTAAGCTATTTATAACCGTATTAATATAGTTTAGTTCTCAAGACAAATACTTCCTAACCTAGATATTATTTGTTTAAGTCCAATTAATAAATAATTATAGTGTAGATTTGGTAGGTACCACTGTATTTAATTTTTCCAGAAACCATTAAGGTAGTCGATTTAGATATAAAAAATAATTTCCTTTTAGTAACAAATTTCTTATAATGGGCAAATAAACCATTCAAGTTTCTATTGTACTGAAAAAGGGTTCCTCTCTTAAATAAAATATATTTCATTAAAAAAATATAGATTTTAATTAATTTTTAAAGAAAAATATTTATGGACACGCTGTTCCATTTGGTCTTTTAAAGAAAATGTGGTTTTATAGTGTTAAAAATTATAAAATGATTTTTTTAAAATTAATTATAATTAATTTTTTATAAAGCCTAAAAGATATTTTCCAAAGATTATTTAATATTTTAATGTTAAAGCAAATACAATCATATTGCTGCTGCTCTTTAAGCCCACGGATTAAAACTCTATTTTCCATTTTATGCTCTGTTGCTCAAGATGAATCAATAATAAATTAACTTTAAATGAATTTTAACCAACCACTGATCTTATGTCGGAAAACATTTATACGGATTTTATTTAAAATAGTTTAAATAAGCACTAATATTTTGTGTAAATGCATGAAGAATAACTGTTTATTTTATATTTAACAGATAATTTTTTTAACATTATTTGTAAAAGTCCATATCAAAAATTATTTTTTTACAATATGCATTAAAATTTAAAAAAAAGGATAAATAAATACTTAACGATAAGAATTTTGTTGTAGATTTAAACATGTCTCCTAAAGAAAATTAAACTCTCCCAAAAACTTTTATGTTTTAATTCTGCATAAAAAAAAATTGCTGCTTCCCTCTTATTGGGGTATTTTGTTAAAATATTGGAAATGTTTTAATAGCTTAATTTATGCCTTTTTCGATATTTTTAACGGCAATGTAGGTATTATTTTGATTTTTTAAAGAAACTAAGGAACTGCTAAAAAGACGTAACCTTAACAAAATAAAAACACATAGTTTCCAAGTGGCTTGTGGCATAATATAAAAAGCCGAGAAAGCAAGGCGGGTAAAAAATTAAATATATATATATATATATATATATATATATATATATATATATATATATATATATATATATATATATATATATATATATATATATATATATATATATATTTAATATTATATAATTTTTTTTTTTTTTTTTTTTTATTGCCATTGATTTACAATACTTTTAATAAAATTTAAATTTTATTTTACCTTACCCATAATAAAAAGCCTTTTAAATATTTACAAGCAAAATTTTTTCAACTTACGCACAAGTGAGATTGCTGGCAAAACATACTCGAAAAATGGTATTTGCATAAGGAGCAAAGAATATATTTGCACATTTTAACTTTTTGTTACCTGCTATTACTAACAGCTTTCAATTTAAAAAAAAACGATTGCTATAAATCCTAAAAAATCTTTAAATTAAATATTAAAGAATCTAAGGCTTTTCTCTTTAAGAAAGAATTATAAATAGTTCATAATAAAGTTAAAAGTATCTGTTAAACAGTTTTATGAATAAATACTTAGTTTTCTTCACAAAGTTAAAGCTATATTAAGATGAAACAAATTTATTTAGTTTTTCTCGTTTAGTTCAAAGGAAGTATTAAAGAAAAAAAAAACAGAACTACTACATTAGATGGAGATAGATTCATATTTGATTTATCCAGAACAAGAATTTTCTTAAATAATTAAGGGGTTATTTGAAGGGCATAGATGACAAAATATATTATCAATTAAATATATTTTTAAAATCTATGTTAAAGGATGACTGTCTAATAATTTATCTAAAACAAATTTAATTTATATTTTTCATACTTGGTGTTTTAGCAGTAATTTTTGTTCGGGGTAAAATAGTTCGTGGTAAATACAAAAAAATGCAAAATATAGATAACCGATGTACCTTTCAATCTACATTATAAATACACCAAATTCCTGACTATGTTCCAAATAAGAAACATTTTTATTTTGTTTTTTCTAAGGTTTTTTAATTTAATTCAAAAAATGAAGTTAATCTAACCTTACATACTTTTACATTATATGATACACCATTTATATTTTACTGATTATTTGGTACTTTGGTAGTTGTATTATACAATTCTAATTTTAATTTGATATTAAGGTTACTTTTTACAACAACTAGAATACTTTATGGTTACACCGAACATGCTTGATGGTTTATTCTTGATCATGTGCCAGATGATGTGAACAATTTAACACGATCACACATACACAACTTTCTCTACCTCACGTTCACAGTCTATCTACTACTTATTTTTACTTTGCTTACTATAATGATTGCTTGTGTTGTCTTGTTAATACACATTTTTGTCTATATCTTTTGTTAATGGGGGATATATACTGGTATACTTTGTTGTACGCAATAATTAATTTAATATAACTATAAAAATTCGATGTTACAATAAATATGTATATTATCGGCTACATTTTAAGATAAACCTTTTTTTAAATTATTTTTAATTATACAAAATACTTTAAACGTATTTAAAAAGGTCGTTTTTTTAAATAAAAAAATCAAAATTCTTAAGATAAATGATGGGATTTTTATTGTACTAACTATACCAGTATTAACTGGATATTTAAAATTTTGGGTTAACCTACCCTTGCTTGGGCTAGCAGAATGGTGTTATTAAAGAGATTCTACGATAGGCCAGGGTCGCTTGTACAATGTCACGTCAATCAGTTGCTTAAACCAAGGATACTACTACTTTAAGAACTATGTCTGCTGTATTTTTCTCATTAATATTTTAAATAAATATATTTATGATTATTTCTACAGGGTGCTATTATGTAGTGTTAATTGTAAAATGAAGGTTACTTTAAAAAGTGTTATTCTTTGACAAAAATTGGTGTGGCAAAAAAAAACAAAAATAAAGTAATGAAAATATGTCATGTACCTTGTGGAACTTAATCATAGAACTATAAGGGTAAAAGGCTAACGCGTCAACTCGCGAAGTAAAAAAGCAATTGAAAATAATTAATTTTAGTATTATAAAGAGGTCAGCAAGCGCATGTATTTTGATGAAATATATGTTTTGAAAATAGTCGATATTAAATTATTAATTGAGGTTCTTTTCATTTAATGGTGATGTCAAATAAGCAATTAATAATTTATAAATACTTAAAACAAAATATTACCGATGACATTTAGTGACATTGCAGCTAACAACTGTCATTTGTGTAGCTATTTTATGACTTATACTCGACACCTCGGCTTAAACCATACATCGAATTTAGGCGAACTACTGAAAATTTGACTGTATTAAGAGCGATAATAATTGGTTTTTAGTGAATTTGTTTATATGCAGTGGTAAATACCAATTATTTTGACTTATAATTGGTTCAACGCCTTAATTCGATTAAAGATCGACACTACATTGTACATGCAAGCCGAAAAAATATTTTAATTAATTTATTTTTTAAATGTAGTTTTAACTAATAGGTATTATATTTTTTAAAGTTAACATCTCAAGCTCTGGTAAAGTTAGTAATAGGAAGTTTAATATGAATAAATATAAGTTTTTGAGAAAAAGTAAAATCTTACAAAATATGTATAAAACTGTCGCCAATACACCAGTTGGTAATACCAAAAAAAAAAATGTATAAAACTATTTTTTTTTATTTTTTGGAAAAAATACGTTTGCTAATATGATACAGTTTTTCTTAAAAAAGTAATAATTTGTCTCTTTTTTATTTGCGATATTATTCTTTGCCATATATATTGTTCACTATTAAAGTGTCTTGTATTTCCGATGGTATTATATTTAGCAGAATAATGAAGAAAACCTTTTTTCTTAGGTAGGCTCCATTATCAAAATGAAATTTTGCTTTCAACGGTACCTGAAATATTAAAGATAATTATTTTATAGGGAAGCGGCAATAAGATAAGTGATCCAAATAATAAATTAAATAAAATACCCCAATACATCTTTCATATCGATCTACATTGTTTTTAATTAGTTTTTATACATTTTAGGGTTTTTCTTGTGCATATGTTTAT
This sequence comes from Listronotus oregonensis, assembly GCA_019359885.1. NCBI lineage: Eukaryota > Metazoa > Arthropoda > Insecta > Coleoptera > Curculionidae > Listronotus > Listronotus oregonensis. Next base: position 209,951 of record JAHBCN010000391.1, on the reverse strand, counting down.
CTTATCTGCTGCCTTTAATTAATTTTTATTTGTTGCATTTTTTAAAATACCTTCTTTCTTAGATTTCACCAAAGTATTTATATTTTTTTTGTGTACTTGCAGAAAAAGTGAAATTTTTCATTTTATTATTTTGGTGTATTTAATATTATATAAAGTTCAAAATTAAATATTTTTGTATGATTTAAAATGTTTGTAGTTAAAAAACAGTCTTATTTGAAGTTTTTGTTTTCTCTATTAGCTGCAAATTACGGGTGTATATACGGCAACCGATCAGCAATCATTCAACAAAAGTAGACTATTCTTTTAGTTTTATGCTATTAAATTACTTTGTCAAAGGACAAAGAACGTGACTTTTACATTAAATTAGTTTAAAATTTGTATTTAATTCAAACGTCGTACAGTGGAGATCAACTCGTGAACACAAAGCGTAATGCATGGTATAAATAATGTAGACTCGTGCTATAGCTTTCTTGATTAAATAAAAAAAGTTTGTAGTATCTGATATCTGGGAACCAATGAGTTTTCCGGTAGAAGTTTGCGTGATTTTAGTTTGTATTCAAAGATAGCAAATTTCGCTATTAGATCTAAAAACAATCATTTAAGATTTTTTTTTAAAGATGCTTAGGTCTTGAGGTATTAAACCCTGGTATTATTTGTATGTTTTTGATGTGCTGTTTTAAAGAGTTAAATTTTACGGTTTTTCTTTTAGGAAAATTTTTCTTTGGCTGTAACAGCTTTTGTTTCACATGACAGAAATATTTAAAGATTTGTAAAAAAGAAAAATACCTCTATAGACAGCAGGTATTACAGTCTTTTATTCTATAGAGATACGTTATTATACAGTATTATTCTGTAATAGAACAAGCTAATAATGAATAAGCCATATAGATGTCTGCTATACTTATCTCGAACCTTTTTTTGGTTTAGTTTTATGCACTTTAAAATGATAATAAAAAATCTCTCATGTTTCATTTATTTGTAAACCTGAATATATCCCCCAAAATTATAAAATCCAAGTGTAGTCCAAAAAAATCGGAATATTTTACTAATCATACTATTTTAAGAAGTGATAGTAATTATATCTATTAAAAATATATAACTACTTTAAAAGCGCTTTAGATAAATGATTAACTTTTACCCTGTTCTAAAGGTAAAACTAAAGTTATATATTGTCACATAATGGTAAGGCGTCAAGTAATGGAATCTTGAAAACTATCAGTGACAGGAATGGTCGAATGGGAAAAGTTTTTAAAAATTTTGTTGGTAGGCCAATAACGTTTATGGCGTGGTTTTACTGTGTTTTTTGAGAAATTTAAACAAAAACCTAAAATATTAAATTTAAAAATCAGACTTTTTTAATGGTCCATTTGTTGTTCAAATTTGTATACATTTTTTTAAACAATCTTTTTTTAGTAAAAACGAATTGTAAAGACGGTTGGTAAAATAATTATTTAGGCTTTTTAAAACTACCAATAACTATTAACTATAAATTATCAAATTTTATTATTTCTGAAACGTATTACATATAGGCAACAAAGTTGATAAATTGCAAAAAAGCCATTAAAGTTATCTTTAAATGTGAATCTGGCAACAGCTCCTTACATATTTCGACTTAAAAGTGGAGTAATGACATAGGCGCATGTAAATTAAACTCATTATTAAAAATGTTTAAATATTAAAAAATTATAATAAAAAAGCGTTTTTTTTAAATATTTTTAATGATTTTAAGAACTACGTTAATCGAAGTAATATTTTGACACATAAAACAACTGCTATTTTTTACAGAATTTAACATTTTTAAGAAAAGTAAGAGAAGACAAATACAAATTACATGTAGTTTTAAATAAAATTAAATAAATATTTTGCAATTTGGCGCAAACTTATTAAATCAACTGTCACTGTAACTATTAGTTAATAAATAAAAATATATTTATTACCAATTTTTTTAAATATTTACATTTTAAGCTTCGCAGCATAAGTAACTCTCCTAACATTCATTTTTATTAAAAAGGTGTGAATAATTTATCCGCTATAGCAAGATTAATGTTTAAATATAATTTTGATAATTTTTTCGACCCATTATCATTCTGTTGCCTATGTGCGATGGATCATTAAAAAAAACTGTTTGCTTTTTAGTCATTAAAAAATCTATACTTTTTTTAAAATTTAATATACATTTTAAATGTATAAAAAAGTTGTTTAAAAAATGTTTATATAGTTTAAAAAAAAGTCTTTTCAATAAATCCCAGCGACCAAAACTACTAAGACAATTACCGCAGGCGTGATTTAGTTACCAATGAACTTGATAAAGACGCCCACCATTTTCTATATCTAATAGTTTCCACGAACCCATTATATGCATTATTAATTTGGAACACTATATTCCGTTATCTTAAATATGGTAAATTTGGGTTATTATATCTGCTATATTTTTCCTTATTAATTTTATCAGTTAAGCACGCAAAATGTTTACTGGATAATAACAACAATTGTTCAGAGCAAAGCAATAACATCTCGTAAAGTTTATTTATATCATTCTTATTAACTTTTATGTATATCTAGTGTTTGTACATTGCATAATAAAATATTTGCACTACAATTTAGATTAAGACTAAGACAACACTAGCAACCACAAATATTCTAAAAATTAAATATGCACCTGTTTTTGTGCCATAGCCTGCATCTGTTGAAACATTGCTCGTTCTTCCTCTTTACCTGGAACAGACGCGATATCACGCGGTATTAGTCCTAAACAGAAAACGCACGCCCCCTAGCGGGGGCCATGTCCTAAGAAAACCACAGAGAACCTTACAGAGGCGACACGTAAAAAAATGTAATTCAGAAGTTATTTCTTTCGTACGTATGCTATAGCTAGGTAAACAACCCTGATCTGCTCGATGATTTGGAACACTTTTTTTAAAATTTATTTTTTATTTATTACTAATTTTTTTTATTCATTTTTTAAAAAGTCTAACTTCGTCTTTAAACGAAGTAAATTAATACTTATAAAAACATTTGTTAAAATATATGAGAAAATATTCTTGGTTCTCTCAATTATCATTTTTAGAGAAGCATTTTATTATACAAATTGAATATTTAAGAAGTAGCTATGGACAATACACATAATTTTAATAGGTTGTATAAACTTGCTAATGATAAACAAATCAAAATTTAATAAAATGTAAACACATATTAAATGATTAATATATTGTACTGTTTTAAAGTACATATGTTGATAAAATTTATATTTTTATAAAGGTATTAACATATAAAATAATTAAAAAGTATATATATATATATATATATATATATATAATATATATTTAATTATATATATATATATATATATATATATATATATATATATATATACCGTGACAACGAAATCATCCCCAGCCCTTTATTTTCTCGAATGAAAACATATTGCTTTCAAATTTTAGGATGACATATTATATCATAAGATGCCGATTTTAGATATTATAATATGTGCCTATCATTCCGGTTTAACCGGAAAGACATCAATTTTGATTTTTAATGGAACACCCAGTAAATTTTTGTATTTGATCTGCGGATCATTTTTATATAATATCTATATAATATCCTATACCTATCCCGCTTTTTTTGAGAAAATGGCGATTGAAGATGTTCAAACTACCGCATTATAGTTTTATGGGAAAACAAATAAATGTTATAAAATTTTATTATGTTTAATTTAATTTATTCTGAAGACTCTATCTGTGCAGGTTACAATAAAACCACTTCCGGCTTTACCGGAAATGCTACGAAAATTGACTTTTCTAATAATGTTACTTCAAAAATTTTAATGCAACACCCTGTATATTTTATAAAATTTGGATTCTACGGGTCATTCCTGATATAAAATCTCTATTGAGTCCTATACCTATCTTTGTTAGTTTTTGAGAAAAGGGCGATTGAAATGTTCAAACGACCGCACATTATGCAGTTATAGGGAAAACAATTTTCTTTTTTTTCTCAAAAACTAACAAAGATAGGTATAGGTCTCAATACAGATTTTATATCAGGAATGATCCGTATAATCCAAAATTTAAAAAATATACAGGGTGTTGCATTTAAATTTTTGAAGTAACATTATTGGAAAAGTCAATTCTCGCAGCACTTCCGGTAAAGCCGGAAGTAATTTTATTATGACCACCAAAGGTAGAGTCTTTAAAAAGAATTAAATTAAGCATAATAACTTTTTATAACATTTATTTGTTTTCCCATAAAACTGAATAATGTGCGATCGTTTGGATATCTTTAATCGCCCTTTTCTCAAAAACAAGCAGAGATAGGTATAGGATATAATCTAGATTTTATATTATAAATGATCCGTAGAATCCAAATTCCGAAAAATATACAGGGTGTTCCATTGAAAAAATCAAGTTAATGTCGTTTCCAGTTAAAAACCGGAAGTATAGACACATGTTAAAATATCATATTTGGCATCTTATGATATAAATATATTTTCCTAAAATTTGAAAGCCATATGTTTTCATTAATAATATAAGAGCTAGTAGTGATATTATATATATATATATATATATATATATATATATATATATATATATATATATATATATATATATATATATATATATATATATATATATATATATATATATATATATATATATTTATATATATGAGTGAATATATATTACTATACTTTAGACAAAAAGTAGTCTACATTATGCAATTATTCGTCCAAAAAAATCGTCAAGCAGATCATGTGGAAACCTACAATTATTTTAGTTTAAAAGCAATTAAACGACAATATAGCTTACAATAATATTTATATAAAAGTTCACTATTTAATTGCGTTAAGTTCATGTTTTAAACAAAAAGGTTATCGTTTCTTGCATGTTAATTACCTAACACACGCCAAAAATGCAACATGAAAATCTAAATATAAACCAGTTTTAAAACTATTAAGACTAATTAAAACTAGCTATAAAAATACACTATAGCCATATCTGCTAACGTGAACTTGGCTATATCATAAAACTTTTGCTTTAAACATATGTAATATTTTATATATTACTAAAATAATTTACAAATTTATCAACAATGTTTTGCCAATCCAAATTTCTGAAATCATTTTTATCGATATCAGTTTTCTAGTTGTCTTTTTCTATAAACCAACTTTGTAATTTGTTTCTTCCAATTGATTTTTTATTTTGTGTAGGATCTGTTTGGTATCTGTGGCATGAACACACTGATGAATCGGCGAGGATGGACGATGAATTGATGCTGTAACTATGTAAGACTATCTCCGACGCAGTACCGGTGAGCTGAACAGTTTCTTTTTTATAATGAATGATCTTTTTTAGTCAACAAATAAAAATTTAAAGAAATAGTTTTATTAAAAAATAAATAAACATATAAAGTAAAATGTAAAATAACAAAAAATTGTTTTTAATTTTTAAGAAAGTGCCATCGATTATACCTTGCCGTAGAAAAACTTTTATTATTGCTTTTTAAGAAGATGTCACACTTGTCGCATAAAAAAACGTATAACATGTTGCTTAAGGTTACTTCTAGTTACGCTGGTACTCTGGCCATTAGACATTTTTAAAATTCTTGTTAGCCTCTTATTCTTATCCTACAGAAAATGTTTACCAGAAAAATTGGTTTAAAAAACATTTTGTTAGGTCTCGAATTCAATTTTTCTAGAAAATAAATTGATTTTCTAAAATTTAATTTTAAAAGCACTATTTTGAAATGTGCCATCAATAAAGTTTGTATTTGATTTAAGCATAAACTTTGATCAGACATAAAATTTTTAATACTAATAAAATGCCAGCAAACAAAATTTCTGAGGAAAGATAAATGAAAAATACCTAGGAATAGCTATATTTTTTCTTTGTTTTTACGAAACCTATCTAAAATACTTAATAAGTTTTTTTCTAAAAACTTCGCTTGCAACTTAGTCTTGGGAAAAATTCTGCAGAGAAAATTTAATTAAAAAAAATGGTGTAAAAAGAAATTTTCTTTTGGATCTTCCCACTGCAAAAAATAATAAAGATGTGATACAACATCATGATAAATTATCAACCCAAAAAAAGGATCGGGCTTGATATATTTAAAAAAATATTTGATATTTATATATTTTAAAAATGACATAAAACTCAATAGTCCCAGGTTTTGACTCTTCTTTAGTCCTTTATTTTACAACCCATATGGTGTTATGTTAAATTATTCATAATAAGTTGATCATTAAATGTTGGATCGCTTACTTCCACTAACGAAAATTGTTATACTAAACTCGCAATACCGACGAACGGATGAAAAAGAAAAACCATTTTTTGTAATCTAGAAACTTTAAACTGTAAAGATCTGAAAATCCTAAATTTGTGTTTTTTTTTTCTGGTTACAAACTTACCTCACAGCGAAAAGTTAGAAAAAAACAAGTGCAATTTGTACGTTTTTTTTGACAATTTTTTATTTGTCCACATTAAAGCTCAATAAAAACAACTCTAAAAATCAATAATAAAATAGTTTTCCTCATAATTCGTATTTTTGATTGGCACTGTATAATTATTAAAATGTTCAGTAAAATAAAGGTAATAAAAATATATACTGTAGTTTACAATAAAAAAAATATTGTTAATGAAAAAAAACCTTTTTAAAAATAAAAGTTCTCACAATATTTTAAAGTATAAAACACATATTTTTCACATTTACTATACCTACATCGAAAATCATAATACACGTTTATTGTTTGTTGACTAAAATAACCCTAAAAGTAATTCCAAAAAGTATTTTAACTTATTATAAGATTCATAATTTTCATTATCTAGAATTTTAGTTAAAGTACCCTAAAGCTAGTTTTTTAAAATCTTTTTAATAAATTGTACTTTACTAAACGGCGCTTAAAAACTTTAGCTATTAATTTTAATAAAAGCAGGTCTAGGTGTACCTTTAAAAATAAACACAGCTTAAATTTTTAAATTGTAAAATTTTAAGTTAATTTACGATGAAGTGTGCATCTTGTAAACTATGGGAATTAAACTAATTAAAATAAACCTTTATTCAAATTCTTAAAAGACAAAAAAAAATGAGAGAAAGGAAAGATCTAAATTTAATAAATCTTATTAATTTAGATTTTAGTTTTTATTAGTGTTAAAAAACATATGTTACCTTGGCCAAAATAAAACACCATTTAATAAAGGGACAATAAAAAAATGCTGTAGTTAAAAAAACATTTAATATAAACCATTAACTGGTAAAAAAAGGTAAACATGTTTAAAAACGTAATTAGGGGTTTAACCACAAGCATCTGTTTTTAATGGCATGAGTTTAATTTTTTAAGTTTTTATTAATTATTTTAGGTCCCTCTAGTTTCTTTGAAATGACCTTATTATACTATTTTTTTTTGGAATTACCTTCTTGTGTGTTAGGAACACATAAATGCGTTCTTTAAAAGAGAAATGTATTATAAAATATCTTGATATTATACAAAATTTTTAAAAAATATTGGTGGTAATTAATGATCTAGCAACAGTTATATGCACTGAAGCCTTTGTTCAATATTTTATTACTGTTACTTAGAACAATACATTTCTAATTTAAAAACTAGTTTTATATGATTTGGTTGAGGTTTACCTTTATTAAAAATATATAAATTTATTTTATTTACTTACTACTATTTACAAAATAAGAAATCCAAAACATACCAAAAACATCCTGAACAAAATCTATTTCATTATTTTAAAAAATGGTGTTTACTAACAAAAACAAGTAATAACATGTATTAACTCACAGTGTCAGTTAAAATGTGGCAAAATTGGATTACTAATGTTTAACAATAGAATATTAACATATTTAATAATATTTAAATACTTTGTGGCAAAAAAGCATCTTCATTAATTTTATTTTTAAATATTATTGTAAAATTAATTGGACTTTGTCATTGCCGCATATCTTACCAAATTATAATTAAGGTATTCCTTATTAAATCACATAATGTGAATTTTAAGGCCCTACATTACCTTCCTTCTGTCATTATGATATATATCTTATTTTATTTTTTTATAAAAATTAGATTTTTTGTTTAAAAAGTAATATTCTTATTTTTTCCAGGGTAAAATTATTTTATTCTTTGTTTAGGAATTAACAAAAATGTACTTCATAACATTTTGGAAAACTATATGTTATTAATAAAAAATAAAAATTATAAGCCACACTTTGCAAAATAAATTTTATAATACAATTTAAAATCGAATATTTCCAGTCTTAACACTAATACAATTATTATGTAAAAAAAGTGAGCTTAATTTTAAAATATCATTTAAAATTATTAAGCAGAAAAACATGGATATTATTATTTTGTAAAATTTAATGTTTTTATAGATTTGCGGGTAATATTTAAATGATGCTTTACCCCTGACCAGTAATAAGCTTCATAACTGAAACCAAAACCCACAATTTCTTTAGATATGACAAACACAGTATTGCATTCTTGAAGTTTGCCTAGTTTTTCTGAAAGCCAATTTGTTAGTATTTTAAAAATTTAAATTATGGCTTTAGGGTAAGACTTAATGAGCATAATTAGCACTATTTTTTTTGCGTAAACTTTATACAAAATTGACAATTAAAATGAGTAGATAAAATTATTGACAAAAATCAAGAGATACATTTTGTTTAATACAGAGTAGCGCAGATCTGTTCGTTATTTTCTGTGTTAGAATTTCTATTATTTTAAACTAATATTTAACGGTGGCTGCTCCAGAAATGTAAGTATCCTGGATTTCAGTATTAAAACAACGAAATTTAGAAGAAAGAAATTTTTGATTTTTTAAAATTTTGTAAGGGTCCAGGAACGGGAATTAGAATCTGGAAAATTTAAAGTCTTAGCGCCACTACTTGTATGTTTACCAAAAAAATACACCTATATACATATTAAGTATATATGTTTTTAAAGTTAATATTTATTATTAAAGGTAAACCTCAATAAACGACATTGAGAAAAGAAATACATAAAGATGTATAGTGAGGGTGCCAGGAAAAGCAAAGTAATGACATTTATTTTACAGGCAGACTATACAGACTTACCCATGCCTTTATTCTGGAGCATTTCTAAAAGTTTTTTTATACTCTCATCTCGTGCTTGAAGGGTTTGTTTTTGAGTTTCTATGCGTAGTTCTAATTCCTAAAAAAATATTTGGTAAAGCCACCTTAAAGAAGACTGCTTTTTATTTATGTGTTTGTTTAAGTTCATTATACAGGCTTAAAAGAGAGAAAAAAGAAATTAATTCCGTGTTAAAAAAACGCTCTAATACCCTAGTTTTAATTTTATTTTTGAAATATAGAGAACACCGCAAAAAGGCAAATATAAAATATATTTAATTTATTAAATAAAACTCCACAATTTTTAATTTATAGGATTACGACACTGCGTTTCTTTTTCAATACGTTTCAATAAAAATAATTGTGTATTGATTTTATTTTTACCAAGATTAATTTACTTCATATGAAAAATTGATAACTTTAATTATAAAACAAAAAAAGATAACAATAAACACCCGAAATGCCAAACACAAAAATCAATATTCCTGCCAAATTGAGATCTTTAAATCCAAATTACTTTAAAAAATCTTAAGTAGCATAAGACGCATTACTTTAATTTATTGTTTGAGAATAAAATTTTATAATGACACCAAAACACTTGTTTTTTTAGCGTATATAAACACTTTATAAAAAATCGCCACACTTTTTGCATAATAGTTAACAGTAGTTGCTTAACAATAGAGCTGGGACGGTTCCTTCAAAAAAGGAATCGACTTACGGATCCGGATCCTCGTAAAGGAATCGAATCACCAATACGAATTACCATTTCTTTTTTGTGGAAAAAAGTAATCAATTTAGAGAATCGATTTCTATTTATCGGATCACGATCATCTTTAGTTTTTATACTTACAAATGGTAACTACTCTACTAATGAAACTACATAATCCAGATAACGAATCAAGCATCAAAGATTTAAACACGGAGCCCGAGCCTTGGAATATAATTTTAGCCTCATTAAGTGCTGTAACCTTGGCCAAATTAATTTACAAATTAAAAGTCCCTCAGGGTTACCTCATGGATAACCTTTAAAAACATTATAAATATCTAGCAATCAAAACTTTTAAGATCAAGTGCAAGTAAGATTTATGCCCGTTTTTAGATATCACATTCTGTGGTTACGAAAAAAATGTTTCAAATAAATGTTGTTTCTCTGGATTTAAAAAAACAGCATATTTTGGTTAAAAATCACATGGAGTGTTTCCTTATTTAAATATTTCAATAGGCAGATATTTTAAAATTCTTTATCTTTAAGAATCTAAGGTTAGAATTTGAAAATTTAAAATGAAAGATTCAAAATGTCGGATTTTGGCATTTATAAACCTATTTGCCTCAGATTCAGGATATAAGGGTTTTTAAGGGTGCTAGATCAAAATTTGAAATAACTATTCTTAGGTCAAAATTTTAAAACTTGAAATGGCGCATTTAAAATAACGGATTTTGGCATTTATAAGAAGATTTGCCTTAAATTAGAAATATAAGGAATTAATTTCTTTTTGGAATCGGATCCTTCTAAAAAGCAATCGATTTCGAATCGTTTTAAAATTATACAACGAATCCCGATCACAAATCCTATTTTTAAAAAATAATCGATTTCAGCCTTCGGATCATTAAAAATGAATCGATTTCTGGATTCGATTTCAAAAAGATTTGCCAGCTCTGCTTAACAATATACAGCGTGTCCAAGATAAGGAGGGCCAGTGTATAGGGATATCCGAAACGGTAAGAGATAGATGGGTAGTTTAAATTTGTCAAACTTGCGTATTGGGAAGCCTTATAATACACCGTTGAAGAATTGAAGTTATCTTTTGTACTTTTAGGAAAAACTGAAATTTGCGATTTTTGTTTTAATTTTCTTGCTACTTTATTTCAAAAGTTAAAAAAATTTCAAAAATACTTTCTCATTGCAACCTAAACCTGGGTTTTTTATTAATTTTTTTGAACCCCTTATTATCCCAGTTACAAAAATGTACAACACTTAATATTTATTTAACAAACATGAAACGCCTCTATAAGAAATGATGTGCGTTTCTTGTCTAACACATTGTCTCTTATAAAAAGTATGTTTATTTAACATAAAAATGTTAAGTGTTATACATCATTGTAATAAGGATTAAAACTGCTTAAAAAAAGCAATAAACAATCGAGGGCAATATTTAAAAAAATAAAGTTGATGACGGTTTAGCGAAAAAGAAAAGTAATAAATTTTTGACTTCGACAATGGATCAAGCGCAAAAAACTCCAATTAGAATGTATTTTGAGATTTTTTCTTATTTATGAAATAAACTCGTAAAAAATAAAAACGAAAATCGGAAATTTCAGTTTTCGGTCATATTTCTAGAAGTACAAAATAGAACTTTAATTTTACAATGGTTTCCCAATACACAACTTCGCCAAATTTAAACTACCCACCTATCTCTTACCGTTTCGGAGGTCCCCATTCTGGCCCTCCTTGTGTTGGACACGCTGTATATATCTTTATTTTGATGCCGCAACCTCTTGGGTGGCTGTTTGCGAATAACGCTCAGCGAGTCTAAAATGTAATTAATTTTAGGAGACTGTGTTTTCTTTGACAAAAATGAAACATATATGTTTTGTTTCTAAGCTATAAATTTTAATCGATAGATAAAGTAAATAAGAAAACATTGAATAAAATAACAAACTTTTTAATGTTAATTTAACCATATTTTCCTGATTTCAAATATTATTAAAATGTCAAAGAAAATAAATAAAAGCTATATTTAGTCAGCATATTTTATTAAGAACTGAACTCAAGAAGTTTATATTTCTTTTTTTAAATTTTAGATTTATATCAAGCAATAACAGGCAATGTGGTTAAAAAAATAAAATTACAAAAAATAAAAAGTATCTATATATGAAGAATTATTAAAAGGAGTTTTTGTAGATCCTAATCTGAAGATTATGGTATGGTACGTTTCACAATAATTCGTTGATTTCTCGTTTTACCTCCTACTGTTAGTCGTAAAACTCAATATACTTTGGGTACCCGCATGTAAGCTTGGACATAAAATTTTATTTATTTATTATTGTACCTACTTTTTGGTATATTATGTAGGTTATAGACAAATTGCATGTGTTGAATATAAAGCAGAGTCTTTTCGTCTTAGTTCATCAGTCGTTTGGAGTTTGTCAAGGTATTTTCGTGTGTGTTATTGAGCATCCAAAATAGCTGACCTAAACTATTAATATTAGTAGGTAGTTAGAACCTGTACCCTTTCAAAAGGTGCGGTGCCTACACAATAAATATTTGTCAGGCAACCTATTTATGGTTGGGTTTTCCACTAAGGGTTGTAATTTAAATTTAATTGCAGTCAAGGAATTAACGAATTATTGTAAAACGTACCATAATTTATTTTTTTTATTAAAACTATTCTAAATCTTTTATTATCAAAAAATCCAGTGCACGAGTGCCATCTCACTCCGTCTTTTCTTAGGATTTAAGACAACCTTTTAAAATGGTATATTACCCCTCATTACCTTAATCGTATCCCGCAAGATAGCTATTTCCCTTTGCAGATGCTCATTTTCTTGATATAGCGCCTCCATTTGTTGTTGCATCTCTATACTTGGTCCTCGCATCCTCATTCGTAACTCTTCTTCTAACTGTCGGACTAGCATGGCTTGTTTCTGCAAGATAAAAAGAGAAGATGGATAATAACGTTACGTAAAGTAGCTGCTTTCTTAGAATTTAGTAGCTTTATTACATGCAGTAAATTGCTTTTGTCTGTAGTGTATAATGAAAGTAAGTTTATGTTTAAAGTGGCCAATTTAAACCAAAAGTGATTTTATAGTAAAGACGTATTGTAAAAGTAGATTTAATATAAAAAGAAAATGTATTTTAATTGGAAATTTTATTTTAGTTTTAAATCT
>JAHBCN010000391.1:95000-196956 GCA_019359885.1 Listronotus oregonensis | reverse complement strand
AATAAAAAAAGAAAAACTGCAATAATGCTAATTTTAGCTGACTTATATTTAAAGTGTGGAATGTCATTAAGAAAGTGTTTTAATTTGCAGTCGACTGGTAGAATTAAACATGGGGTGCTCCATTAAAAAAAAAACAAGTTTGTTTAATAACTCAGAAGCTTACCTAATAAAAAAAAATCAAAACGCCACTGAAATTTATGTGAAAATTTACAGAAAACTGCCATTTAAAGTTTTTTCTTTATCTCTAATAATAATCGATATACAGGACCCTTATAAAATCGACAAAAATTAAAAAACGCTCTGTATCTCCAAAATAAATCGAGTAAGACTTAAATTTTACAACATTAAATTTGTTTTAAAAATTCGTTTCGGGAATTTACAACAGATATTTAGGTTATAAGTCCGGAAAATAAACTTTTACAGTATAAGTTTACGGACAAGGCGACAAAAAAGCAGTCTGAAAATATTGTCCCTATTGACATAAAATTTAAATTTGACGAAAATATTGCGTTGATATAACCAGGAAACGCAACTGTCCTGTTTTTATTTATGTCAAGGTAAAAAATAAATTCAGTTGAAAATTAATGTTATTTTACAATTTTTTTGGTTAAATTGATGAAATGGAAGAAGATGGTGGCAATCTTACTCTATATTATTTTTTTATGTAGTAAGATAAATAATATAAGTTAGAGTATAGAGTATACTAGGTATGTATGGCAGTTAGAATCTTACCGGACTAGTCCGGTAATTTTTCTTTACCGGACTCAATACTGTAGAAATTCATTTTCCAGATTAAAACCAAGTATCTAAAAGTGCTTTTTACAATACAGTATGAAATAAACAAAATTGCTATCTCTTACGGTTTTCTCAATACCCCGTAAATGAAACCAAAATGCGCCATCCCGTACAAACAGCTGTGGATATAGTACTAAATATCAGACGAAAACAAATAAGTTTATTACGCATTTTATTCCATTTTAAATTTATTTTAATTTAATAAACTGTAAAATAAACTGTGAAATGCTATGTGTGTGTTATTTTAATTTATAAATATTCAATACCAGTATAATATAAGACTTCTTGTAAGTTCTAAAATAAAATATTTTTACTTCTTTTCTAAACCAGTATTGTTTTTTTCAAGTTGTTTTTCAAAATATTTCACATTTGAGATAAGATAAAATTTTTGTTCATTTGTTAGAAATAACCCTATTTTTTTAAGGCAATACCAAACCATAGCTTTCTACCCTAAATGGTGTAAAATAAATTATAAAAATATGCTAAAAATTTAAATCATATTTACATTTACGAGCTTAGGTCATAACAAAAGTCGGGAACACTAACCAGATGTTATTTCAGTTTGCCTTGGCGTTCCTGAAATGCCCGAATTGCAATGAGTTAAGAAGTTTAGAATAGGATATTGGTCCGTCTTATATGTAAGACACACTTTGTCAGCATTAAAGATTTTTTTTTTAAATCTATGTTTGTTTTGCTGTTTGCATTGCACTTATAATAATCTTTATTCACCAATTGGCTTTTCACTGCCAACGTCAAATAAAATTGCTTTTAAACCTGTTGTAAACATATTTTAGTCAACTTAAAATATTGGTATCGCATAAGTCTGAAATCTGGGAATCACAAGCTACGAAGGTAGCTTGGAAAAAAGTAAACATATTCGTTGAATTCAGCTCTGCAAACTTTTTCGGATTAAAACTGCTGCTACAAATGTTACGATAGCAAGCCCGGAATTAACAGATCACTTTGATTTTAAACGAGTAGAAGACAACTGCTAAAGGCTGCGGAATAATCGTGTTTTTAACTCATGTTGGGTAAAGAGTTTTAAGTGTTTTTTAACTAGACGTGGCAGTAGGACCTTGCGAAATTTAAAAATGTATGTTTTGTAAGAAAAAAAGAAGGATGTTGTTAATATTATTGTATGAATTACAACAAAATAAAAGGTGTAAATAATAATATTGGCAAAAATAAATTAAATTATGGAAAGAAGATAAGTTATTTATTGTCACATTATATTTGCTTAAGAATTATTAAAGTTATATTTTAAAATGTATGTTTAACATAATTAAATATACATACTATATTATGTATTAAAATACTATTGACAGCTATATTTTTAACTAATAGACTTTGCTACTTAGATAAAAATTGTTTAAAAATGGCTTTTTTTAATTTTCTCAATAAAATATTATTTATTTAAAATGCAAAATATTCCTTAAATAAACGTTTGTTCCTTAATGCTTACAATACAGAAATATATCTAAGCTTTTCTTTCATTATCTTATTGACCAATACAATTAATATTTTGTATTTGAAACATCACAACTTTTATGTTAGCTCCGAATATACAAACTCGTTAATGTAATGTATAGCAGAAATTTTAACGCAATTGCAGTGATTTATATTTTTGGTTCAGGAGTTATGGTCAGGGTTATGGTTGAATTCATTGCAGGATTAACATTAGTTCTAAATAATTTACTACGGAAACGCTAATCAGGCATTCAGAATTTACAGAGAAATAAGTCAGTTTTCGGTAAACGTTAAAGGCTTTCCTAGTATTCCTAATTTAACTTAAAATCAGGCTTAATATATTAAAACCAAAGAAATATTACCAATATAATTGGCCAAGTTCTTTATTAACATCTCGAAGGAGAGCGGAGCGAGCAGATTTTTATGTCACGTGGTCTCGTAGCAAATGATCTACTAATGGAACACGTCTCATACGATGGATGGATAAAATAATGGAACGATTTTAAGCAAAAGGAGCAAAAAAGTCAATGACGAACTTGGACATTGTATAAAGTGTGGGCATATCTGAAATTAGTTTTGCAAAATTGTAGTTAACAACTGTAAAACGGTGAAAGTAAATATTGGCTAAGTTTCAATATTTAATCTTAGATGAGAACGAAGCAAGCAGATTTTCATGTCACGTGGTCTTGCAGCAGAGGATCTGCTCGTTCCGCTCCTATCCGATATTTGATATTGGAATTTAGCCATTAAGGTGTATTGATTGGTTTTCTATACCAGTGAGAGTTAACCGAGGTACAAGTAA
The DNA here is from genome assembly GCA_019359885.1 of Listronotus oregonensis. Lineage (NCBI taxonomy): Eukaryota > Metazoa > Arthropoda > Insecta > Coleoptera > Curculionidae > Listronotus > Listronotus oregonensis. Next base: position 193,892 of record JAHBCN010000391.1, on the reverse strand, counting down.
TCCCAGGTTATGGAGGGTAAAGAGAAGGAGAAATTTCTTTAACTAAGAAACTGTCTGTCAAAATGTGTTAAATTAGGGCTACAGTGCAACAGGGTAAATTTAAAAGAGCGCTAAAAGCAAGGAGGTTATAAAAGTAATTGGAGAGAACGCGGGCTCTGCACAAGGGCAAAAAATGCCACTTCGGTCATATTGGTCCCACCTGGCAGTTCGAGGCGGTTTTATTTGTGTTTTCATGTGTTTTGATTTAGTTTCCATTATATGTGAAAAGATTTTACTGGGGTTTATAGATATTTCATAATTTAAAACAATAATGAGGAAGTTTTTAGTTTCAGGTTGTAAAAATTTGGGTGATTTAAAGGAGAATTTGAGTGGAATAATATTTTACAGGCGCATATTCCATAATTATTTTATTTAATTATGATTCATGCTGTTTAAAATGAGAATTTGCTTAAATGATTTGATTGTTTAAAAAGTATTAAACGCTCACACTATTTACAAACCTCCACGTTTTTTGACAGCAGTGATTCATTTAATGTTATATTTACTTAATTTCTTACTTTGGCAAGCTTCAATTTGTCAACAACTGCTATTTTCATACCATAACCCTTGCCTATGTTAGCGGATTTTTTAGCTGTTATTTACTGCTTACAGCTGAACATTTTTTAATTCGTCCCCCATATGAGATTTTTCTCCATCCCTCTACCCTCCATATCCAAGGCGTACGCGAAAACGCATTCTAATAAAAGATTTGTGTTGCTTACTTAGCTAAGCTACCAGAATATTGGGATTTTTATTTAAATTAACATAAAAATAATTCTATTTGCATTAAGGAATCCCTTTACCGACTAACTTTTAATTGCTGGTTATTGAAAATAAGTCCGGAAAATAAATGCTTTTTTAAGAAGAGGTAAAAAAGAAATTAAAGTGTACTTTACCATATGATTTCATAAAAATGTATCACTACAAAAATATTTAATCAAATAAAAGGTAAAATCGACAGGACGGCTCGATGCAGCCCACGGTGCTTTCGCCCAAAGAGTATAGAAGAGGGGAGAGGAACAATTATTCCTAATTCGAGGAGTGGCATAATTTAAATCAAGTGTTGGGGATTTCACTTAATGCGCACTACTACTCCAAGGTTAAAAATCGGCAATGCGCATGACACGAAATCCCAAAAAGGACTGCTATGTTAAGTTGACAGCTAAATTGGTTAAAGTCCGTAAGAGGTTGACCTGATAATATTGAACCAAAAGGCAAGTGCGTACTGCATATTTTGTTTACCCATAAATTAAATATAAACCCCTATATGTGTGTTTTAGCAAAAAAAAAACAAAAAAAAAATTTAACCAATTTTGAAAAGTCACATGTGGGTGGGGGTAAGACAACCGCTCCACTCCCCATTTCGGTACTCTTTGTTGCCGCCCACAAAAGTAGGGATGTATTACTAAGGACACGATATTTAATTGAATATATTATATAGAAATCAAAAATACTTTTAAAAATTATCTGACAATGACAAATATAGAAAGGTTTTTCAAGAAAAAGGATGATATATTTTGTATGTTGTTGGTAAAAGTGCATATATATTTAATTTATAGAAGTTTAGCCACCATATGACAAAAAGGGTTTAAAAATTAAAAAAATATATAAAAATTTAAAACTCGTTGAAGTATTAGAGAAGTGAGCAAAGTAAAAAAAAACAATATCTTTTTGTATAAAATCACTTTAGGTGTGGCAAGATGGCCTTTGTGATTTTTTAGGTTGCAGGCAATAATACCTAACAATTTTAAGATATGCTGCGTTGTCTTAATACTGCCATTGTATAAACAAGTAACAAACACGAAAGTGCACTGTCCACCGGAACCCTATTTCTTTATAATGAAGCGGGAGGAAAAAAAATATTTTAAGACCACTTTAAAAAAAGGGGTTAAAACAATTTTTTTTTTAGTAAAAAAAAAATATTTCAAAGGGGTTTGGGCAATTTTTTTTTGCTGGCCTTTTTAAACTAAATCTTGGTATTTGTTAGTTTTTTTTGTTCTAAATATTTTAAATTTTTTTTTTTAAAGGAAAGGTTTTTTGGTTTTTTTAAATTTGGGGTTTTTAAAAATTTAAAAGGGTTTTTTTAAAAAAATTTAAAAATTTAAAAAAAAATTTCCCCTTTTTTTTTATTTTTTATTTTTTTTCTTTTTTTTTTTTTAAAAAAGGGGAAAAAAATTTTGTTTCAGATTAATAAGTAATTCTATCGACCAAAATTATATTTTAATTAGAGATAGTCTGGCTGTCTAAGTTTCTTTTTTGTAAAAAAAATTTTTTTTTTTTTTTAAAACCCCAAAAAAAATTTTTTTTTTTTTTTTTTTTTTTTTGGAAAAGTATTGTTTCTAAAAAATGGGATTGTAAAACAAAAAATTTCTTTTTTTTATGCCTAAAATTTCAAAGTTTTTTCTTAAAAAATAATTGTTTGTAAAAATACTAATTTTTTAAAAGTTTTGTTTAAATTTGTACATTTTGTATTGTGTTGCCGTATGCTCAAATTACTTTCTGTTGGATTTTCTTTCGCTTATTGCAAGTTTTACTTTTGTAAGCCTGTAATTGTTCTTTTGCGTGGTAGTAGAGAAATAGTCTTTTAATTCTTAAAAGTAATATTGTATTAATACTATAAAATAAAATTTTTTTTTTATTTTAAATTTTACCTATTAAATTAAAATATTTTTTGTGCTAAAATTTGATATGCAAATAAATATAGATTCCTCTGCATTCATTGGTAAGATTAATACATTTAGTTAATGTAATGGTAGAATTCTATCAAGACTTCGTTGAGCAAAAACTGTTTTTAACCATGTAATTTTAAGTTATTTAATAAAATTTATTCTGTAAAGTGAATAAAATAATGTTACATTTATATCTGGAATAACCTTTTTGGATAAAAAAAACATTAATAAAGGCTAAAATCAGCCAAAACATCTAAAATTTAAAAAAAAATAACATGAAACTAAAATATTTTTGATTTGTTGTTGAACCAAAAATTTATATATATATATATATATATATATATATATATATATATATATATATATATATATATATATATATATATATATATATAAAAAAAAAATATATATATATAATATATATATATAAAATAAATAAAAAAATTATTTATATATTATTAATAATAAAATAATAATAATAATATAAAAAAATATATATATATATATATAATATATATATTTAAAGAAATAAAAATATTTATAATGTATAAAAAAAAAAAAAATTGTTTAATTTAATTTTAAAATTTTAAATATTTAAAAGAAAAAAAAAAAAAAAAAATAAAAAACATACAGATGCTCTGCATCAAGTTTCTTTTAAAAATACAATTTAACGTAGCACAAAAATTTTTATGTATTTATATTGTAAATTTATAATTAAAGAAAATCTTGAAATCTTGAAATAAATATATACATTATTACCGTACAAATTCCTGTGATACCAATTGGGCGTATCAGCAACTCATTTTTAGGTTTATAATTTACAGTTTCCAAAAGGTCAAAATTTTCCCCCTTTAAAACCTTTTTTTAAAAATTTTTTTTATTTAAAAAAAAAATTTTAGAAAAAAAGGAAAAAAGGGTTTGAATTTATTTTTTTCTAGGTACTGATAGCCTCAATTCATTTGTCAAAGGTTAAAAAAACCGTAACTTTTATCTAATTACAATTTTCAGCTGTTTACAAATTTATTAAAGCTTGATAAAAAAAAAAATGTAAAAAAAAAAAAACAAAAAAAATTTAAATCAAAAAATTGACAAAAAATTCACTTTAAATTAGCAAGAAATTTACTTATATTTCACATATTTTCTATTGGGTGTAAGTCTATTGACATTACGATACAATTTGAGTTTTTTTTATTAATATAAAAGTTAGAAAGTTTAAAATCAAAGTTAGATATTATTTACAGTTCTGGGGACACCCGGTATTAATTTTGGATGAACTATCTTATTAATAAGTTCGGATATTACCTTAACTCTCTGCCAATCTCCAATACATGTTATTTACAAATCACTGTTATTATTCACTTAATTTGAATCACCACTTATCATTACCTTAAAACTTTACGTAGAGTATGTCATTTTAAATTCGACACAGAAACATATTTAAGAAGCTTTACTTAGCTAGAATTGTACAGTTTTGTACGAGGCCTTACACTTTAACTTGCTTACGGAAAAAATGTGATGAGCCAATTTTCTTATGCTAACACGGAGAAAGTAGTACTATACTATCATTGAAACCTGACATTTTCATCAAATATTTAATTAGAAACATTTAGGTGATTTTTCCGAAAATGCTATAGATTTTTTTTTCGGTCTTAACGTAATAAAATTAGAAAACTTTCCAGCCATGGTAACCTTAACCAAAAACTCAGCTGTACTCCCGTAAGAATTAAAGGAACACTTCCAGTCACGTACGATTTTCGATACGACCCCTTCTCCTTGGTTTTTTTTGGCGCGAGCGTGACGTACTCTTAAGCTGCTACCTCTTTTCGCGACCACCTAACCCCATGGGGTTTTTCGAAGAACCCAAGCTCTCATTGCATGCGTCGTCTCGCTACGTAATCACAGAATTATGCAATCATGCCGGAGCGCGGCTGTGGCGCTCGAAATCAACTCGGTTTGTTTGTATTATAATCCAGTAAATCAAGGGACAAAGCGGTACATAAATCCGTACAGGTTCCCCTTGTGGCGCAATTTTTGGGGCTTCGGGGATGCTTTCAAGCAAAAAAAAGTTTATCAACATTAACAGGTGGAAAAGGGCTGAAAATAGCCCCTCAAGGCCCGAAACATGGGTTTTCCACTAATGTCTGCCAAAATATGCGAATTGGAGAATTTTTGTTTTAACAAAAAATGAAGATAGCCTTGTAATCTACAAAAATTGTTTTTATAATGTTTTTCAAAAAATCGATAGTTTTCGAGATAACGGGACCCTCATATCAACTGCCGCTCTACCATTAGAATGCCGTTACCTTCATGGCCTCATTTAAAAGCGGGCAGACCAATTGTTCCATTAGCCGGGCAATAATATACATTTTTTAATCATTTAAAGTTCATCGGAATTGGAAAACCCGTACCTATCATTGCATATGAGTTTGGGTCCATTCTGATTTTTCTAGAATAATAAACAGTTTATTTTTTACAAAATTTTGAGAGTATCTCATTAATTTATTGATATTTTTTGGAAAACTGGTTTGTTATTAACATTTCTTTTTTATAATGAGACCTTAGCAATTATTCAATGATTCCAAAAATTTTTTTTTACCATCTTTCTTGCGTTTTGATAAAAAAATCTGTTTTGCCCATCTTCATTTTTAGCCGTTTTTGCAAAAAATATTGGTGTCGCAAAAAAAAATGGTAGAGACCATTTTTGTAGATTTCGAGGTAATTTTCATTTTTTGTCTAAACAAAAATTCTCTAATTCGCATATTTTGGCAGATATTCGCGGAAAACTCATTTTTGGGACTTTGGGGGCCATTTTCAGCGGGTTTCCACGTCGAAATCGTGATAAACTTTTTCTCGCTCGAAAGCATCTGCGAAGACCTAAGAATTGCGCCACAAATAAATACTGTACATATTTATTACAGCTTTGGGTACTTTCAGGTTTTCACTGGACTATTCGAGATTTGTAGATTTTGGAGTGGTCGCGGTATGTTTTTGATTTAAATAAAGCTGTGTTGTCGCGATTATAAGGAAAATCCACTGTTTAAATTTAGATTTTTTTTATTTTATACAAATTTAGAAGGAATGTTAAAGTACTTGTGGCTATAGAAAAATAGCTTTCAGGTTGCAAGATGTATTTCTGCAACACTCTTTTTAAAAATAAAAAAAAATGGAAAAAGATGGGCGTTTCAATTTTTAAAAAGTTTTTCTTGTTTTTTTTTCCAAACAGACCTTAATAGGATATGCCATGAATATTATATCCGCAAAAAAATTCTACTCTTAGATCTATAATATAATTTTTAAGCCGGTATATTATATTTTATTTGTGTCATGTAAAACATCGCTTTGTAGCTAATGATAATGGCACGTCAATTTATCATTTTCGTGTTAACTTAGGATCAATACTTAATAAATGAATTTATATAATGTTAATAGTGGGAGCTTTACTGTATTTTCCAGGCCACAATTCATAATATAATCACAGTGATAAGAACTATTTTGATTCGGTCGTTTTTGAATTTTAATTATTATGGTTTTTACGTTTGACTTCTAAAACATATTTAAAATAATCCTACCATAATTTATGCGTTTTTTTTATTCTACGCTTTTTATTTTTACCTTGCTTAGTATACAGGGTCATTATTCTTAAAAAGTATGAATATTTTGCCCATGAATAACTTAGTCGATATCAACAAAATAAATTTCTTTTTTTTAATTGTCTAATATTAAAAAAAAAAAAAACTTTTTAAACATGTTAGTCCACTATATATATTTTAACAATATTTCTTATAGGTTTTTTTGTGCGTTTGGTATTAAATTGAGTATTTTCTACAATTTTTAAAAATAGGGGTTATATTTAAATTATTTTATTGTATTATTATAGTTAAATTAGGTTACATTGGTTCTTGAACTTTCGCTTTTTTAAAATTATCTTTTAGTAAGCTAATACATTTGGTATTTATAAGCTAAAACAGCTTATAAATACAAAAATTACCATTGATAAGCAACATTCTAGTGCTTTTTTTGTATCTATAAACCTTTCAAATCGTCATTGGTCAAAACTTTTTTTTAGTGGTTTAAATGGTTGCTAAAGAATCCAATTATTTAAGTTTTAGTCCAGGGTATTTGGATCAAAATGGATCGAAGTAAAGAAATTTTTACGGCCAGCAGATATCGAGATGCGGTTTTCTGCATTGTGTTTAAAAAGCTCCCAGGAAAAAAGTCTTTATGCTGTGGTTATGCCATTTTTCGAAAAAAATGCTTTTTGGTGCAATAAAGGCATTTTGCAATTGCATAATTACTTGCGTTATTATAAAAACGACTGGAATCTCAAAAAAATCGCCCAAAAATTATTACTAGGGGGTTTGTGGGGATGCTAAATTCAATTCTGGCATTAGAATTACCCGGGGGCTCTGGGGGGGGCTTTGCAGGAGTGCCCGGTGGGTGATTGGGGGGGAAATTGCAGCGTCCATGAAAATCAGCCGAAAATCGTTACTCGGGGATGCCAAATTTAATTCTGGCATTAAAATTACCCGGGTGCGCTCAAAGGTGAAGAAGATCTTTAGTATTTAAATTAAAATTTAATATTAATAAAAAGTACAATTTATTATTTAATTAAAGTATTATTTTTATAATGTGTGATTTTTTTACTTTCTTCATTACCTTTCCCCGCAGAGCCACCCCCAAGCGCCTCCGGGTAATTCTAATGCCAGAAATTGGTTTGGGCGAACCCAGAAAAGTTTTCCGGCTGATTTTCATGGGGCTTCCACCCCCGTCCCCCCCTCCAACAAAACCAGTTAACATTAAACCCCGTAAAGCCAACCAATGGAAATAAAAACAAAACCAAAATAAAAAAAAAACCCCGTTTTTTTGGGAGCTTTCTGAACACAATGCAGAAAACCGCATCTTGATATCTGCTGGCCTTAAAAATTTCCGATTTACTTTCTAACTTCCCTGAAGAAAAAGTTTATTAATATTTGCCAAATGTCCTTGCTCAAAATATTTTAAAATTTCCATAGAAACAATCTTTTCAAACAAAATTAATAGTTGCTTTTGTGTAAAATGTGACTAACGGGTAAACTACAAAAACTATATTCTTGGCTTTGTTTGCTATTCCTTTTCAATAAATATCAGGCATATAATCAATTTTTACCCAACCGGTGCTTCTGCGGGAAAACTAAAATCAGATTGACTTTCACCTTTATTCTGGTTTTTAACATTTTTGTTAGGACTTAAGCAAACAAAAGCGCTTTTAAAGTTACGCTCTTAGTGTTTGTATTGCATCAGCCCCTATAAACAACTGCTTTTCTCTAAGTACTTTCTTTTATTATAGTTTTTGTTTGTTGTAGCATACAATATATTATGGTCTTAATAGTAGTTTGTTATTCAGAAATAGAGTACTCTATTTTACACTTTTTTGTCAATAAACCGTTTGTTATCGTCAGTGTAATTTAGGACTAGGTGTTTGGTATGAATTCTGGTGTAAACTAGTTTTTAATTAATTACGCTAACTTTCGAAGTAGTGAAGTTAGATGCATTTTTACTACAAGACTTAAAGTTGTTTGTTTATAATCATTATGATAAAACCATTTTTAATTTCTGAAATAAGTCTTAAACGCGTTTGGTATAAAAATCAAATTAAAATTCATTTACACTTAGTTTCACTTTTTAGTCCTACACTAACCTACTTTAAACTTGATAACAAACAGACCTAGTGTGATAAAATCCTGGTACGTACTTAAAAAAAATGTATGACTCTAGGACAAATTTTTTAACTTAGCCAGCTGTTCCGGCACCAGACTTTTTATTCTTTTTAATAAAATCTTTCTAAATTTATTTTATTTCTCAAGTGTATTATGCGATTTGTGTGGAAAACATTTTTTAAATTAAAAAAAATCATTAAAATAATCGTGTCAATATTTAAAAAAATATATTTTTATAAAATTATGGGTTTAAATCGGGTACGTTTAATTTATAAATAAAATATAGTTTTAGGTCATAAAACTTTAAAAAAAAGTTAGAAGATCAAATAACCCAAAATTTTCGTGTTATTCAAATGGTTCCAAATTTATTAAAGGCATCTTATTGAGCCTGTATTTTGGCAATTAATTAAAATAACGGAAAAACTGTAATTTATTAAATGTTTGGAATACAAATGGGATGAAACCTTTTTGAATTTTTTAGAAAAAATCAACTATTAAATTTTTTATTGAATTAGGGGATATGGGGGTTTTTTAATCATTTTTTAACCCTTTTCACCCTAAAAAATCATTTCCCTAAAAAAAAGTTTTTTCTCATTTTTAATGGTACATATAGGTTTTTTTGGGCCACTGTTCAAGAAAATATCAGAAATTACATTTGAGGTAAGAAAGGCTAAATTTACACTTTTTACCCTACACCCCTAAAATACACATTCCGCTAAAAAGTTTTCCCCGTTTTTAATGGTACATATAGGTTTTGGTCACTAAATTCGAATATGAGATTATGGGCTTAGAAGGGCTAAATACACCCTTTTCTACAACACACACCCCTAAAAAATACATTTCGCTAAAAAAAAGTTTTTTCTCATTTTTAATGGTACATATAGGTTTTTTGGGCCACTGAATTCAAGAACAATATCAGAAATTACATTTGAGGGCTAAGAAAGGCTAAATTTACACTTTTTTTACCCCTACACCCCTAAAATACACATTCCGCTAAAAAAGTTTTCCCCGTTTTTAATGGTACATATAGGTTTTTGGGTCACTAAATTCGAATATGAGATTATGGGCTTAGAAGGGCTAAATACACCCTTTTTTACAACACACACCCCTAAAAAATACATTTCGCTAAAAAGAGTTTTTCCTAATTTTATTGGTTCATATGGGTTTTTGGGCCACTTAATTCGAATATTACTATTAGAAATTACATTTGAGGACTTAAAAGGGCTAAATTTCCGTTTTTTTACACCCACACCCCTAAAATATACATTTCGCTAAAAAAAGTTTTCCCCCTTTTTAACGATAAGTATAGGTTTCTTAAGTCACTGAATTCAAATATGATATTCAAAATTACATGTGAGGGCTTAGAAGGGCTAAATTCACCCTTTTTTACACCTTACATCCCTTAAAAAGACTTTTCGCTAAAAAAAGTTTTTCCCCGTTTTTAATGGTACTTATAGGTTTTTGGGTTACTGAATGCGAATAGGATATTAAAAATTACATTTGAGGGCTTAGAAGGGCTGAATACACCTTTTTTACACCATACACCCCTAAAAATACATTTGATATCAGAAATTACATTTAAGGGCTAAGAAGGGTTAAATTTACCCTTTTTTACACCCTACAACCCTTAAACATACATTTCGTCAAAAAAGTTTTTCACTCTTTTTTTATTGTACATAGGTTTTTTTGGGCCACTAAATTTAAATCTAATACCAGGAATAATAATAAGAGGGATTAGTTTTGGTTAGTTTACCCCTGTTTTTAACTTCTGTTGCTCTATAGACCCTATTTTTTCTAAAATTACTGTTTTTTTTAGGGGATGATGTCGGTTTATTGGGTCGTTAAATTCAAATCTCAAGTCAGAAACGATAATCAAGGGGTTGGATTGAATTTCCCGTAAAATACGAATTTGTTTTTAATTTTTTGAGATATATTAAAATAGGGCTCCAAAAAATTTTAATTTTTTTTAAATACGATTTTTTTTAAAAACGGTATCTTTTTTTGTCCGACAGGTCTTAAAATACTTCTATTTTTGAATCCTAATGCTATTTTATTTTTTTTGTGCTTTTGCGTTTTATTATTTTTTTGGGCCGCATTAATGCATATTAAAAAAATAATGACAGATTCAGATTTTACGGGAAATTTTTTTGGGGTGTAAAAAAGTGGTGAATTTAGCCCTTCCAAGCCCTTAAATGTAATTTTTAATATCATATTCGAATTTAGCGACCCAAAAACCTATATGTACCATTAAAAATGGAAAAAACTTTTTTTTAGCGAAATGTATTTTTTAGGGGTGTAGGGTGTAAAAAATGGGGTAAAAAACACCTCCATTCGTAGTATCCAATATCCCTTTCCGACACTTTGGAGTTGATCTGCAAATAAGAGTGCAAAAGGTTTTATCTCGATTTATGTACTTCCGAAATCATTTCTAGGTTTAAAGTGTTTTTTAACAGATTTACTCATATTATATAGTCGTCCACGTATTTCAAAATCTTAAAGTTTGGAGAGGGATTTAAGTTTTCGTCTTTCTTTGTGCATTTATGGCGTAAATACGTTACAGCTAATTACTAGGTGCTGCTCTATGCCTTTACTGCCTTTTGAAATATGTGGAAAGATTTAAAAAACCGTAATTTTTTACCGTAGTCAGTGCTTTACCAAGTAAAAAAAACTTTAATAGCAGCATTTTTATAAACAAAATAACTGGGCATTCCATTTTTTTCAATTTTCGTTATGGCGTATTACTCTAATAAATTTTTTTATCGTGAAAGAGTTTACGAAGTTTACTAATTGCTAACGTACCATGGGTGTCTTAAGTGAAATAGGAGAGAGAGAGAGAGAGAGAGTTTGTTACAAAAAGACTTAAAGATTTGGAGGTTTAAAGAGAAAGATTAAACCTCTGAGGAAACAAGTTTCACAGTCTGGACACTCTAAGGATAAAAGAACAAATAAAGTGGAGAGTTCGTGGCCTCCCTAGATGGACTGTAAAGGGATATATAATAGTGACACTTCGTGTTACTTTATTAAGGACTGCCAATAAAGAACTAACTATCTTGGGTAATTCTTCTGGGCAGAAACCGTAAAAATACCTGAGTAGGATCGCCTACAGCGCCAGTTGAGATGAAAGGGAAGTTTTTCTGTAAGAGTGGAATTATTAATAAGGCAAACGACTCTTCTTTCAATTAAATAGAATGCTAACAGTTGTGGAAGACCCCCCCAAAGTCATGAGAGCAATAATCAATGGGTCTGATTTGGGATACGTACAGAGTATACAGATTAGCAGGAAGACATACTTTCTGGTTTTAAGGGAAAATTTGAGCTTATTTGAGGCTGCAATGGCAATGTACTTAATGTGTTTATGCCAATGGGCCTCTTGCATTAGATTTATTTTGAACTAAAAATACGTCAAATCTTTCCCTTTGCAAAAAGCTGAGTGAGGACATAAGGATTGCCGAGTTCCAATATTACTTTTTTTGCTTCGTTAATTTATTTCATTCAGAGCAAAAAAATCCATTTTTTTCCTTTATTCCGATTTAAAATAAATCGGTTTAATGTCAATTAAATATGAAACATAATAGCACGTACCGTCTTCCCGATACCTAGGGGCATTAATAAGATCAAATAACAACGATAAGTAGAAATATGACAGCGCATAACAAGGAAATAATTAATACTATGCAACCCAGCAATTATTACGAACAAGAATCCTATATATCAAACTATTATAAGACCAGTTGTAACTAATACTAGCGAAACATGAACCATGACCGTACAAACACGTTACTGCTCAATCGTTTTGAGAGAAAGATCCTTAGAAAAATATTTGGAGCAGTCTCGGATCAACAAATGTCGGGGTACAGGATGCGCAAGTATAGCATAAGAAATCAAGTCAAACTGATTATGATAGCTGGGACATGTCCAAAGGAGTAATGACTTAACGCTAATTAAATTGGTCTGAGAAAAAACCTCTAACAACAAAAGACCACTTGGGCACCCAAAACTTCGGTGGCGGGATAATATCCGCAAGGACCTTTAAACCCTGGGGTGCTCAAATGGGAAGAAGCCACACAGGATCGGAGAGAATGGAGGAGACTTGTTGAGGCGGCCAAAATCCACCCCGGGTTGTAGAGCCATGGATTGGATTGGATATCTTAGGAGTTATTTTGTATATAGAAAATTCACCTGCCTGTGTATCATTGTGTTCTGCATTCTTAAAAAAAATACTAAAAGACGATACTGTTTACAGTTGACGTTATTTTAAAAATTATATTTATTTAAAAAATTTGTTATCTCCCTTTTAAACATAATATAAATAATAAAAAATATATAATAGGCAATATGAACATTCTATATATATATATATATATATATATAATATATATATATATATATATATATATATATATATATATATATATATATATATATATATATATATATATATATATATATATATATATATATATATATATATATATATATATATATATATATATATATATATATATATATATATATATATATATATATATATATATATATATATATATTAAAAAGTTTATTAAGCGCAAAAAAATTTATAATAAAAATGTCATCAAAATTTTAATAACGGCATATTTAAAGACAAACTATTTTCAAGCGATCTGCTCATAAATTAGCCTTTAAGTATATTAAACATCCTAAGTCTAATCTACGAAAGCACAGGTATGGTATTTTATGAGAAGGCCTTTAGTAGTAGAATAATTACTGTAAAATGGTCTGTAAAATTACACTTCGGTCGACGAACCTCGCAGTCTTGTTATCGATCCACCTACCAAAAGCGATCTCTTGGGGTTGATATCGTAAGTTAGAAATGAACAGCCCGGCGACACGTTGAGTTTTAAGGTTTGGACTATACACAGATTTGCTTTCGTTTAGTTTGTGATATTATAATGTTGAGAGTAAAAATAGATATATTGCTAATAACAAATTTGTCGCGTTTTATCATTAAGTTTACTACTAGTCGGTAAACTTCGTAAGCATATAATATATTGAATTATTAACCAATTCTAAAATATTAATAGTACATTATAAACCTAGGGACTAAAGTGCTACTTTTAATCCCGCTGCGAAGCTGTCAGGTGGAAAGTTATTATATTGTGGACATTCATACACCACCTGGAACAATTTCTGAGTTCCTATGACATTAAACAAAAACTGAAATTGTTAAAAATTGAGCATTCGTGGTAATGGATATAGAGATAGAAAAAACAGCCAAAGAGGCAATAAATCAGTTGTTGCCAACGAAATAAAAGAAAATTTACGAGAAGTTTCTAAACATAAAAACTGGCGCGCCAGTCGCAATGTTGAAAACATTACGGAAGAAAAGGAGCTTGTGGCCTACTTCTTGAAGAAATCGACCAAGTTGAAAGCTTTTTGCTGTGGAGTCTGTATTCAATGCTAAAAGCAACAATTATTAAAGAACTGTAAACTAATTTCATTTTTGAAAACGCAAAATGATGGCTATAAACCGAAAAAATCAAAGGTAGATTTGGATCAAGTAAAAGAATTCTTAGTAACAGCTCCTGATGAGGAATTTCTGGCACACAAGGTAAATTAGTACCTAATGTTTTTTAATATGTTCTTTTCTTGTTGTCTCAGCTGTACTGTAGTCTATAGACTACTTTTACTTGTTTTGTTACAGGTGGCGCTTATTATGGATGTATCAGGGGCATGCCACGTTAGCAAAAAGTCGTCATAATCCACATATCATGACGACTTTTGCTAGTAAACGTTCGAAACCAAAAAACTAAAAAGATCGGTCGTTTGTAATAAAAAGGGCAAATAAAGACTTTACCGAAGTAGTGGCACTGATCGGGAAATATATTGCTTTAAGACCACACACAAAACACACAAGATTTTTTGTTGCTTACCAGAATGGAAAATGCAAATTCCAGCCAATGGGTAAAAATAGTTTTGGTCAGCTTTCCACCAAAATCGCCAAATTTTTAAGTTACCATATGTTACCATGTATACTGGCCACTGCTTTCGCAGGACATTGGCCTCCTTGTTAGCAGATTCAGGGGCAAACATAGATCAACTAAAAAGACATGGTGGGTGAAAAAGCACTGCGGTTGCGGAAGGATACGTCGAAAATTCACTTTCTCAAAAGAAAACTGTCTCCAACCAGATTTTTTCAAGTACCTCGTCTAAAGTTTTAGTAGCCTTAGTACCTTTTAATTTTCAAAGACACTATTTGAAGGGATTTAATTTTTTAACAATCCCTCAGGACTTAAAAGTGCCACTTTAGTCTCTGAAAACAGACATTGTACAATTGAGCTTTTACCAAATAAATACTGGGGTAGCTCAGAGCTTAGTATCGGCACTAACTTTTTTCTTTTCCACATTAACACATACTGTGTTCGTGCCCAGCACTGGCACGACTAAGATTCGCAATCCTCGGCAATGACACCTTGTTGCCGGGGGAGATGAAAGATCTCTTCCAACAGGATCATCAAATTTATTAGAAGTCTGGACCTGGTGGGAGAAATATAAAAGGGTGTGAGCCACAATAGACCGATCGGTCGTGGTGGAAGGGTATTATACCCACTCTCTTCAAACCTACCTACCTACCTACCTCTGTCGTCGGGGATTTGTGGCCCTTTTAAGGTAATTTTATATATTCTGATACGAGAAATTAGCCAATATAAGTGATCTCTTAGCAGTTCTCATTAAAGCATCAAAAAGTGCCACTCATGCATCCGTTAACAGCCCACCCAAAAAAACACGAACTTTTTATACCTAGAGTGTCTAGACTGTGAAACATGCTGCCTGCAAAAGCGTTTTCTTCCTCTTATCACCTTCAAATCTTTAAGTCTCGTGTATGTCCCGTGTTATCAAACTATCTTTTATTCGATTTAAAACACTCCTTGGTATGTTAGTACTTATTTTTTAGACCCTTATAGACTAGCCCAAGATTTAAATAAAAGTTAAGTCAAGGGTTATAACTTGTATATATTTTTTGTTTATAACAACCCCTAAATGTTTAACCCATCTTATGCCTCAGTTTCGTCAATGTGGTCCAAGCACTGAGTGTACGACACTTTTTAGACAATGCGATAGTGCTACCACGGATGTTTTACAAATATTTACTACCTTTGAACTACCCTCTGCCTGCCTCGGTCTGGGTAATGTCATACAGTAGGACCTACAAGTTAAGTGAATTACAAACCACAACCAACTGTCCACGATGGGCACTAGCGATCGTCTCTCCAAATACTAACCGGGTCCAGAGTTACTTAACTTTGCTGATTTCACGGGAACCATATACCATACCACACCATACAATAGAGCTTTATTTGTTACAAAAATATTTAAAATTTTAACTAAATAACTACATATAATACATTATAATAATGTATTCCTTGCGCTCCTCATCTACCTTTTCAGGTCTTGGGGAAGAGATTCCGGCCAGTTAGAAACTGGGCGGGGGCGAGATGGACCCCGGTTGGTAGTTTCAGCTGATTGGTATTATATTCAATTCAACTTCCACAGGTTGTGAGCTTTCGGAAGCTGTTACATTGTTTATTACTGTGGTAGTTTGAAGAATTTTAAATGTTATGAGCTTTAATGTTAAGTTTTTAAAATATTTATGCAGAAAAAAGTTTCCAAAAAACCTGCTTGATTGATGCAGGTTCCATAGCGCGCAACTGTATTGGTTGCCATTTATTTATTTGTTCCTATTCTTTCATTCGTATTTTGTTTTTAATGTATCAGTGAAGTTACACATTACGGAAACCGGTGTTTGTATTCTGAAAAGCAATGTAAAAAATTGAAACCGGGTTTAGATCAATTTAGAAGTTAGTTAGCTATAGCTTTTTTCGGGTTCGGTAAATTACTGTTCTAGAACCGTCTGGCGCCGACGCAGTTCAAAATCGCCTGTTCGGGTTTTAAAGAACTGTTTTTGGACTTTTAAATTCTGAGTTCGCGTTTTTCTAGGACTACATTGGACAGTTCTAGAACCGTCCGTATTAGACGGCACTCCGTGGCAAGAATCGTTTCTAGACTATTTGACGCATCCGTAAATTGATTAGTATGGAGGTTAGTTTTGTCGAAGTCGTAAGTATTTCAATTTATTGAATTTTGTGTTTCGTTGCGCTTGTGGCAATGAAATGAAAAAAGAAATATTAGGGATTTTCTTAAGTAATGCATTAAGCTCATCTTCTTCATCTGAAAGTGGTGATGATAAATGCGTTCGAGATTTATAAATGTCCGATAGTCCTGGAACTGTCAGAGAACTATTCTAAGTATTGAGCTACCGCGCAAACAGTTCTCGGATAGTTTAAGAATCGTTCGTAAAACGCAACCCGATAAAAGCTTATGTCCTTGGTATTTAAATTGTTTTTCTCTTACAAATAAAATTATTTTTTTATATTTAAATATTATTCTTTCGCTTAAGTAATTTCTCCCAGTGACACTCCTATAATACAGGATGTGACAACTATGGTTAGTGTCGAAAGTGTAATTGCAGAAAAGTTAAGTGTTAAATTATTTAAATAATAAATAAAAAGTCAGAAAATTTTTAATTTATAATATTTAAGTCGACCTCTTTTGACAACCGGAGCCTATCGTGAAATTTTTTACCTGTATTTACCAGAACACCCTGTAAAAATAAAAATAAAAAATTTAAATAATAGTTTCTAACAGCAATTCACAAAAAAATTATTGGTACAGATCAAAAATAAAAAATATTTTTTATATATTTAGTTTTATTTAGTCGACAAGCTCCAATGCTAAAATTTTATTGTCTTAGAAAGTGTCAAAGTAATAAAAGGGCGAAGATTGTGTTACCTCTGTTCTATATTTATTTCTCTGAGAGAAATATCCATAACCAGGACTGGGTAACTCGATAACCGTAACAATGTTTTTACACTTTGTATTGTGTACACAAGATTTAGTTCAAAGTATGTACAGGGTGGCGCAT
Source organism: Listronotus oregonensis (assembly GCA_019359885.1). Classification (NCBI taxonomy): domain Eukaryota; kingdom Metazoa; phylum Arthropoda; class Insecta; order Coleoptera; family Curculionidae; genus Listronotus; species Listronotus oregonensis. The sequence continues at coordinate 176,529 of JAHBCN010000391.1, read as the reverse complement.
TTTGGTTATATTTACGGGGTATTGAGAAAACCGTCAGAGCAATTCTTTTTGTACATTTTCGTGACGGATTTAAGAAAAAATTTTTTTTTTATTTTAAGGCTAAATCGGTTCATTTTGGAGACAAAGGTTTTTTAATTTTTTTTTTAGATTTTACGAAGGTTCTGTATATCGGTTATTATTAGAGATAAATAAAAATTTTAATAGCAATATTTAATACATTTTTACGTAGATTTCAGTGACATACTGGTTTTTTCTGTCAGTTAAGCTTTTCGAGTTATTACACATTTTCTCAAAACCCCGTAAATACAACCAAAATTCGCCACACTGTACATAAATCAGAATTCTATATATGAAGGGTAAAGAAGTAAGAACAGATAGACTATCTTTATAATAGTTTTAACCTTAAATGGAACTTTGTGATTTTTTTTATTATAAATTTGCATTTTTTTCTTTAATAACGTACAATCAAACATTTTTTGATATATGTATGTCACAACACGTAAATTGCAACAACGACAAATTCTTGTGATACATAAAACATTATATTTTAAACAAAATATTTGGAATATCAATATTTAAGTATGTTACCTATAAATAAATAAAAAGTGTTATTTTTCTTTAAAAAATAACATTATATTAAATACCAACATGAGTATTGTAAAGAACAACTGTGGTTTGTTACGAAAAATATAAATCTACAATTCCTAGTCTGTCTTTATCCTTGGACAATACACAAAGGCTTAGAAGAAGAACCCTGCACATAGCAGTATTCCCTATGTATTTTAAATCGGATCCTGCTTGGAATATGGTTCTGGAGAATGGCATTTTCCATAGCTCTTAGCATTTTTGATTTCATCCAAAGAAGAGCCGACAATGACTCCAATCTATGGACATTCTGGGGATAAGGAGGGAAAAAACAATATGAAAGAGGAACAGCTTGTCGGTAAAAAAGACAAGATTTTTTTTGTAAGAGTGATAAGGGATTTGGAATACATAAAGAGTACATATTAGAGTAGAGGGGAAAATGCTTTCTAGCGGGGAAGGGGGGGAAGAATCCAAGCTTTTTAAAGCTGCTCTGATTACACTACTACAGAAAAAAAATGGATCTAAACAGATATATAGTTTTTGTTGGATTTTTGCCTTCTAAACACGAATCCGTGGTAAGAATTAGGCCTTCCGGTCACAGGCTATTTAACAGGTTTTCAAAATCCATTTTATATTTTGTAGTAGAGTTTAAGAAATCCAGTGAAAATTGTTTTTTTTTTAAATTCCGGTATAAATACTGGAGAAGTATTTTAAAGATTAATAAATTTAAAAAAATATGGGGCATAATCGAACCCGGAACCTTCGGGTTATAAGTCTTGAACGCTACCGCTGAGCCACATGGCCACCTGCAAAAGGAAACAATTATCGTTTTTAAAAGTGTGCCAAACTAACTTAACATTTATAACCCATAAAAGTTCTTGCTTGAGGTAAAAGTACATCATTATTTCACTTTCTTATGATATAATTTAAGTTACCACTAAAGTGTTATTATACTTACTTTGCTGTTTTCAGATTTTTAGCTCCTAAGCATAAAAGTCGGAATTATTTTTGAAAAATAATTCGACCGTGATTGCGTCGACTTGGGGCAGATTTCTGCTGTCTGATTTTACAAAATCGTTATACATGAGAAAAGTACTTGACAAAATTTGTAAAAATATTGCAAATATATCACACAAAAATAATGGATAATATAGGAAAATCCTATTAAAACAGTTTCGAAAGCTAATATATGACAAGTAGGCGCAAGTAGGCAAACGAGGTTTACAAGCAGGTGACGTCATCATAAACTCGACCAATCGGGAGCGTTTTGTGTCACGTGACAAACGTTTAAAAAATTCATTTTTATTTACCGATTTTTAAATAAATTAATTAATATTTTTAACTTACGTTAATAAATAACCATTTTTAAACTCTTAATTTATACTGATTACAGTAACTGACACTTTATTTTATTCATTCTCAAATAGCCTATTCTTTCCTAACCTCCAAAAACCAAAAAAATGTTTTTAAAGGTTTTCAGCAATTCACTAAAGATTGGTAGGTGCTAGAGCAAAACTGTCAACAGATTGGTGTTCGGGAGGCAAAAATACATTGAAAACTATTTATCACTTGTTGTTTTTGGTTTTTCCGGTTTTATGATGCATGATTACTATGCTATTATGCATGCTTTCTTAATACTTCTTTGCAAGAATGTTAACACAGAATTGTTTTGATAATAAAATTTTAGGTTTTACTTGATCCAACCTCGTAAAAGCATTTTCTTTATTTTTTAATTTTTTAAAGAAATTTCTTTACTAAGATTTTAAAAGTGTTGGACAATTCTATGATTAATATTAAATGTATCCAACAAATGTCTGATTTGCGAAATTTGGTGTTATTAATCATAGGCTCCGATATTTAAAACTTAGCGTGTGGGCTCATTTTGAAATGGGAGTAGTTTCATAAGAATTTATATTTAATAATTGGCTCGCTTCATAAATTTTAAATTTTTTGAAACGGAAAGTGCATAGAAGCAATACGCAAAAAAGGATATTGAAATGAATAAATAATCTTCACGAGGAAAAAAAATAAAAGCCCAATACCTAACTGGACATTTATATAAAAAATTTAAAATAAAAAAAGGAATTTTTATTTCCACATCTTAAAAACTTGAATAAAGTTGTAAATGTATAACAAACAACATGAAAAGTTGCTTTCGGCTGTACACTTCATGGGAATTGTCATATGTACTTTTAGCGCTTTAATAAATCTCACCAAGAACACTTATGTAAGATAAGGGTCAAGTTTCTATCCAAAAAGCTCGGTTTTTTAAAGTACTGAGATCTAAAATTAGACATGATAAGAGCATATCCGTTTCTACGGGATTTTTTAAAACCGAAAACAAGACTTAATTTATGATATTTGTCGAGATAAAAATCGAGAATAAGCAAAATTGCCTGCATCAAATAAGTTATATCCCACCATAAACACTTAAGTAAGTAAGGGCCAATTTCCTATCCAAAAATCTCGTCCTCTTAAAGTACCGGGTGTCCAAATAAGAAAGGACACCGGCTGAATCTCAGAAAATGTTTATCGCACAGCATTGGGAAAAATATTTTTAGTAAAAGTAGTCAAGAAAAATAACTGGAAATTATTTTCAAGTTTCTGAAATGGCCGCTAAGGCGTAACTGCAATTTTGAATCTAAAAAAGTGATGTTTCTGTGAATTTTGCTATATTAACCTAACAAAAAAATACCTGATTTTTAAGGTCGAGAATAATTTGAACCTTTTTTGTTTGACAGTTTTTGATTTATCCCTAAAAATAAAGTGGTGGGGGGTATTTAAAGGTTTCCGTAAAAAACACCCTGTATCTTCGAAACTGCAAAGCCGATTTTAACAAACTTGGGCTAGTTAAAAAACAGAGCTATTTTTGGGCTATAAATGGTATATTATTTAATAGTTTTGTTAGAAAGAAATGGTTAATTTTCTCAAAAAAAAAATCAATGCATTTGTATGATTTTTATTTATAACAAAGTAGCTAAATAATGCCTAAACAAACAAGCCCGCGAAAACAGTATCTCGATATCTTGTTCCTTACCTAAAATTTAGGCCGAAGAAAATTTTATACGTCAATATTTCAAAAACTGTACAACCTATAAGAATTTTATAGGACATTAATTATGTATTTTAACAAAACCTTTAATTTAGGTTATATAATCTTTTCGTATAAACGCAAAACTTTACGAGTTTTAATAAAAAAATCGAATTCCAGGGGTAAACCTTAAAAAAAATCATGAAAATTCGATTTATTGATTATAATTCGTAAAGTATTGCATTTAGGCGAAAAGATTATATAACCTAAATTAAAGGTTTTATAAAAATACATAATTTATGTTATATAAAATTTCTTGTAGCTTTTATAGTTTTATACTTTTTTATGAATAAAAAATTATACCAATGCATTTAATTTTTTTGAGAAAATTAACCATTTCTGTCAGAATTTCGAAAAAAGCCCTCTAGCGGCGACCTATAAAACTAACAAAACTTCAAATAATATAACATTAATAGCCCAAGAATAGCTCTTTTTAACTAGCCCAAGTTTGTAAAAATCGGCTTAGCCGTTTCAAAGATACAGGGTGTTTTTTACGGAAACTTTTAAATACTCCCCACCACTTTATTTTTAGAGATAGAGCAAAAATTGTCAAACAAAAAAGGTTTAAATTATCCTCGACCTTAAAAATCAGGTATTTTTTTGTTGGGTTTATATAGCAAAATTCACAGAAACATCACTTTTTTATATTCAAGATTCCAGTTACGCCCCCTAGCGGCCATTTCAGCTATTTCTCTTGACCACTTTTACTAAAAATATTTTCCCCTACGCTGTGCGATAAACATTTTCTGAAATTCAATCGGCGTCTTTCTTATTTGGACACCCGGTACAAAGATCTAAAATTAGCCCAAGTTTCATCCACAATTTTATTCCACTTTTTTTGACTGGGCAAGTTTTTTACTGATCTGTCTGTATTAATGAATATTCTTTTTCGTAACCGATGGTTAAGGGGGTGGGGAAGGGGTATAGCTGAATATTTAGGGGATGTTAAGCTTAAGTTTAGTGACTGTGTGGGCGGCTTAAGTTTGACTACAATATTAAATATTTTGGTAAGACAATTGACCAATTTGGGGGTATTGCGGGAGTCATTGGGTTTCTATTTAGTTTTGCAAAACTTTAAAAATATTTTCTAAAACGTATTTTCCATAAAGACTGTGCTGGGTCCCTTAAGAAAAAAAATCAAAAGGATAATTAGGCCCGCTGTACACTTGCGGCTTTTTACCGCCCGCGTGCGTTTTTTTATCTTGGGACAGTCCACGAAGGCTGATGTCTAAGTACTAACGTACCGTAGGTATCTTAAGTGTGGTGAGAGGGAGTTTGTTTACACGGGACTTAAATATTTGGAGATTGGAAGGAGAAGAAAAAACTTCTGTGGGCAGCAGATTCCATAGTCTTGACACTCTAGAGATGAAGGAAGAAAGAAAGCGGAAAATTTGGGACCCTAACTGAACTATAAAAGGATGCATAGAAGTTGCACTACGATGTTGCTCTGCTGGGAGCTGCCAGAGAAGGAATTATACTGGCCAACTTCTCTGAGCAGAAGCCGTGAAAATACCTATAGAAGAGCGACAGATCCCCTACAGCTCGACGGTGGGCAAGAAGAGAAAGCCTTTCTGTAACGAGGGATCATTAATAAGACGAACGGCTCTTCTTTCAATGGAGTCCAGAATGCTAAGTGTTGCAGGGGACGCCATTCCCCAGACATGAGAACAATATTCTTAAGAGGGTCTGACTTGGGATATATACAAAGTATACAGATTGGAGGAATCCAAGCTTTTTTGAAGATGCCGAGGCTATGGATGTAATATACTTGTGCCAGTTGAGGTTATTCTCAAAACTAACGCCGACAAGATTAAACGACTCTTTGTTCTGCAGAGCTTGGCCGCTTATATGTAACGAATGAGCATTGGCAGACTTTTTCCGCGACAGCGAACATAAGTGTATTGGATGCATTAAACTGAACAAGATTTTTTGCGCCCCAATCCAAGATAAGTTTGAAGTCTTTTGAAAGAGAGATATCTCTTTCAAAAGACCTCAAACTTATTGACTTGCGCTTGTTTTCCAAATCAGAATTACATGGTGGCTTAAGAAATTGAATACTAGAGTGGAGGGTACTATGGTCAGCAAAACTATGAATGAAAATAATTGTGGAAGAGAGGGCACCCCAGCATTAATTTGGTAGAAGCTGGAAGGATGACCATCTACAGTAACTGATATACGTCGATTAGAAAGGAAACTGGAGAGCCAAGAGCAAAGCTTAGGTGGAAGACCGTAAAAAGGAAGTTTGTTAAGAAGTTCGTTATGCCAGACCTGATCGAAAGCTTTGGATATGTTAAGAGCAACGATCTGGATTCACCAAGAAACTCAAGGGACTTGTTCCAGTTGTGTGAAACAAAAGAAAGAATATCAGCTGTGGATCTTCTGTGACGGAATCCATACTGTCTATCATATAAGATCTTGTGTTTTTCCAGATACTTTAAGATTTGGGAATTGATGAATTTTTCCATTACTTTGCAAACAACAGAAAGAAGAGATATAGGTCTATAGTTAGAAGGGAGACTTTTGGATCCTTTTTTGGGGACAGGTTGCACACGTGCAGCTTTCCAACTCTTCGGGAAACTGCCCGTGTCGTAAGAGATTCGAAAGAGGGGAGTTAGGATGGGTGCAAGCTGGGGAGCACATTTTTTTAAGACGATTGCTGGTATGCCATCCAGCCCAGACGATTTTTTAGTATTAAGAGAAGAAAGAATACGCTTGATTTGTTTGACTTTAAAAATTACATCGGACATTTTCTAAAAAACAGGGGCAACTGTTGGAAGAGGAAGATTAATGGAAGGATCAAGCGTAGAATTGTTAGCAAATTGTTTGGCAAATAGTTCGGCCTTTCCTTGGGAGGTAGAAACAATTCCATCTTCAGAGAGTAGGGGTGGAAAAGAATTTGTGCAGAAATTTTGACCAATATTTTTGGCATAGAACCAGAAAGCTTTACTGTCATTCGAGCAAGATAGAACTTTATCTTTTATCCGATAGTTAAAACGGTCTTCTGCCTCTGGAATTAAGGCCTAATATACTAATAGGTAGATCAAATGATGCACACTTGTGTCCGGTCCCGTTGCGGCGCCGTGCCCGCTCATGATGACTTCGGAAGACCTTTAATGAGGAATTATTTATAGATACCATAAAGAGCTATCCAGAGATATTGAAAATTTTCTCCGAAATGTATCTTAATCGCATAAAAAAAGAAGTGCATGGATCAAGGTTTGCGAAATGTCCTTCGACGCATTTTCCGAAAAGGACGACAGAAAAAAAATAACATATATAAATACCTAAACAAATATTTATTACGTATTAAGACGTTTTCTTTACTATTACATTTATACTAGGTAAGCAAAAATTTAAGCAACATAGATTTATACGGCGTGGCTGCACGAACGCAATAAGTATGTGTGCAGGCAAGTTCGCGGCGCCGGCGCCGGAGCGATACCGTACGGTAAAAAGCCGCAAGTACAGCAGGTCTTGTTTTAAACTTAAATAGCCACTAAACACTTTAAATCTGTTTATAAATATGATTCAAACAAATATTCGTCATTTTATCATACGTATGTATGTACTTTTTGCGGCCCTTTTTTGACTATAATAGATATTTTAAACTAAGATACATTGTTGAAAAATCCTCTTTATTTAAGTGTTAAAATGCTATACCCTGTTTTTTTCACATTTTTGAAAATAATGGCAAATATCCAATAAAAAACGTATTTACATTCAAACCATCGCAGCGCCAGATGCCAATTTAATTTACTGAAATTAAACTTTTCCTGAATAGTTAATTTAAATTAAAACTGTGTTGTTTAATCTAATACTGTTGACCTAATGCCCTAATCCTCTGTGACACAAAGCTACTATAGGGGATGCTACAAGTTGCAAACACTTCGTAAACGTAATCTTCGTCTTTTGATGGGGTTTTGGGCTGTACATAATTTATGCTCTTCGTAACAAATTTATTACTTATTAGTTTGTAGTCGGAGCCCAGAAGCATGTTTGATACCCTTGTCAGCTACGACTCACAGTGGTTTAGAACAGATGTCTGCGGCGACAAAAGTACTAAACCCATGTACATATTTTTTTTAATTGGCTAAAAAAAACCTTAGTTTCTAAATACAGCTTTTGCCAAATATTTTTTTTATACAAAGTCAGAATTGCAAATATTTAAAATTCAAATATAAAACTTTTCCGCGAAAAGGGTCTCATCCAAGTGGATAACCACACCTATCAACAATGCCTGATTGACAAAGGCGACCGAAGATAAGTTTCAATATTACATTTTGGATAAAAGCGAAGTGAATAAAATATCAAACTGAAAAACTTTTGATTTTCAATCAGTGGATAACTGCCATTTTTATTTGTTTGTAGGATACTATAATTTGTTCATTTCGTTTGATAAAAACACATTAAGATAAAACGTACTTCATTGGTTTAAAAAGTCAGTAACTATGGTTATAAGTTATAACAACAAAAATGTATTGCATTGTTTCAAGAAGTTAGAAATCACGATTACTTACGAGGTATTTTTCTCAAACCATAATGAACCGTTTTTAGAGCTTTAACCGGTTTTTTATGAAATGTATTTTTTTTTGTGGTAAATGCGATGAATTTTGACAGTGTAATTAGTAATTACATACTCGTTAATTTTATTATGTTGCATTTTTAATTGTCGATAAACCGATTTATCTTAAATCGCATAAAGAAGCGCGATAATTTTTTTCTTTTTGCTCTAAATGAAATAAATTTGTGTCGTCACACGACTTTTTGGTCCTACGAAAAATTTAAAGGGCCAAACGTGAATTTTAAATCGTTATTACGCCAAAACTAATTTTTTCTGAGAAAAAATACTTGGAAGATGGTTATTTAATAGGGAAAGGGAGAGATTAAACGTGTTTTTAAAATAAATTTTCTGCAAGGGGCCTATTTAAACATTATCGGTAAGTGCTTTATTTAATGTCACTATTAAGTTGAACTAATAACAATTATTACTATCGATTCTTAAAAAAAACAGTATATCATACTAGAGTTTAATAAAACCAATCCCATCAAGCCTATCTGGTCCATTTCAACCATTAATCGTATTGTCAGGAAATTCAAGTCCAAAGCCATCGCAATAAATAATTGTAAATGTTTAACTCAGAAGATCGAAAATAGATCCGAAAAAAGAGAACTGAACTCTTAATATTTTACAAGGTGTGGAAAAATAAAATAAAATAAAATACAAATTTTTTAAAAATAATAGAAAATTACATAAAAACATTAATTAACCAAATGATCCAACAACCCCCAATTAACAGCTAAACAATATCCCAACCGATCATAAAATTCATTTCTAATGTTGCTAAGTTGATATTGCAAAATTTTATTACATTCCAACGAAATAGCGTTTTGTAGCTGGTTTAGATTCTCAAATTTTACACTTTTATAAATTACACTTTTTGATTGACCCTACAGAAAGAAGTCATTCGGTGAAAGATCATGTGACCTGGCTGTCCAAAGTATTCGGTACCGTGGACTAATAATATTGCCGTTAAAAGCATTTTCCAGGTACTCTCTAACCATACGGGCATTATGGGCGAGGCAACCATCTATTTGGTACCAGATCATTTGATCTTCCCGAACAACTTCGTTTAAGGTGGGTCCACTTTGATTCTGAAATAAGTCCAAATAGGTTTCTGCTGTCAGGTTATAGTCCATAAAAAAGGGCCAATGATATGGTGTCCGATAATTCCCACGAATACATTGGTTTTCTGGGGATATTGTGTCCGAGTATAAACAAAGCGATGTTCATTTTCTTGGCTCCAATACCGGCAATTCTGAACATTTGGTTCATTGTGGAGGGTAAAACAAATATATTTTTTTAAAATTCCTATCGTTATTTGCTCTTTCCATCATTTCAAAACAAAATGCCATTCTTCGCTCTTCATCTCCTTTCTGCAGCTCTTAATGGTTTTCGAATTTATACGAATAATATTTGTATTTGTTCAAAGTGCGCAATACCGTTGTATGATATTTCTTTTCCTCTTTCCCAAGAACCCTCGTACTAACCATTTTGTTTTTCTCTACACTCAGTAGAATATTAAGATATCTGTTCTCTCTTTCTTCGGCTCTATTTTCGATATCCCGAGTTGAACATTTACAATTATTTATTACGGTACCTTTGGAATCGAACTTACTGACAATACGTTTAATATGAAATGCACGGAATGGGCTTGGTGGGGAAATAAACTGAAAACATTTCAGATACTGCTCTAAAACTAATTCCCGCATAATGCCACTTAATTATGGATACTTTTTTGTCGACTAAATAATTCATATTTTTTTCAAATACCGACTGTCACTGATTTATTGACACTTTTTCTTATGTCAGGGACAATCTGCATTTTACTGGTGTCTGTTTGGTTTTACCTGAACCGAAAATTTGGTAATTTAGCAATTACATTTAATTGAATAATTTAAGATTCGCTTATTAAAATTTTTTGAAACTTGGCACGAGGGCTTGTCAGATTGGTCTCTTCAAAAAGTTATTTTACATTTTTTCTGTAAAATGTACAGTGGAGCTAATAATTGACCCCCTTAAAATTTACATGGCATTTCCTATGTTCCGTTTCTCCGACACCCGTACATTTTGCAAAATGGCGGTTATTTTGTACATTTGCTTGAGTAATGTTTTCTCTGTACTAAACTTTTTTAATTAAATTTACTTTAATGTTTACGTATTATTCTATTAATACAGTTTACTGATGTTTGCAATAAAATGACAATTTTTTTTTGGCAAAACCGCTTATTCATTGAAATTTCTTTAGGGGTTATATATGATATAGAAAGCAATGACAAGTTATTTGCCTAAAATGATACTCTGTATATGTTGTTAAATTCTAAAATATTTATTTAAAATGGAAAATCCTACCCTCGATTTATATATACAATTAAACTCTTTGCTAAAAGAAAACAATAACTGTTTTAGTGACTTTTAATACAAACACCATACATACATTATGCAGACATGTTTTGCTACACTGTAGCTTTATTAATGCATTTTGTTGATAAAGCTACAGTGTAGCAAAACATGTCTGCATAATTTATGTATATAGTGTTTGATTAATGGGTAAAAGCCAACAGTAATTCTTTTTTCTTTTTCGTAAAGTAGTGATTAAGATGGACTTTAATCAAGTATCGATCGATTCTGTAAACTATACAATTATAATTTTGAAAAAATATAAAATTGTGTAACTACTGACATAAAATTTGACTTGCCTTAATGAAAACATTATTTTAATGCTTATCTTTCATTGACAATCTTAAATATGTATATTTAAACATTAATTTAGCCTGATTCAAAATGCACACATGTTTTATTGAATATAAAAGGTCTATTTATGGTGTGAGTTTATTAATGTAAGAAAATTTATAAATGATTTTATTGTCAGTCAGTGTCACATATTTTTCAATAGCTTCTTTATACAATTATTTAGTGGATAAACATTAGTCGTGTATTTTTACTTTGTCATTATTACCACTATTTAACCAAATAGAAAACATAATATAGTCTGACCGGGCTACTTGAATCTGCAGTAGTGCTGGGACATCGACATCAAACATCGATGTTAATAGCAAAAGCAATTATCGATGTCTTGTAAAAATCGGTTTTAAAATTTGAAAGATTGCTACTATTTAAAAAAATATATTTTTTAAGCTGAAGTTGAAATAAAAAATAACAAAATTATATTTTTTTCTCCAAAAACCTAAACTCATTTTGTAAAAAATACATAAAAACATTCTAAAAAATAACAAATAAATTAATAAACACAACAAAGTATTTTAAAATAAATAATCAATAAACATTAACAAATAATGCTGTAACAAAAAGTAAGAAGTTAATTTAAATACCAGAATTTTTTAGGGACTGATTGCAGGAAAACAAACTTAGATAGGCGTTTTCCTTGCAAGCTATTTTGTTTAGCAGCCATAGTTTCACCAGCTTTTGAAAATAGTCGTTTAGTTAGTACGGAGGTATAGTCTGTCTCAAAGTATATCGCTATGGCTTTTGACGGACAATACCCCAATAAACCTTTAACGATTTTATGACCTATTTTTAATGGGTAAACCCATTGTTTCATAATGGCAGAGGTGGCCAGGTATTTCTTGAGTATTAACCATTAGGTATATAAATATTTTGGCTAATATTAGATTAGATGCAAAACAGGTTGTGAAAAATGTGTATAAAACTTTAATCACTAGAGGACTAATCAAACAAGAAGCTATAAAAGAAACCTGTCTGGCATTTGTTTCAAAACAAATATAAAAATTCTAATTCTGTCAGCAAGAACAGACAGCTGTCACATTTTTTCTAAATAATTTTAAAATAAAACCAATACCACCCAAAATTATTCGTAATACTTTGTTTGGTAAAACTTTTACGCTGTAAAAAATAATGAAAAACTAAACTTTTAAATTTTGCCAAGAATGCGTGTCAGTGCTGTGATGTCGACAGTTCTAGAAAAACTAAAACAATAGAGGTTATGTTTATTTAACTGCCTATACCAAAATCGTTTATTAATAAGAAAAGATGCAGTAACGAGGGTAATTAATGGATGATTTGTATACATTAATAATATCCATAAATAAATGATCCCCAAAAAAATATTATTAGGTAAAATTTCTTTGCGTTGAGGCTGTTTTGAAGACCATTACATGCACAAAATATCATAATTTTCCATATTGACAAACAAGCTTTAATTCTTTTTTCCTCCTACCCTAATTTTGTTGCTGAAAATTTCCAATAAAAATGGAATTTTTTGCTAAGTTTCCTTCAGCTTGTTTTTGACGTAGTCGAGCCCTCGTGAATTTTATCAGTGACCTATTTTATAGCGACAAAAGGATCTTTGACTGCCAATATCGATTTTAAATCTTCACTTTAGCATTTTTCGTTAAAATATAAAAGATCAATTTTTCATTTTTACATACCGTTTTTTAAACACTTATAAACCAATTAAATTGTCATTTAAAAGTATTTAAAATACATATTTTATTTTATAGGGTATGCATTGAGAGTAGTTTTAATATGAACTTTTTAAAACAAAAGTTCTTAAATTCGGGTAAAGAGTTGTTTTTTTGGGTGCCTTGAAAAATTGGACAACGGCAATGTATAAACAAATGGCGAGACGCAAGAAATTGTTCTTTATTTATTACAAGCACCAGCATAGCAACTTATTTTAATTACTAAATATGTGATATACATTACTTTGTTGTATTTAACATTTTCACAATTTGTTTAAGTTAATTATTGTCCACCAACTTTAGATGAGTACAAACATGTACCATTTTGAGAACTTTGTCCTTAAACAAAACTAAATAAATAAAGAAATCAAAATCTAGATCTACAAATCACAGTTCGTACCATGTTATGTTTTCGACAATGCCCTATTTAAACCTCGTCACCGATGCATCAAATCGAAAATTTTTATTTATCATTTCACGCGAAATGTCGTTTTGGTAGTAGGTTTGGCTTTAAAAGTAATGTCAAATGGCGTCCACAAAGTCAGTTAAGTGATTTTTCTTAAATTTGTCATACCTACTTAAAAAAAAAATAAGAATATCTAATAATAAATAATACATCTTTGGTAAAGTTTAACTATACGGATATGACGGGCCTGTCTAATTTGCTGATCAGCAAAATATTTTGCTGGTCGACTGTTTCTAATTAGGCTAACTCTCTGAAATTTTGCAAAACCCTAAAGGTAGTAAACCCCAATTATATGTATTAATGACGATCCAAAATATCCATCCCAAGGGTTGTTTTATCCAACCCCTTTGTAAAAAAGCTTGCTGGTCGTTAGAAGTGGTCGACCAGCAATCTTTTTTGTTAGAGGGGAGACACAACCCCCGGGGTGGTTATTTTGAGTTGCCATTAATACAGCTTCTTGATCGACACTATCTTAATTATTTTGCAAAGTTTCATCGCCTTGAGATTATTAGAAATGGTCGACCAGCAAGCTTTTTTACAAAGGGGTTGGATAAAACAACCCTTAGGATGAATATTTTGAATCGTAATTAATACATATAATTGATGTTTACTACCTTTAGGGTTTCGCAAAATTTCAGAGAGTTAGCATAATTAGAAACAGTCGACCACAAAATTTTTTGCGAATCAGCAAATTAAACAGGCCCGGATATGACCCCGATTTTCATGAAATTTTGCAAAAGAGTGATTTTTGTGATGCCTCCAAGTAGATTAACCTCAAAATTTTCCCTTCTTGAAACTGACACTTATATATTAATAATATAATAATATTATAATAATTATATTTTATTATATATATAATATAATATTAATAAATAAATCCACTTTCCTTTGTAATATATATATATATATATATATATATATATATATATATATATATATATATATATATATATATATATATATATATATATATATATATATATATATATATATATGATGTATAGGTTGCCTTATTCATAATTAAGTTACCAAAATTAAAATACTATTGTTTGAGGTGTTTTAACAAAAATAAGCAATAAACTCTTGTAAATTTTAGTGTATTCGTTTAATAGTAATCAGTGTATGTTATTTTTGGATGATCAGAATCAGTTTTAGGAAGAATTAATAATCCATTTTGAGGTTAGTCCACTTAAAGGTCTCGTAACTCAAAAAACCAGAGGTTGCCGAAAAAAACTAGTTTTCAATTTGTGATCGGCGTCCCAAAAAACCCTCTACTATTTGTATAATTTATACTCTTTTTACCATTTAAATTTAGACAAACCTATACTTAATTATAATTTTACATTACGTTCACAATGGAAGCAACTAGTGCTACCCAAAAATAACAATTAACTTAAATTATTTTGGTACATTTAAAACAAATATATTTTTTTAAAAGGGAAAGTGTAATTGCTGCTCTTTAAAAAACAAACAGAGCAGTTTGTGGTCCAGATAAACACTGGATCAAATTTAAACTGAAATGCGGCTATTATTAGATTATGTATGGTTGGTATTGATTTTCCGGAATTGGGGCACTATAACTGCTAAATAAATAGCTTGGAAGTATATTTAGTAACTGTAAATTAAAAAAGAATATTGCTTTAGAGTTATTAGCAAAACAATAATTTTTTAGGCCTGTGAACTTTTTTTATTTATTAAAATATAAAAAACTAACCTATCTGAATTGTCATTATATATATGTCATATATATATATATATATATATATATATATATATATATATATATATATATATATATATATATATATATATATTTATATATATATATTTATTTTTTTTTTTTTATATATATACAGGGTCCTCAGCTCACCTCCATGTATGTAGCTCATTTATTATTCACTGTAAAATTTTCATATTTTGCAGACGTTACTTAACATACGTGCATTTCAGAAAAATATTTTGGTTATACAGAGTGTCGCAAAAAGTGTGACTTGTGGTGCATTTTTAAATGAAACACGTGTATTTTTATATATTTAGGGTACTCTAGTCAATATCTTCCTCTAAAATTTTGTCAATATCGGTTCAGTAATTTCAGAGAAAAATAAAATATAAAAAAAAACTGTTTTGACCATTGTATTTAAAATGAATAAAAATACCATTGCTGCTTAATAGAATTAAACAAGGAACTTATTAAGTAGGTTATATCAGTCGCTTATCGTTGTCATGTTGGTTAATTTGAATCTGACTTATTTTAAATGAGCCTGATATTTTTAGGTCGTTGATGTAAATTAAAAAACAAACATTTTCTATTATAACCCTATCGAATTTGACATTAAAAGTTATTCGTTGAAAACTCATTTTCGCATGTATTTAATAGTAATACCATTGAATAAAAATGATAGGTGGCTATGAAAATCAATTTATTGACATTAAAGTTTCCTAATAACGTTATTTATTACCTAGAAATTGGTTGAAGTTACATAAATGTTAGCCGAAAGTATTAAAAATTAAAAATTAGGTTAATTTAACATTTAAAGGTTTTTTTAAATTAGTTTTATTTCAATTAATAAATAATAATTATTTACTCGAATTTTTATAATATGTCAAACTAAGATTTGTAAGTTAAATAAACACCAATGTCAATAAATTGTTTTCATCCACCTATCATTTTTATTCAATGTTATTGCTATAAATAGATGCAAAATGAGTTCAAGTAACTTTTAATGTGTCAGGAATTTGATAGGGTTATAATTAGAAAATGTTTGTTTTTAATCTTCATCCAACGCCTAAAAATATACAGGGGCATCATTTAAAATAAGAAAAATAAAGTGCTTTCAAATTTGCAGAGTTTGACTAAATTTTGGACACCCTGTACAGTTCAATTAACCAAACATGACACAAGCGACTGATATAACCTACTTAATAAGTTCTTTGTTTAATTCTATTAATCAAGCCAATGTGTATTTTATTCATTTTTAAATACAATGGTGCAAAACTGTTTTTTTTATATTTTATTTTTTCTGAAATACTGAACCGATATTGACAAAATTTAGAGGAAGATAGTTGACTACAAGAGGTACCTAAATATATAAAAATACACAGTGTTTCATTTAAAAAAATGCACCATCTAACGTCACACTTTTTGCGACACCTGTATAACCAAAATTATTTTTTTGAATGCACCGTAGGTTAGCAGTAACGTCTGCAAAATATGAAATTTTACGTGAATAATAAATGAGCTACATAAGACGGGAGTGAGCTGTAGGAATATATATATATATATATATATATATATATATATATATATATATATATATATATATATATATATATATATATATATATATATATATATATTTGTGTATATTTATTTTTTTTTATGTTGTTATATTATTATTGCAGACTTATCACTAATACTAAGTCATAAAACATCCTATTATATAAATAAAATAATGGTAGTAATATAAATAATGAATATGAATTCATATTTCAAACTTAAGGTAGTTGTATCGCGAGAGTCGTAGCAAAAAGTTTACTCTAGAGCATAAGTACAGTCGTTTAGCCGTTGCATAGTGAGACGAAGCATCACTATGCCACCCAAATTACTCTACAGCTCATATAGATCAACCGTTAAGGCTTAGTTTTTCCTTTAAATGCTCGTCTTGAATTTGCTAATCGATTCCTCTTTTTGGATTTTTTATTTGGATTTTAATTTTTCGAAAATTCGTTTCTAAACCGTAATTTTTATAAAAAAAAACATTTTCGGTGCAAAATGATCAAGATTAAGTTTGGCATCAATTTTTTTCTCGAAATCTTTCTCTTGAAATCCCCAAAATAATGCCTAAAAATGAGGTGCAACATTTTGGTCATTCCCACAAACGGTCATAATCTTCCGAAATTTTTTACACAAAAGGGACTTTTACTTATAAAACATACAGGAAAAAATTGATCCAATAAAAATTATTCAAAATTATTTAAAGAATACGAATAATCTTTTTTAAAGTTTTTAAACACATTCTCGGTTCTCTGGGAAAATAGCCGAATAGAAAAATTTTGGGAGTTATGCAAAAAATAGTATAACTTTTTCAAGATTTCTGCAGACATGGTCATTTAGCATTAATTGAGGTGAAAATCTAAAAGACTTTCTAATCTATATTTTTTTTTCAAAGCTAACACATTTTTCGGTAAAATATTGGTCAATTATTTATTGATAAATACCCGTTATATCGAATATGGTCGTTTTTCAAAACAAGTGTTTTTGCACAAAATGTATACCTACATTTTTATTTATGAATATAAGTGAATTTTTCAAATTTTTGCATAAGTCTCAAAATTTTTTCTATTTGGCCATTTTTCCAGGTCCGAAAATTTATCCGAAAATTCTGAAAAAGTTTATCCGTATTCCTTGAATGATTCAGAACAATTTTTATTAAATTAAATTTTTCCTGCATCTTTTATGATTTTGTCCCACCGCGGGGTTATTCATAAGCCCACACGACGTACAGGGTCTTTAATTATATTTACGTAGCTTCTGAGGCCTTTATTTTTTAAAATATATAAAAATGTTTCATATAAAAATTGTAGGATTTTTTTCATATTATCTTTTGAAATTATCAGTAAAAAATATCGCAATAAAAAATTGGAAAAATATAGGCAACTCCAACTTTTTTAAATGAAACACCCTGTATATTATGCGCTACAACGAAGTATCCTTTTCTTTTCTAATTTCAAATATATATGCATTGATGATATTTGGATAAACCATTTTTGAGATATTTTAGGTTAAATTATTAATAAATTGCATAAAAGTTTCATATTAATATCAAGAAAGCCATGAAAACAATAAAATTGTTATGTTGCTGAATTTGGTGAGGGTTTTTTCTGGACCGATAATGTTTATTTTTGTGATTTACAATTAGTAGAGTGCTAAAGTGAAGAAATACTTGTCGGTGAATAGAATTTTATGTAAAAACTTTGGATCCTGCTGCATAAACCTAGCTATTTTCAATTCATACTTAGATCGGTCCTGCATATTTTGTTCAGGAAGATTCTGAACGGACATAAATTTATAAGGATAAAATTTGTAAAATTTTAAGGTTAAATAAATTTTATAATGTGTTTTATTAAGTTTAGATGCCGCATTCGAGATTGATATTTTAGGATTTTCTAAAATTATTAAAAGTATTTAGTGCTATTCCAATAAAAAAAGTATAATCTTAAAAAAACAAGGATATCCAAAACTTTGTTTTCATTTCGTGCTGCAGTCCTTTTCTTTATTTTAAAGCTTTTTCGTTGAATTAAGTTTCTTACTAAGTATTTAATAGAATCTATAGATGGTACCCGTTATTAAGGATATAATGAGTAATATTCCCTTTGCACTGTCGTCACATTATTATTGTTACCATAAAAAAGACGCATAATAGCGATTTTTTGTTCTTCTGAATAGCCCATCGTAAAAAAAGCAGTACAAACTACTTTTAATAGTTAAAATAATAAATTTCAACTTTTTACAATATCAATACGTCAAATTTATTAAAACAATTTAATTGTTTTCGTAGCTTTCTCGATACTAATATGATTTTTTTTAAATTTATTTATATTTTAAGCTTAAATATCTCAAAAATGGTTTATCCAAATACCATCAATGTATATATATTTGAAATCAGAAAAAAAAGATCTTTTATTTTAGCGCATAATATACCGGGTGTTCCATTTAAAAAAGTTGAACTTGCCTATATTTTTCCATTTTTTTATTGCGATATTTTTTCACTGATAATTTTAAAAGATAACATGAAAAAATCCTACAATTTTTATATAGAAGATTTTTTTCTGTCTTCAAAAATAAAGGCCTCAGAAGCCACGTAAATATAATCAAAGACCCTTTACAACTAACTGCTTGTTTGTAAAATCTGGCAACTGTGTTTTTCAAATACAATTAGTTAATTCTGACGCATGCCTCTGTATTGTTTTATACATGCGTTGTTGTCAGATTGTTTTTAGTGTATCCGTTCCACGAGTTCAATAAGATCAGTTTTTCATTATTTATTAATTAATATTACAGAAACTAAAGCTAACTTAAAAGAAACCCAAGTTGTTAATATTAGTTTAGTTTTTTATAAAAATCGTAAGAAAAGTTTAAAAGTTAAAATAATATATGTAAGTAATATTTTCCTCATCCCGTATAGAACAATGTACAAGAGCCTCAAAACACTATCTTTGCAATTAAATATCTCCGAAACTGTATTGTTTATAAATTTCATTCTGCACAAATCTGTGCAGAATCATTTAAATAATAATTTGTATAATTTAAAAAAAATCGTAAGAAAGTACCTCTCGTGATACAACTCCTTATAAACCAGAAAAGAAATAGGAACATTACTATGCTTGTGTATATTTTATATTTAACAACATCCAATACAATCAATAGTTATCATTTATCATCACATAATGAGTCACACAGTCGGCAAAATTATTAGCAGCTTGAAATGAAAAAAAAACTGGGGCTGATTGGTCAGCCTTAACTATATCAAAGCCGAACACTTGTTTCTGCATCAATAATTTACATGTGTAAGACAAAAACAGAAAAACCTTTTCAGGCACTGCAACGGCCGGTCGACGTCGTCAGAAAGATTTCGATTTAAAACTTCAAGCAGCGTCGTCGGTGGAAACACATGATCTAGTGACCGATCTTACATAAAATTTCACGTGACACAACGGGCATGCACTGGACGGGTAATATGTAACGTAAGGAGAGCAGCCCAGAGGGCAAACGTCGACGTTTATGTAAAGTTACTGCTGCATAAGTTCTAACGCGTCCCAAGGATAACGAGCTAGTTTGTTTAGAGAAAGTGTAGCATTTATTTATTATGGGACTATAAGCACCAGTGCTGCAGCTCTAATTAAAAAACCGCCAGTGATAAACATTCATAGTAACCTAAAAAAAGAAACAACTGAACTAAAGTATCCACAGTTAGTTGTTACGAGAGTTACGATTTTGTCCAGTTTCTTCATAGCATAAGAACATATCTGTTCCTACGAGATTTTTTAAAATCAAAAACAAAACTTGATTTATGATATTTGTTAAGAGGAAACACGAGGACAAGCAATTTTTCCTGCATCAAATCAATTAAATCCCACCTTATGTAAATAGGGTCCTATCCAAAAATCTTGTCCTCCTAAAGTACGAAGATCTAAAATTAGCCCAAGCTTTGTCCACCATTTTGTTTCACTCTTTTTTAACATGGCAAGTTTTTTACTGATCTGTATAACGAATAATGTTTTTTCATTAATACAGATATTTTTTTAAATAATACAGACAGATGAGTAAAAAACTTACCGAGTCAAAGAGAGTGAAACAAAATTGTGGGCTAATTTTAGATCTCACTACTTTACGAGGCCGAGACTTTTAATATGAACTTGGCCCTTATTTTACATAGGTGTTTTTGATGAGATCCTTTCCTTTTTTTTAGTTCAATAAATGGAAAAAATAGGGGGAGGATTTTATGCCCGTTTTCTCAGTAGACATTTAGGTAGAACTTAAACTTAAGACTAAATGTGAAGTGCGAAAAATGTCCCTTAAATGGCACCTGGTTTGGGGTCTGATGGGTGAATCTAGCAATTTTTTTTGTTAAGTGAATAAAATTCTGCCTGAATTTTAAATTTTAAGATAATTATATCTTAGAAATTTGGGTTCAATAAGATTGCAAAAATTAGGTCGTTCCGAGTAAAAATGTGCAATTTTCAGAATTTTTATTTTCTGGTGTCCTAAAACCTACTTACATACCAAAGAGTGACCGCAAAAACTGCCTGTTTTTTTACAATTCACAAAGAGGTGAGAAAAAAACATTTAGATTAGATTAGATTATTTGAGCGGAAATAACAAAAATGACCCCCACCACTGCAACCTTACCAGATTTATTGTGGTTTCTCCTATTTTCTTTAGAGTACCTTGTCCAGGCCCGTCTTCTTAACTAGACTCCAGAGTCTTGACACTGGCCACTCCATATATCTTGCCGGTTTTGGCTTTTCCTCACCAAGCCTAGTAAACCTCAGCCTACATAGTGCTTCGCAGTGGCACCACACATGTACGGCTGTTTCTTTAGCCTCCTGGCAGAACCTACACAGATAATCCTCCACCAGGCCTATTCTTTTCAGGTGCTTCTTGAGTTTGCAATATCCTGTTAGTTGACATACCGTTATTCTTACGACCTTACGACTGTGACTCAGTAGGTCCGAGGTAAGCTTGGCCGAGCAGGTCTTAATGAACTGCTTTGCCTGTCGTTGTCCTGGTGTTTGTACCCACCAACTTTGAAACTCTCTGTCTACCCAGCTCTTAATAGATGCTTTAAAGAGGCTTGCCGAGATTCCACAGAATGGCTTAGGGCCTATCATTTCCATGGCTGATCCTCTTTTAGCTAGGTTGTCGGCCTCTTCGTTACCTGGGTGGTCCCCGTGCCTGGTACCCAGGCTACCGTAAGTTTGTTTGCCAAGCCGACTTTTCCAGGGCCTGTATACAGTCCCCCACTAGTTTGGAATTAACTTTTGGAGAACTGATGGCCTTCAGGGCCGCTTGGCTGTCTGAGTAAATGACGATGTGAGAAAAAGACATACAAATATGTGTTTTATACCAAATTACTCGTCGCAAAAAATTAGGATGAGCATAGCTTTTCGTTTTTGCAAAATTTAAAAAATCATCCCCATTTAGGAGTTGGAAAGTCTCCAAGTCTGATGAATTGCAAAAATAGCAGTGGTATTAAAAGTTATTCTCACTGCCATTTCTGTGTCGAATGGACCTTGAAAAAATGATAAAATACATTTTCATTCCTGAAAAGGTTGTAAACCAACCGACATGGATTATTTGAGGGTGCAATCATCCCCTAAAATATATAAAATAATATGCAACTTTAAAAATTGCAAAAAAAATCATATTTTTTAGGACATATCTAATAAGAAACAAATGTATATGATAATCAACCACTCTTGGTGTTGCTAGCCTTTTCAAAAAAGTCTAAGTTTTGTATTGTTTTGATCCAAGTATATAAAGCAGGTGTTCCTAGATTTTTTAAGTTCACTTTTAACCAAAATCATCCCTGCAGGGGGTATATTCATCCTCTAAAACGTAAAAAGTTATATAAAACTTAAAATTGTAAAAAAATAGATGTTCTAGGATATCTTAAATATTATATTAACATAAAACCAATGTTTAGAGTGGGTTTTGATTATAAACCACCCCCAAAGTTAAGGGTAAAGACACCCTTATTATAAGGAAAATTAAATAAAAGCATTTTGGCATCATATTTTTCTTCCCAAGTGTATAAAACAGGCCTTTTTAGATTTTTCGTGTTCATTTATGATCAAAACTACTCCTGCAAAGGGGTTAATTCATCCCCTAAAATGTATAAAATTATATACAACATTTAAAATTGTACAAAAATATTTAGATGTTTTATTTAATTTTCCTGATATGACGGGTGTCTTTACCCTTCATTTTAGGGGTGGTTTATTATTAAAATTCACTCTAACGGTGGTCTTATATTAATTAATATTATATTTTAGAAATCCTGAAACATCTAAATATTTTTTTAAACAATTTTAAGTTGTATATGATTTTCTACATTTTAGGGGATGAATAAACCCTCTTGCAGGGGTGGTTTTGTTTAAAAGTGAACTTGAAAAATGTAGGTATACCTGCTTTATATACTTGGATCAAAAAAATACGTAGCTAAGACTTTTTGAAAAGCCAGCATTTAATTTAATTTTTTCTATTGAAAGTGGTTGATTATCATATATTATTTCTTAACAGACATGCCCTGAAAAATCTGTTTTTTTTTGCAATTTTTTAAGTTGCATATGTTTTTGTATATTTTAGGGATGATTGCACCCTCACATTATTTATAGGGGTTGGTTTACAACCTTCTCTGGAATGAAGATGTATTATTTCATTTTTCCAAGGTCCATTCGAAACAAAAATCGCAGTGAGAGTAACTTTTAATACCACTGCTATTTTCGCAATTCTTCAGATTTGGCGACTTTCCAACCCCTAGATAGGGGTGATTTTAAAAATTGCAAAAACGAAAAGCAATGCTCATTCTAATTTTTTGCGACGAGTAATTTGGTATAAAATACATACTTGTATGTCTTTTTCTCACATCTCTGTGAATTGTGACAAAACAGGCAGTTTTTGAGCGATTTTTGCGGTCACTCTTTAAAGTTTCTTTTTCCTTGGGTAGAATCTCATAATTTTAATGAGTCAGTGTGTCAGTTTGCCAGTCAGTTACTATTAAAATGGGCGATTTTCAAAATCAAATACCTCAGAGATCACTAAACATAACTTTCAATTTTTTAACCGGTAATTAGAACACTCATGTGAATTTACATACCACATTTCATTCCTTTATGTGGAATGAGACCGAATTTACTATAGGGAGAAAAATAGGCTGAAACATTTCGTGTAAAATACACACTTGTTGCGGTAGGACGGAACTTGGCCTGGCGCACTATTGTGCGCCTATATCAAGCGAAAGAGGCGTACGCACGATAACAACAAAAAAACTAACTCCCTATCCAAAACCAAAGCGCTTTTTGTTAAATTTACTAACTTTACCAGAATTCATAATATTTCCTGTATGCTTATATAAAAATGCAATGCGTAAAAATACCCTAAAATAACTCTTGGTAGTTAGTACATTCAAATTACCATTTATTAAAATGTGAATGCAGCTCTAGCATGTACGCAATATCCTACTTGTTCGTTTTTCCCGATATTCACACTCCCCCAACTAGAAGCACGCTTCTCGTTTAGGCAACCAAATAGTCGTTTTTTAACGCTAATAAATCGATTTAATAAGGTGTTTTTCAACGACATGACCAATTTATAGATACATTTTATTAAAAAAGGACAATCATAAAATAAATATATTTAGTTTTAATATTTTTCATTTGGTAATAGCTCAGATTTTAATAATCAGTTTTGGTTAAAATTTGCTTTTCTAAATTAGGTATTCTAAATAACGCCTTACAAATTTAATAAAGCAACAAAAACAAATAAATTGTCCCTTTTTATCGTGTAGTTTTTTTTCTAAACCTAATTCTATATTAGCACTCGACATAGAATGTAGAGAGAATAAGTATCCCGCCCCTTAATTTCTTTTTATTGCTTTAATAAAACTCCATATACACTTGTCTTTTATTCTGTTTTGTGTAATATTAAATTGGATTGCCTTTGCCCTCGATTTACAAAAATTATTTCCTTAGTTTCGATGTTAGAGCAAATTGTGTAGCCAAAAAAAGTTTTTGTTGATGTCGGTTGTATTTCTACTTAACTTTATTTTTTAAGTAATTTTATTTAAAAAATTTGGTACAAATATTATAGACTACGTTTATGTCTATAAGGTTAATCGGATGTATAACTTTCATCTGATTCAAAACCTTCACTCACAACTTTCAATCCACAGTCGTCTATGACAAAAAAAAATAAAAGTAATCCAATTGTGATCCGATGTCGGGGCCGGATTTAACCTTAGCGCCGCCTCTGGGCACTGAAGAAAATATTGCCCTATCACTGAAATTTTACCCAAGTTATAGATTTGATACACATTTTTTGAAGTAAAACTTCTTTATGCCGTAGGCGAGTGGAGGTGAGCGCACTCAATGTCGCTGTAAATGTTATCTTGATGTGCCTCATTTAGTACAAATTACTTACTTTAACGTATCAAAAAGGGCTTCACCAAACTTAGATTATTTATTCTATTCGAAACGATTTCAACCGGTAAATTTTGAGAAATTCCAAAAATAAAATTTTCAAAAACATGTTTTTTTATAACTTTTAAACGGCTGTACCGACCGATCCCAAAAACTAATCAGGCATTAACCACGAAAAAACGCGTCCATTGCCCCCAAACATTTACAAAATTGGTTAATTTGTTCAAGAGATATCGTGGGCGAAATATTTTGAAAAAAATGTTTTTTTTTATATATTTGAATAACTTCACACCTTTAAAAAATTCTGGCAAATTCAGGGGTCTTTCTTGTACATTCAGGAAGTTCCTCGTGAAAATTAAAGGTATCGGAGGCTTTCCCTCCCAAGACTCACCCCGCATCATTAGATATATCGATATTTTTGTTTTTTTTTTATTTGGATCACTTTAAATCTTTTAAAAATACTGCGAGAAATTCAGGAGGCTCTTTGTATCATTAGAAAAATTTCCGTAAAATTAAAAGCATCGGACGCTTCCCCAAGACTGACCAAAAATTATAATATCAATATTTTTGAGGTTTTTCTTATAATTAGACCAATTTACATTTGTTTTTTTAATAATTACTTCAACAATTATGAGCAAAATTCAGGAGATATTTTCATGTCATTGGAAATTAGCGGGACGGTGGTGGTGGCCATGTTGGCTCATCTGTTTTACTAATTATTTTTTTGCTTAAACCGTACCTAAATAAAATTTTAACTGTCCTATTTTGGAACACAGTATCTGCATAATTTTTAACCTGAAGTTTTTTTACTGTTTCTATTACTTACTTATAAGGCAATCGAAAAAAATCTGAGAATTGTTGAATGATATTTTATATAGAAGTTAAGTATAATACGGAAATGATTTCACCACAAATGCACTTTTTAAAGCAACTTTGCCGCCCTGGACATTAGCCCCGAGTAAAAAAAATAATCCTTAAGGGCTTTCAACTTCCAAATACTTCTTTTTTTGCAAATTACTACTTTCGGCCCTCATTATTTCATGTATTTTGCAAAACAAATTTAAAGAAAAGCTTAAAACAAATCAACAACCACAAAATATAAAACAAATAAAATTCCTTATCTCAAAATCCAACCAAGTATGTACATATGTCAATTTTAATCCAAATCCTGTTTACACTAGATGTTTACCGTCGTACGATCGGATCGGCCCGAGAAGAAAGTCCAATTCAACAAAACAAGTTGATTGACTTAAAGATCAACATAGGATAGAAATGTGGCTCCAAAACGTTTGCACGGGTCATTTTAAACAGATAATAATTATCGGATATAAGTTCTATCTTGAATCTTGAAATAGCGATAATATTTTAATTCACTCATGTTCTTTTATTCTCCCGACACAGAAATTTTGTGCCAACTCCAAAACGTAATCTAGGTAAATGATTATTAATTTAGAAACAAAAAGAAACAAATATTAAAATATTAAAGGGTTGGTGTATTACAATAAATGTTATTTGTGGTTGTACTACCCACATGTACAGGGTGAGTCAACGATAGAGTAAAGTTCATTATTTCATTGGTTTCAAAAGTTATGAGAAAATAGTAAATACAAAAGATGTAAAGATTCTTAGGATGCACAATTTAAAATTATTTTAAAGTGTACAGGGTGGCTCAAAAAAGCGTGACGAATAAAACATACATTTTTTTTAATGAAACACCCTATTTTTAAATTTTGTTTTGAATTCCTTTTAAAATTCTTCAACTTTTTTATTAATAATAATGCATACCTAAACCTAATAGTTTTTCCAATATTTCAATTTTTGTAAAAAGAAAATAATTTGCACACTTGCAAAAAAATTACATAGCGCCATTATTTTGAAGGTAGATCACCTATATTTGATATTAGCGTTATTCGAAGATGACGTAAAAGATATATGCAACGGAATTTTAATTAGATGCTACAGGGATCATTTTAAATTGAAAAATCTCGATTTTTTTAAATGGCGCACCATATATATTATTATTTTTTCTGAAAGATCTTACAAAAACCCACAACTTTTATTAAGTATGTCATATACCTATTTGTAATACTTTTGCGATTTATTTTAACTTTTCCAATATTTACCCTTCTTTCTGTCTAAGACTATTGCTATAACATTAGTTGGCCATGACAAAATGACATTGTAATTTTAACCTGACATCTGAGTAAATAAATTCATAAAATTTATTGTGGTGTCAGTAAATTAAAAAAAATAAGCATGGATTTTCCTAAAGCTGAATTAATTGATAGATTTATATACTGGGGAGGGCAAAGAAATTATTTGTTGCAGAAGACTTTCAAGGCGAATCCCCAATGCGTTAGACTAGGCAATCTCTTCAGTGTTTAATGGAACGGTTTAATGCTAGTGGAGTTGAATAGAAAAACGAAAGTGGTAAACCGGAATGCTCCCAAAGAGGAAAAAATTGGAAATTTTACTTCAAGTTCAAGATAATCCCCAGGTCGTAGCCGTCGTAGCTACTTATTGTACATCCCAAACTACCGTTAACCGCAAAAAAAAACACAAATATATCCCCCTTTCCCATGGAACTACACCAAAAACTTCTAGACCGCGATTTTGAACAAAGGAAATTTACCGTTATAAATAAAGCAATAAAAGGCCGATCCCAAATTTTTTGTCTAAAATAATGTTTTTTCCCATAAGCTACTTTTCGCGTAATGGTGCATTAATCGTCATAACATGCACTATTATTCAACGAGTTAATCCCGTCTGGGTACGGGGAAATGCAAAAAGAAAACCAATGGTCATAATGTTGGTGGAATAAATTTTTTAAAGTTATTGGACCATATTTTTTTAAAACAGTTAACGGCCTAGATATTTAAACTTTGCAGAATGATTTACCTCAACTTCTTCAAGGATTTGATAACATTGAGATCCAACAAATGTGGTTTCAGCAAGATGGAGCTCCTCCATTCCATCGAGAAGTTCGAGAATTTTTAAATAATCATTACCCCCAGAAATGGATCGGGGGGTGGATTCATGGATGGTCCTATTGTACTTAACACCACTAGATTTCTTTGTTGGGAATTTAAAGATCATGTTTATGTGAATCCCCACAACACCAGAAAGATATGGAAAATAGGATTCAGAACGCGTGCAGGGGAATAACACCGTTTATGCTAAAGAACGTCAAGAAAATTACGAAAAAGACTAAACATATGTATCAAGTAGAAGGGCATATTTTTGAACTTTATTATATAAAAATTAAAAATAGTTAATTTGTAGTAATAGGTATTTATTATTATTTATTTTTCTTGAATTTAAAAATTTTAAAAAAGGCCAACTAATGTTTTAGCAATATCTTAGACAGAAAGAAGGGTAAATATTGGAAAAGTTAAAATATATACGAAGTATTAAAAATAGGTATATGACATACTTAATAAAAGTTGTGGGTTTTTGTAAGATCTTTCAAGAAAAAATAATAAGTATATATGGTGCCCATTTAAAAAAATCGAGATTTTTCAATTTAAAATGATCCAAATACTTTCGTTTATTTTGAACACCCTGTAGCATCTAATTAAGATTCCGTTTTTGCATATATCTTTTACGTCATCTTCGAATAACGCTAATATCAAATAGATGATCTACCATCAACAATAATGGCGCTATGTAATTTTTGCAAGTGTGCAAATTATTTCTTTTTACAAAAGTTAATATTGGAAGAAATCATTAAGGTTTAGGTATGCATTATTATTAATAAAAAAGTTAAAATTTGCAAGGAATTCAAAACAAAATTTTAAAAAATAAAAAGTGTTTCATTTAAAAAATGTATTTTATTCGTCACTGCTTTTTGAGCCACCCTGTATACTTTAAAATAATTTTTGATTGTGCATCCTAGTTTACATCTTTTGTATTTACTATTTTGTCACAACTTTGAAACCAATTGAAAATGAACTTTATTATGTTGACTCACCTGTACTAACAAACATAAAAGAAATCAAATTGTATTTGACTTGAAAAAAATATATAAAGTGAAATTTCGCTGAATTTTACATTTAATTTGTCCTATAATTTTCACCTAAAAAAGTAGGTAAAAAACAACTGAACCTTGCCTTATAGTAAACAAGGTGGTTTTTGTTTTATCCTTAACACAAATACTTTTGTACCCTTAAGGTGGCTCCAGACCAAACGCGCTGCACCGCGCCGCGCAGTTCAAGTCGGCTCAGCGCGACGCAGCGCTGTGGGTCTGTACGATAACCTGCGCTGATTCGTGCCGTTTTGCGCTACCCTGTACAAGAGCGAACACGATCCGGCAAGTGTCGGTACATCAAAGAAAAGCAAATGTTTCTGCGCGTTTCATTTGGACGGGAAAACATTTACGCTGTTCATTTGATTGTTTTTTGACTTTCGAGGTGAATTAAACAATGAATTCTACATTTGAATGGACACATGAGGCTATTTAAAAATTGAGCGAACTTTATCGTCAAAAGTCGGGGGATCCCAAAGTAGCATGATGCTTGGACTAATATTTCTTCCGAAATGGGAATAGATGACGATGCTGTAAAATCGAAAATTACTTCTTTATTGTCTTCGTATAGTAGAGAAAAAATACTATAAACTGATCCATTTTTAAGCATCGGTGTTACCCAATGCCGACGTGGTTTGTTTCGTCTTCTTTTATTAAAATGATTGATAATAATGACAGCAGCAGTAACTTTTTTGAAATACTCTATATCTATTATATTGAATCGCGCGCGCGCCAGTTGCAACAATGGCGAATCAGTATTTTTCTTTGCGGTGTTCTGCGCCGCTCTGCGACGAAATTACGGAAGTCCTGCAGTTTGGCGCGGTGTTTTTTGGCACAGATCAGCGCAGAGCGGAGTAGCGCGTTTACAATCGCAAAATTAGGCGTGTGCAGCATGATCAATTGCTCGCCATCAATAAACTGCTTGATTTAGAAAATTAAAAATTGGTTTATAAGTTTTAAGATATAGGAAAACAACCTGGAGAGTTTTTTTTAAAAGATGGTTAAGCAACCAATTAATTGTTTTTGTTGACCACTTTAGATGGATTGACCCAATGGCCAGTTTGTATTTTAGTCAACATTATTAATTTTCTTAGCAACATTATTCAAACACATTTATCCGCTATTCAATCAGCTCTCCATGTTTTTGTTTCGCGTGTATTAACAATTATGTGCTTGTGCCCTATTTGAGGGCTGTTATTTCATGCGAATAATGTTTGAATTTTGTGCTAATCGAATGGAACAAACTTCCTTTTGTATTGGATATTTTCGGTGGATATTTTCATATAACTTTTAAGCCGGATTCATTTTTACCACAATAAACAAAATATCGATTAAATTTTGGGATTTTAAAGTTTAAATTGATTAAAAATCAGTTCATATTTAAAGTGTTACTATAAATATATAATTATACTATAATGAAGGGATGAAGGAGCGAACAAAGTAGAAAGTTCTGGTCCTTTCAAGTTGTACTGTAAAATAATGCATAAAAGTGGCACTACGTCAGTGGCGTAACTACAGAATTTGGGCCTCCCTGCAACTTTAAAGCAAGAGCCCCCTAAAAATGCAAAATATGCACAATACCATTAAAACAAATTAAGTAACAGAAAAAAACTTTAAAATTTGTATATAAAAAACATTTTTCAAAATACAAACTCTAATACGAAAGAGACAAATAGAAAATAGAAACATTTTCAATATTAGATGAAAAGCCTGTCTCCGCCAGGCGAGAGACAATATTAAGTAGCCTCTGTCTCCGTAAGACGCTTTCCGTACGGCTAACGGCAAAAAAACACTTTTTTGATCCTATTTTTGTCCCGGGGGCGAAATTCAAAAAACGGGCTTGGTTAGGTTCTAGCCACTGCTAAAGACTAGCACTGTGCCAAATTTCATGATTTTAGCTCAAGCCATAACTTCAGAATCACCTTAACAGACAAATAAATATATATACCTACCTACATATAAATATATATATATATATTATATATATATTATATATATATATTATATATAATATATATATATATAATTCACATTAGCAAATTATAAATATATATAAATACTAAACACAAACACTAACCTTAACGACAGATATAGTAAACTAGAGATCTAACAAATAAAAATAAATTAAAACTATTAAAAGTTTTTCTTCCTAGCTTTCATATCAGCAAATTGATTAATCCCTTCATTTATGTCGATATCTTTGCAATGTCGTTTTTTATGGCTAAAAGAGATAGATAGTCTAATCTTTCCTGAGATATACTATTTCTCAGATATGTTTTAATTATTTTAAGGCAAGAATAACCAAAACCAAAAGTCGAAATCCTCAGAACTAAAAACTCGCCTGCATCCCCGATAAACAGTAAAGCCCGTTTTATAACCTTGCCGTTAGGACTGAGAGACCACATTGGCAATTTCAAAGCCTTCGCTTTAAATTTAAAGCTGTGTTTTGTTTTTGAAAAACTCTTTTTACTGTTAATTAATGTCACAGTTTTATTATATTTAAGTAAAATTATATAGTTTTATTTATAGATAAAATTTAAAAATTATTAAATTTCTTATTTTTTTTTAAGCTATAAGAAAAACATTTCTAACGAAGAGGCCCATATAATTTTAGGCCTGGAATTTTTGCAGGCGGCAAGTACGACGGCCGGGGCTCTACCGGGCCCCTCGCGTTCATGGGTCCCCCCGCCACTGCAGAAGCCAGCGGGGGTGTAGCTAGCCACTGCACTACGTATTGCTCTGTTGGGAGCCGCCAGAGAAGAATTTATACTGGGCAACTCCTTGAAGCAGAAGCCGTGACAATACCTAAGAAAGAGCTATGGAAACCCTACACGCCGTCGGTGGGCACGAGAAGCTTTTCTGTGCAGTTAGTGGTTTCATAAATAAGAGGAACAGCTCTTCTTTGAATGGATTCAAGAATGCTAAGGATTCTAGGAGACGCCATTCCCCAGACATGGGAACAATGTTGTAAAGGGGGTCTGGTTTGGGATACATATAGAGTATACAGATAAGAAGGAAAAAAATACTTTCTGGCTCGAAAGAGGAATCCAAGCTCTTTTGAAGCGGCAGAATATATAAATGTACTGTGTTTTTGCCAGTTAAAGTTATTCTCCAAAGTAGGGTCAACATGATTGGGTAATTCTTTGTTCTAAAGTACTTGGCCGCTCATATGTAAGGAATGAGCACTTGCAGACTGCGTTTTGGAGGCATTAAACTGGACAATATTTTTGGCGCCCAAATCCAAAATTAATTTAAGGTCTTGTGAAAGAGATATTTCCATTACCTTGTGCTTGTTTTCCAAATAAGGCTAAGATGTTGGTTAAGAAATTAATTATTAGAGTGGAAGGTACGGTCGTCAGCAAAACTGTGAATAGGATTGATTGTGGAAGAGAGAAGATCGTTGATGTGAAGAAAAAACAGAGTTGGTGCTAGTAGTAATCCCTGGGGTACACCAGCATTAATTTGGAAAATGCTGGAAGCATGTCCATTCACAATAACTGATATACGTTCGATTGGAAAGAAAACTTGAGAGCCAAGAACAAAGCTTAGGTGGAAGACCATAGGAAACAAGTTTGTTAGGAAGATCATCATGCGATACCTGGTGAAAAGCTTTGGAGATGTTATTAGCAATGATTTTGGATTCACCACTCAAGGGAGTTGTTCCAGTTGTGATAAAGAAAAAAAGACCTGCTGTTGATCCATACTGTCTGTCATGTAAAATTTTATGTCTTTGGAAATACTTAAGTTTTTGATTTTATATAAAAAATTTAAAACTGTTAAGGGTGCATGAGTGTGATAGACCGAGTTAGACTGTTGCGCAAGCTGTTTGGTTCAGATAAATAAACAGCAACATCTTACTCTAGTAATTAATTTTTTAAACAAAAACCGTTTTAGATTGGAGTTCTTTGTTCCTTAAAAAAATGATTGCCAAACTTTTTAATTTATGTAGTGTGTAAATAAATGTAAATATAAACATGTTAATATTGTCGAATAGTTAGGTTACCTTTATAAAATTTAGTTAATTAAAACGATTGTCATTTCTGTTGTGATTTTTTCAAAATAAGAAGCATTCCATTTTTGTAAACCAGCAACCTAGGGATACAAAACTTTTTGTAATCGTTATAGCTGACAATATGCGAAATAATATTGCGCTAATCTTTCGCCACCCAAAAATCAACAAAAAAAAGCAAGCCATCAGTTTGTCAAGCTAGGTTGTAAAGACAGTCAGTGTTTCGCTTGCGGTAGTTCTTTAAGCTTAAGCGCTTACAGCTTTTCAAGTTATTATTATGCATGTAATAAAAAAATATGAAGCAACGTCGGATAAAATGTTGTTGCCGAGTAAAAGAGTTATTCTGTAATAAAAGACATTATGGAAACACTCTAACGAGACATATGGCTTTATATACGACAATGTTAAGAATTTTAACGCAAGAAGATTTTTATTATCTAATATCTCTAATTGGTCCAATAACACAGGCCCACAAAAAAAGTTGTGTGTGCCGGGTATCGGACTAAGATTTTCTGGCGTATTTTTTTCCGCTAAACACGAATCTGAAGACCATATTGGGGGTCAAACAGCAAAAAATCGAAAAAAAACCCAAAAAAACCGACACGGTACATTTACCGGCAGAAATCTGCTATCACGGAATGTTTGGACTACGACTATAAGAGATTCAAAATATTTCATAAAACAAAAAATAGAGCTTTTTAAATTGTCTATATAAAAAGTTATACAAACATTTTTGATAAGATAAATATTAAAGAAGAAATAAAAGAAAATGTAATTTTAACAAAAAAATTTAGTCCAAAATGGATTTTTTTTTATTAATGTGTTTTTTTTTAATTATAAATCATTTATTTTATTTATTTAAATATCAAATCACTTAAAATTATCGGAAAAAATCCAAAGATAAAAAAAATCCTTGAAAAAATCCTGAAAATTCGTTTTTCAGTATAACTCGAAAAATATTGCATAAAGACAAAAAAGTTATATAACCTAAACTAAAGGTCTTGTAAAAATACATAGTTTACGTTCCATAAAGTTTTATGTTTTCATTATATTTTTTGATATTTGACGTTTTAAATTAAAAAAAAAATCGTCAGTATCTGAAATTACGCTTTTTTTCGATTTCTTGGTGTTTGACCCCCAATTTTGACTTTAGATTCGTGTTCAGCAGAAAAAAATACGCCAGAAAATCTTAGTCCGATACCCAGCATACATCACTTTTTGTAGACCTGTGTAATTAAAAGAATGGATATTAACGGGAGGAATATATTAGTCTTTAAAACTGAAGTTGGTAGATTTAGGGATTGATTTATTTTCTTCCAAACATCCTAGCGTTTATTTTTATTGTAATAATTCTTGTCTTTAGCATACTTCAAAATAGAACGGTTTTTATATTTTTTAATCAGATTAATTGACTGTTCTTGATTCATTATATTGATACGGCGCGAGGAAGCAGAGCGAAACACCTTTGATGCGGACTTAAAACAGACAGAATATTACCTTTCTCTGAATAACGTTCGCGCATTGTGTCTCTGAGGTCTAGACAAGTTTACACAAGGCGAGACTTAATACACGCATCAGATTTGCGAATAAAATTCGCCCAATCTAAGTCTGCTTTATCGCCAATAGAATTCATAC
Organism: Listronotus oregonensis; assembly: GCA_019359885.1. Classification (NCBI taxonomy): domain Eukaryota; kingdom Metazoa; phylum Arthropoda; class Insecta; order Coleoptera; family Curculionidae; genus Listronotus; species Listronotus oregonensis. The sequence goes on along the minus strand of JAHBCN010000391.1, from coordinate 142,019 downwards.
ACACGGTCACAAAATGTTTACTGACAGTCACCGATTTAGTATTTGACCGTGCCCAGCATTGCCTAACTTTTATTTATTTATTTATTTATTCATCCATTCATTTATTCGTTTATTCATTCATTCATTCATTAATTCATTCATTTATTCATTAATTTATTTATTAATTTACTTATTCATTTATTTATTTTGATTTTATTTATAATATCTTAAATTATACTTAAATTCGGCGGTTAAAAATACGAATTAAAATATAAAGTATTTTATTTAAAACCAAAAAGTTTTAAGTGGAGTTCTTCTACAACAGAAATAACCAAATCTTTAAATACCTTTTTTACAAAAAATCCCTACCTTATGAAATAAAAAAATTAATTAACCTATTCTCTTCGCCCAACATTTCGTTTTTAATTGGTAAGTTTATGTACCAAAATTTGTTTTCGACTAACTAAATTTTGTTCTCGCCAATTTCTGAACGACAAAAACAAGTTAGCAACCCTAATTTAATTGCGTGGTAGTTTGTTCGTTATTCAACTGCCTACAACATTTTAGCAATCTGTGGATGAAAGGGCTGCAAATTTAATTAGCATCGATGATTTACACTGCCACCGGATTTTAAAAGGATTTTGATTAGCCCACACCTTTAATGTATTTAAAGAGGTTTGTGGTATTTTCAGTTACTAATATTTATATACAGGCTGGAACAAGTTTTAAACCATTGTTGGAACCTCGTAAATTGTAAGAGATATAACAAAATATTAAGTGTGTCTAATATTAGGAATTCGGAATACTTTTAAAAAATCAATATGTACAGTGACGGCCATTAAATCTTGAGCAAAAAATTTGTCAAATTTTGACTCTTTTGCCAATTTTGCCTTTTTTACCTTGTGTTACTTTTTAGTAGTATGAATAAAGCAAAAGATAAAAGAAAATATTTATATTTTATAAAAACTAACAAATCAATAAATTAATTAACAATTTAATAAATTCAAACAAACATAAATATTTTTCTAAACAAATTTAATATTTTATTGCGGCCCCGCTTTTTTCTAACAGGCATCGAATGGACCAAACCACGGGCGAAGTCTGGATTTCCTCGTAACTCATTCCACGCCTCTTAAAATGTATCCTTAAGTTCGTTTACATTTTGCGGCCTAAACTCATTTTCCCCATTTATTTTGTTAACTTATAAGACTCAAACATTTGCCATAGAATTTAAATCGATATGATACGCTGCTCTTCCATCCATTCATCGACTTGTCGGGCCGTATGAACGGGACACTTATCTTACTGAATGATAACATTTCTGTACGGAAATCGATCCAGTACAGAAGGAAGCATGATATTCTGTAGTAGATCTATATACACCTCCGCATTGAACCTTTCTTCGATAAAATAACATACACCAAGTCCTTGTGCACTCAGTCACCCCCAAATATTTACCGAAAATCGTCCACTACTTCTGTCCTTTTAAGTAAATTTTTCATCAAATCGTGTTCCTTAAGGCATGTATACCTTAAGTATCCCATTGTAGCACGACTGAAACACTTTTTCATTGGTGAATATTATATTTTCCCAAAAAAATCGAAGGTTCCAAGTAAAATTGTAGAGCAAATTTAATGCGTTGTTCTTTATTTGCATTTGTTAAAAACGGTTTTAAGGTTGCCGGGTGGCAGCGCAATTCGGATATTTGCCTTATTCTTCGCCGTACCGTTCTAACCGATGCTGGGAAATTGCTTTCTGTTTTTGCTGTAACTACAGATCGAAATGGTTGGTTTCTCAAAACATTAATTAAACTATTGTCTTGTTCTTGATTCGATAGTTTGGGGCGACCACTTCCATCTCTTTTCTCAAAGAAGTGTGTTTTCTGCCATTTTTTTGTAACAAAATGAATAGTACTCTTTGGGATGTTAAGCTCTTCCGCCACATCCCTTTATGGCCAACCTCTCTGCTCAATATAATGAATAATTAATACTTTTTGATCCAAAGTTAAGTTTTGCATATTAAAAAATATTTTTAGACACTGACAACGGACACCTGTTTCTTTATTAGGTTTTTCAACAGGTATTTATATTCAGTAAACGGTGGCATAAGTCTATTTTACGAAAAAGAAAAAAGAATTGCCCAAGATTTAATGGTCGTTACTTTACTTTGTAACCGACTCAAAAAAAAATATTATAAAGAATCATGATTTATAAGCAAACACCACAGCTTTTTCTTATTTTCTTTGTCGGTCATAAAACAATAAAATATAAAAGTACATTATAAATAAAATAAATCATCGCCCTGAGTGTTTTTTTTATATTGGTGAAATCGTCTTTTGGTCAGGTTCATTAGTTATACATCTTAAAAATATAGTTACTATTTTACTTAAGAAAATATGTATTCAAAACTAAAACTCTACATTTATCTTTGTCTCACTTACCTGATTTTCATTGCTCAACAACTTTAATTGATCATTGATCAAGCTATATTTTGCCGATTCTTCTTTTCTTAATGCTCTTTCCTTTTTTAACTCGGGACTCCAAAAAGTCTTAATCGAATGCATCGAGGAGCCTAACTTTTGATTTGTTAAATCTAGTTCTTTTTTCAGGTTAGCTAAATCGCGTTGCAGATCCGAGTTTTGATGTTGAAGTTCACCGATGAACGGTTGGTGGGAAGTTGGTGATTGACGGGCGGAGCGAGAGCTAAAACAAATAATAGTTAAAAATTAAATAGCCTTTGCGTTTTCCCAATTTAAATATACCCAATCTACACCTATGGGTTCCATGGATAAAAGGTTATATTTAATAGATTAAAATAAATTTATTAATATTATGTTATAATTTTTATCAAATAAAATACTATATGATATAAAATTTTGAAACTTCATTATAGTCAGATATGGAGTTTTTATTTCCATATTTAACGATATTTAATACGCAAGTGTTCAGAAAATTTAAAAATTTAATTTATAATATATTATATATATATATATATATATATATATATATTATATATATATATATATATATATATATATATATATATATATATATATATATATATATATATATATATATATATATATATATATATATATATATATATATATATATATATATATATATATATATATATATATATATATATATATATATATAATATTATATTGGCCCTATTTTAATGCAAAGAAGCTTTATTAAGTAATAACTGTAAATTTCGACTCACCCATAAGGAGAGCAGGAAAATCATACTTTTTTATTTTGTTTTTTGTCTTAATTTAAATTTTTAAAAGTCAATCCCTTTAAGCTTGCTATGCTCCCCTTTATCTCTGAATTTTCCTGCATAGTAGCTACGCCACTGTCAACTTGTTTGCATCAGATTATTTAAATACAATTATATTTTAAAGGCCTTTAAGGCATGTCTATATATTTACCAGTAGGGATCATCTTCAAAATAAAGGCCTCTATCCAGTGATCGATCTCTACGGTCTCGTATGGGAAGGAACTCGCGGTCATGATCCACTGTTGGCCCCCGGTCCAATGACGTATATCGAACAGACATAGGGTTTGTTGGCCTGAAAAGATAAATTAAATGAAGCTATAGCACTCAATTAAATCATAAGAATTAAGTATTTAACTAACGTTTGGAAATATACATTCCTACTTTATACAGTGCTTGATTGCTTTCATTTACAAACGAACCAATCTTAATATCTTTAAAAAAAATAAAAAAAGACTCTTCGGTTTAGATATACAGGGGGAATTTTAGTTTAATATTTGATACAGTTTTGTCAAATATTTAGCTCACTTTGATATATAAAATGGCAACCCTCATAATGTGACGATGGACGTCGAAGCGAGTTAGAAGAAAAAATGTGTGTTAATAATAAAGATTTTATCAAGTTTAAATAATCAATTTTATTTAATGCTCCAAATGAGCGTCGTTATTGGCGAGACAATAATAAAGCTTGTTTTAAAATTCCTCGCGAACTTTGACGTAAGGTTGTTTGGTAATACTTCCGCATTCCGGTGAAATTTTATCTTTAAGTTCTTGAAACCTGAAAACTGTTCATTAAGTCATTTTCGAATGAGCTTTATTTTGCTGAAAATAAAAATTATCTTTATTCCACTTGATTTGCCAAAGATTGGACTATAGAAGGGGATTTCACATTTTCCAAAAGGTTTAAATACCCGTTTAGATGGCCCGTTAAATTTACTTTCAGAAAGTCCCCGATAATTTCGTTTTTATAAATACCTACCCAAACTTTGATCCTTTCTGGAAATTGAGTATAACTCTTCTAAAATACCCACCGCTGTGTTCGCACGTCGTTGCCGTGGTTGGGCCCAGGTAGGATCTTTCGGAACATGCGCTAGAGTTGCTGGTTATTGGCAACTCTTGTTGCTAGCGTATGGAACGGGATCCGAAGCTTAAATGAACACAAGGCTTAACTCAAGGTGTTAGCATACCGTGGGTGAACGACATCCTGTGCCTTAAACAGGTGTCTCCAACGGTGCCTCTAAGATCGGGGCGATCTTTCAGAGTATCTAGCCTTACTGCGGTAATGCGGGGCTCTGTTGAGGTGGACTATTACTTCCCTAGCTCCAAACAGAAAGCGGACGAACCGCTTTTATAGGAAAAAAGTGACCGAAACGGATAAATCCGTTTCGAGAGGTGCCACCAAAGGTCACAAGCAGACAAAGGTGTGCCGACCGAAACGGGTGAATCCGTTTCGAAAGGTGCCCCTGAAGTCACAGGCGCCTGTTACACGGGGAAGGAGTAATCCATCCCGAACAAACAGGTGCTTAGGAAGGGATCCCTGAATCCAAACAGAAGGCGGACAGAACCGCTTTTATAGGGAAAAGGGTTCTCTGGCTTTAAACAGAAAGCGGATAGCACCGTTTAAATAGGGAAAGGCCGGAGATATGGCCTCAAAAGGAACATCTGGTTTCTGTAACAAGAACCTGGTAGCTACCCACGTCACTAGACCGGATCTAATCGTCTGCTTGTCATACTTTCCAGGAGACAGGGACACCAGGGTCCGGTAGCGACGCGAGTAAGAGGAGATGTAAGGACTCTCTCCCAATCTGATATCGGATCTATTAGAAGTCTGATCCTATTGGGAGAAATATAAAAAGGTGTGAGCCACAATAGACCGAGCGGTCGCAGTGGAGGGCGTAAAAAGTCCACTCACTTTAAACCTGAACCTGAACCTTCTAAAATAAGTCCGAATTTTTATATCTACAGTTATGTCTGTTAACTTATCCATTAACAACAAATAAGGGTATTCGTCAATTCGCTGGCACATTGATTCATAAGATTGTATTCTTCTATATTAATTGTCTTTGCTCGTGTAAAATTTGATTTTTTTATGGATTTTTTTTCTTTTTCAGAACTTTGTGCACGGAACCGATAGAAGTGTTGGTCAGTGTAGAGACTTTCCTAATAAATATTGGATCTATTGCGAACTGTCCTAGTATCTAAACCTGGCACGCTTTGTCTACAATCCATTCCGTTGTACTTTTCCTCTCGAACACAGATGCAGTTTCTTTAAACTTACGCATCAATTCCATCACATATTTATGCTTTACGTTTTTATTTTGATGCCTCTGATTGAACATTCTGGCAGTTTTAACGCGCGCATTGATCTACAGCCTCTTAAAAGAAATATATTTTTGTTCTTTCCGCTAAAGTATACACCATTTCAAAATAACAACTCTTAATCTAAAACTAACGAAGTCAAAAAAGCAATCCTAACAAAAATATTCAACTGGTTCTTAGACCTCTTAATAACTAGTGTTGTTGCCGTGGTTTGTTGTATTAGGTACTACAAAAAATATCAGTGGGATGAATGCATAAATATTAATGAAACTTGGTTGTGGCTGTGTGCACGTAAGAATTTAGGGAATGAAGAGACTTTGTATTTCGTGCAAATTTTTATTTTTTAAAAAAAGACTACACAAGTATACCATTTTTGTTCAACATGTTCGTCTTTCCACAAAATGGTATACTTGTGTAGTCTTTTTAAAAAAATATATCCTTTAATAAGAGAAAATGTAACATTACTCACTGTTGTTTTAACTTTTTTTTAATGTAATAATGTGATAGTTTACTAAGGTCCTACTACATGTTTTGTTGGCTTAAATTGCTACGACTCCAGATTGACGATAAATAGCACTAATGATGGTTATACCGAAAGCGCTCTGCTAGGATTGTTTTAAATAAAAATTTGCACGAAATACAAAGTCGCATTGCATAAAGATTAGTCTGCAAGGAATTTTAAAACAGGCTTTATTATTGTGTCAATAACTGCGCACATTTTGAGTATTTAATAAATAAAATTATTTAAACTCAATAAACTCTTTATTATTACCATACATTTTTTCTTCTAACTTGCTTCTACGTTCATCGATTTCAAGTTTGTTGGTACTGTTGGATATTAAATTATATACCGTTTTTAACTGACTGGGGGTGAGGAGGTATTTAATAAAAATTTGTCAAATATAAAATTAAACTTACCACCATATATCTGAACGGACGTGTTTTTTTAGAGCGATATTTCAAGTGATTCGTTTTGAAATAAAGGCACTCTGATAAAACAATATGTACTCGTACCATTACGATTATAAATTCCTATACCTTTATTTAAGCTTTTAAATATTATGTTCATCGTATTCCCAATCAAATAGATTTTAAATAGCGGAAAGGTACTTTGGTTGATTTTAAATTTAGCAAACATAATTCTGTACTTAAGTGGTATAGGCCACAACATTGGATTAAAGAATTTTATTAATATAAGTTTTAACAGATCTACATTAGCATACGAACAGGTTAAATATGCGTTATTCATTACGTTTTTTTTGCAACTTCCTTATGACCTGCAAAAAAATAAATAGTATGTACAGGGTCTTTGATTAAATTTACATGGCTTCTGAGGCCTTTATTTGTGAAGACAGAAAAAAATGTTTTATATAAAAATTGTAGGATTTTTTCCATATTATCTTTTGAAATTACCAGCAAAAAAATATCGAAATAAAAAAATGGAAAAATATAGGCAACTTTAACTTTTTCAAATGAAACACCCTGTGTATTATGCGCTACAATTAAAGATTTTTTTTTCTGATTTCAAATATATATATACATTGATGATATTTGGATGAATTATTTTTGAGATATTTTAGGTTAAATTATTAATAAATTACAAAAAAGTTTCATATTAGTATGAAGAAAGCCATGGAAACAATAAAATTGTTATGTTGCTGAATTTGGTGAGGGTTTTCTCTGGACCCATAATGTTTATTTTTGTGATTAAACATTCCTGCTAAAGTAAAGAAAGGCTTGTCGGTGAATAGAATTTTATTTAAAAGCTTTGGATTCTGCTGCATAAGCCTACCTATTTCCAATGCATACTTAGGTCGGTCCTGCATGTTTTGTTCGGGAAGATTCTGAACGGATATAAATTTTTAAGAATAAAATTTGTAAAATTTTAAGGTTAAATAAATTTTATAATTTGTTTTCTTAAGTTTAGATGCCGCATCCGATATTGATATTATTTCAGGATTTTCTAAAATTATTAAAAGTATTTAGTGCTAGTCCAATAGAAAAAGTATAATAATTATCCTGAAAAAACGAGGATATTCAAAACTTTGTTTTCATTTCGTGCTGCAGTCCTTTTCATTTTAAAGCTTTTTCGTTCAATAAACTTTCTTACAATAGTATCTATAGGTGGTACCCGTTGTTAAGGATATAATAAGTTATATTCCCTTTGCACTGTCATCACATTACTATTGTTACCATAAAAAGACGCATAATAGCAATTTTTTGTTCTTTTGAATAGCCCATCGACAAAAAAGCAATATGACTTTTTACAATATAAATACGTCAAATTTATTAAAACAATTTTATTGTTTTCATAGCTTTCTTGATACTAATATGATTTTTTTTTAATTTATTTATATTTTAAGCTTAAATATCTTAAAAATGGTTCTTCCAAATATTATCAATATTTATATTTGAAATCAGAAAAAAGATCTTTATTGTAGCATAATATCAGGGTGTTCCATTTAAAAAGTAAAGTTGCCTATATTTCTCCTTTTTTTTATTCGATATTTTTTTACTGATAATTTCAAAAGATAATATAGAAAAAACTAATATATATTTTGTAAAAATAAAGGCTCCAAAAGCCCCGTATATATAATCAAAGACCCTGTACTAGTTACTTTTAATTCCACAGTTAAAAATTTTGTACTATAGAAAAATAGCATTTAGAATAATACCATTTAAATTGGAAATTATATACATTTAACATTTGTAGAGAAAATGAAACAAGTCCACAACAATATAGAAAAGTCAAAGCAAAACCATGTCACGGTCCAGAATTAAAATATGTATATAAAAAAAAGTCCAAATAGGTAACCATTCCGATAATCGGGAGTCTGGGGTTAACGGAGTTAACATTTGAAGGTTTGAGAGGCCGGCAGTCGGCTACCTTGTGTGAGGCGGTACGTCCGTACCAAATTAAGTGTGTTGATAATGTGCCATGTCATATGGTGCTCCGAAGTATAATGCTGCAAGTGGTGGAGTGACAATATACATGTATACATGGTCACAATATGCATATACTTCTGTCTATAATTTTTATATAGCGGTCGACGGCGCAAAGCTTCGGTTAAATTTTATTACTTCTAGTAGTTTTACTAGGCTGACTACTTTTAGAATAACCTGCTCATGTACACTAGACGAGACTCCCACGCACCAGTAAAACCGCTGCTTAAGGTTTAGTGGAGAGCGAGCAGATTAAAACCTGTTGCTAGGCCGGAATGCCACGCCCGGTGGTACATGGATATAAGAGGACAACTTACTAGTCGAGACTACCACGCACTAGTAAAAGACTTTATCTGAAGGAATTCAAGAAATACACGACACTGGGTGGGTCTACCATATCCTAGTAAACCACTGCTTATAGATTGCTAAAAAGCAGGTAGATTTGAACTAGGCTGGACTGCAAGGCCCAGTCAGAAAAAAAATAAAAGGTAAATTTGCTAGACGGGACTGCCACGCACTAGTAAAAGGTTTTATCTTAAGGGATACAAAAATATACCACACTAGGTGGGTCTGCCATATTTTAGTAAATCACTGCTTATGAATTGCTAGAAAACACGCAGATATGAACTAGGCTGGATTGCAACGCCCAGTCGGAGACAAAAGGAAAAAGTAAACTTGCTAGGCGGACTGCCACGCATTAGTGAGCGCCCCAAGAAATATAGACCTAGTATACGACACTAGGTGGGATTGCTACACTATAGTGAAGGAGGTTCGATGGATTGATGGAAAGCAGGTAGCTTTAAACTTGGCACTAGCCGTCGAGAACTGGAGGTTTTACACTAGGTAGGTAGGAAGGTTTAAAGTGAGTGGGTATAATACCCTTCCACCGCGACCGATCCGGTTTTACACTAGCTAGTAGAAGATAAAGAGATAATGGAAATTAATACCCTATATAAAAACTATTCAGGATCTATACTTATACTCGGTCGATCTACATTGGCTGCTCTGCTACTGGCTTCTTGGTTGATGGATAGTCTTTGAGAATAAAATAATGTTCTAACAAAAAAAAAGCGGAAAGTATTAAATTGCCAGTTTACGCGCCTGGGTACCGTGGTATAGTCGGTCATATCACGCCGTTGAGCTCGGTCTTGGGAACGTCTTAGGCCCACTTTCACAATATGTGATTATTATCAACCTTTGGTTTAATACCATAGGAACCATAAAATACCACAACGTGATTGGGGTTATCATGGTAATTAACCCAAGGTTAATGATAACGACATATTGTGATGGTGGGCCTAATTAATTGTCTGTAAACACAGTATAATTGTATTGTTCATAAGAGTGGATTTATCGAACGGATCTATGGATAAAAATACATAGATTTCTTAATATTTTATAAACAGAACCGAATAATTTCTCCGTTATATAAAGGGTTTAACTAATACGCCTGTAAAGAAAATATTCTGTGTTTAAAAAACTTCATTACAACTAACATAACCATGTCCATAATTTCTTTAAACAAAGTTTTTATGTATGTGTAAAACACAAATATTGAATTAGGTGTAACGTTATTTATTATAGAATAATAAAATTTGATATAGAATCAAGGTTACTTTTAAAATAGAGCCTCATACATATTTAATAGCAATAAATAATTGTTTCCATTCCGATTAATTACTGATGGGTCTATAAATATAAAAGTAAACGTTTCATGACCCAAACTATTAAATAATATAGTCCGTCGACATTTCAGTCTAACAAATTTTTAATAGCGGATACGTCAGTTGTGTAGACATTAAATTTATAAGAATAATTCTGTAGTTAATAATAAAGTCTACAGTTTTGCATTTAAGCATTTTATTGCTATACATAGGACTTATAGGTAAGTTAGCATATTAAATAGCATTTTTTTCAGTAGATTTTATTACAAAAAATATATGACTATTTAGTAAATATTATGTATTTGTATTATTTTAGTTACAAATTCTTGTATTCGTACAGGGTTATTCATTTTAAAGTAAACAGGGCTTTATTTTTGAACTTCCCTGTACTTTTTTAAAAAACGAATATAGCCATTTCCTGTATTTTTTCCGTAGAATTTAATAATCTAAACAGAAAAACATTTAAAACAAAAACAAAAGAGTTACAGCACGAGTAACGTATTTTTTAAATGCAATACCCCGTATATTTTTATATCAATAAGTAGAGATTTTCACGAGGAATTCGGTGATATAGGGGTTACTGGGTTAATTTTCTGCGGTTCTGCTGCAATTGTCTAAAAACTGCATGATACTATAAGGATAGTTTCACCTGAAACCTGGATGCCACAGGTCACAGGTGCTTATTTGTCAAAGTCAAGAATTTTAAAAATACGTTTATTACTTTTTGGAGTAGTCTAATGATAAGGTTTTTATCAGAAGAACGGTTTCAAATTATATTATAAGCCAGAAATGATATGATATATCTATTTCTAAACCAAGGAGCAAAATTACAATAAACGGAAAAAATTAAAATACAATACGAGGTAAAATATGGTGGTAACAAGAACAAAAATTATAATATTACTAATAATTTAAATGTTCTATATGACCCGTTTTTTTGAAACAGCCTTTCTCGCCTCTCGCCGATATTATTTGAGGTTCTTGGTTAAGACGATTAATTTCATTTACAATTTTTTCTCTCATTTCTTTCGTGTTTGTGTCCCCATTTTGGTAAACGACATAGACCCCATATACTTGTCTAAAATTGTAATATCTGGACTATTAGGTGGCCATCTAATAGTGCCATAACGTCCAATCCACTGATTGTATCGACGATTGAGATACTGCACAACTTGACGAACAGCATGGGGCGGCGCTCCGTCTTATTGCCAAATTATCTTGCGATACGTTTCGAGTGGCAATTCTTCTAAAATGTCCTCAATATCGTTATCAAGAAGATTGAGATATCTTTCTCCAGTTAAGGATCCCTCAAAGAATATTGGCCCGACAATTCTATTGTTAAGCCCATTACACCAGATATGAAGAGAAGACCTCCCTTGGTATTTAATCTCTTGAAATTTCCTGGGATTTTATCCCGCCCAGCTGTGCTATTGCGTCGGTTAAACATTCCCGATGTAGTAAACGTAGCTTCATCCGTTCAAAGAATATTTTGTAACAGGGTAGGATCATTATCTTGTTCATGGTTTAAAATTTGGGAAACAAATTAAAAGCAAAGTTCCTTTTGTTTACGTGTTAAATGCTGCACTGGAAGAAGGTGATATGGAAGATACTTAAAATATTTCAGTGTTCTCTGAACCGTCGGCGTCGCATAGGTTACTCTTCTTCTTGCAGGGCCATACCTCAAGTCTTTAACAGCGTCAGTAATTGACTTCATGGGATACAAACTAAAATAATTTAGAATAGCTCGATTCCGGTTTCTTTTTCTCATTGTAGTCCTTTTTCTAATAAGTAACAATTTTCTTTATTCGAATAAGACCTTCAGTTTTAAAATCGTTTTTACTGATATATTTCGGTGGAAATGTGCACCATATCTTTGTTGTGTTTTCCTGGCGTTTTCTCCATATTTATAATAGAAAGTTATGATTTGAAGCCGTTCTTCTGATGAAAACATCATTATAAAACTACTCAAAAAGTAATAAACGTATTTTTAAAATTCTTGACTTTGACAAATAAGCACCTGTAACCTGTGGCAGCCAGGTTTTTTTACGTGAAACTATCCTTATAATATCATGCAGTTTTTAGACAATTGCAACAGAACCGCAGAAAATAAACCCAGCAACTCCTATATCACCGAATTCCTCGTGAAAATCTCTATCTATTGATATAAAAATATACGGGGTATTGCATTTAAAAAATACGTCACTCGTGCTGTAACTCTTTTGTTTTTGTTTCAAATGTTTTTCTGATTATATTATTGATTTCTACGACAAAAAACATGAAACGGCTATATTCGTTTTTAAAAAAGTACAGGAAAGTTCAAAAATAAAGCCCTGTTTACTTTAAAATGAATAGCCCTGTACATTGAAAAGTCCTTGTTGGGTACACGCCAAGCAAATCTTTATAAAACGGGACCGCGTTACACATAACACACATACAATACACAATATGGCTATTTTTTTACTATCAGAAAAGCCAAAAATATGGCCGGCCCTGTTCAATTCTCATTGGATAACCCTGTACGTTCAATCAATTTACTAAACAAATAAAAGGGCATTTTTTAAAAAGTCCAAATTTTAACCAAGTAACAAATCCAGGAGATAACTTATCTTTTACCACACGATGCTTCTTAATTTAGGGTTCCTTTTTTACTAACACTATCTTTTTGGTGTGTGATAATTTTAAATAAAATTTATGTAGTGACTAGTGTCTCACAGACGGTCCTGGTTATCACTATATTAACCAAATATATAAAGTCTATCGCTTTCCACTTTTTAACCCTTTAATATAATAAACAAAGGGTTATTAGGCATTCTACGATATAAACGCAACCAACCTAATGGCGATTAAATGGAAAAATTCGACCTCGAAAACGTAGTTAGTAAATTTATTTGGCAATAAAAAGGACAATAACTAACTTTATTGTGAGAGAGCTTTAATAACGGTTGGTTTTTTATTGTACGAGATCTACAATAATCCAGAAGTAATAATTTTTAGACTAAAGTGGCTTTTATTTTATTGATCACCCAGTGCTGTAATCAGATAAAAAAAAAGAAATTTAAAAATACCTAAAATATCATACCACCCTTCTTTTAATATTGGCGTTAATGTGTTTATTTTTATTCATTTTATATTAAAAAAAAATTGTCTTTAATGCTACTTAATGTCTATGTACAAAAACTAAGCCATTTACAATAAAATACATGTTTTCACTATTTTTTGGAAATAAGAAAAAAGTTAATAAATCCACTTCATCAAACCCATATTAACGTATTTGTTTGTAAAATTCTTACTGTTTTTTTTTAAATGTCAAAATTTTAATAGGAAATTTAAAACATGAGTGATGCAAAGTTGAAATAACTTTTTTACTTTTACTAATTAACACCATTATTATATTGTTTTAAATGGTCAACATTTCTGACCACCCTAGAATGTTGCCATTAAAAATACAAGAGTCGCAGTAAGGTGGCAGAAACTGCTGTAAAAACCTGAAACATACACAATGCATTGCGATACTGGTTTAAACAGCAGTTTTTACAACCTTGCTGTGGCTTTTGTATTTTAATCGGCAACATTTTGAGGTTTTCCAACCTGTATATTATTTAAAACAATATAATAATGGTGTTTATTTATAAACGTGGAAGAGTAATTTTAACTTTCATAACTGATGTTAAAATTTTCCAGTCAAAATGTTCATATTTTTAAAAAACGAAGTAAGGAAAGCAAATATTCTTATAAAAGTACTAGTAGGAAGTAGATATTTTATCAAAAACGTTATTATGGCTTCAATGAAATAGATTGTTAGACTTGGGACACAGACATAAAATTGCATTAGAACCAAGGTTTTTTTCATAAAGTTAAAAAAAATTGAAATAATGCCAATTTAGATAACTTTTTGAAAAAATGTCAATTTTGACAGATAATAGATTACATATTGCAAGCAAGCCTAGGAGATTTTCTTATCAGATTTTTAAGTACCGGGTGTTCCACTAAGAGAGGTAGTCGGCTATATCTCAGAAACTACTAATAGTATATCTTTCGGAAAAAAAAATTTAGATAAAAGCGACCAAGCGAAATTGCTGGAAATTATTTTCAAGTTTGTGGGATGGCCGCTAGGGGGAGTAAGGGTAACGTCAAAACATAAAAATATACATTTCTTTAAAAATATTAAATAAAGTGTGTCAATAAGTAGTACTATTTTAATCTTTAATGTTTTTCAAATAAAGAAGCTTCAGGTGTAATTTTTGTCAGTTCTTAAATAAAGTAGTGGGGGAAGGTTAAAGTTTAATTTAGAAAAGTGCTAATAACTCCGGTTTGCTTTAACCGAATTTAGTGAGCTTGGTCTCGTTTAGAAGAGCATTTTAAGCATTATTTTCAGGTGTATAAACTATTGCTACACTCATCTCACAAACGCCGCTAGAGGGCGTCAAGGTAAAAACTAACTTATTTTACGAAATTTTTTGAAAAATTTAAATACAATGATATATACCTTTTACATATTTAATATATCTTTTCAAACCGAATATATTAGCAATAATATAAATACGACATAGAGACGTAACACATTTAACGACACAATGGTTTCTACTAGGCCGATTTCTTTAGGTAAAAATTAAATTTATAAATTTTTACAAAATTTAATGACATACCACATAATTTTTACTTATTTTAACCCATTTAACGATATTAGACAACATTAGAGAATTTCCAACCTATAACTGTAATAATCCATCGAGAGTGGTCCTTATCAAGTTAGCTTTGAAAACAAAAGGATGCTTAAATGTCAAAAATCCAACAATATTTATTTTAAAATATTATTTTTAGTGTTGTGCTATTATGTTCTTTAAAAATGCCTTTGTTGCTTAAAGAAGCAGTTAATATCATTGCTATTTATTTTGAGTGTGTGCAAAATGCGACTATAGCTGCAAGGCTGTATGCATTGAGATATCCTCAGAGACGCCGGTACGGCAGCAGAATGTTCGCTTGTTTAGCAAATCGCTTTTGTACCACGGGAAGTGTTCTTCGCCCCTTACACCGCAGACGCCGTACCCGAAGAACTGAGGAAAATGTCATCAACGTTTTAGCTTATGTAGAGATTAATCCTCAGTTAAGCGTTCGTGTAATTTCGAGAGATTTAGGTATCCCTCAGACTACAGTATTTCGAATATTGAATGAACACAGGTAATTAGATTATTATTATATTTTAAAATTTGACATGCATTTTTTGAACTAAAGTCGAATTTGGATTAACCTATCCCAGACGCAAGCATCAAAAGGATTATAAGGTTATTATTAGATTGTAATATTGCAAAGTAATTTTTTTCTCAGGTTGCATCCATATCACATTGTGCTACACCAAGCTTTGATCGTTGTAGACTACGACAAAAGGTTAGACTACTATCATTGGTTGAAAAATATGATAGCGGAGGACAGTAACCTTTTATCTCGAATTCTTTTGACTGACGAAGCAACCTTTCATAGTGACGGTGGAGTTAATACGCACAATATGCACCACTGGTCAAAAACTAATCCTCGCTGAATGCAGGAGGTTCAACACCAAGGAAGTTGGAGCGTAAATATTTAGTGCGGCATTCTTGGCAGTGAAATAATCGGTCCATTTATTTGGGATGAGCCTCTTAGAGGAGAAACATATTTGAATTTTCTGGATAATCACTTGCCACTTTTTTACAAAATGTGCAGTTAGAGACCAGACAACAATGTTTTTCCAACACGATGGCTGTCCAGCCCATTTCGCAGTAAACGTCCGTAGGTTCCTTGATCGGACATTTCCTGATAGGTGGATTGGAAGAGGTAGCCTATTTCCGTGGCCTGCAAGATAACTATTGTTTAGGTATAAAAGGCAAATAGTAAAGTTTTTTTATTATCGTATCAATACTATTTTCAGTAGGTAATTAAATATAATTTTCCTTACGTTTTTGTTGCAGATCTCCCGACTTGACCTGCCGTGATTTCTATTTGTGGGGCAGACTAAAAGTTGTTTTCTGCACGAGACCCACGACAAGGGAAAATATGATTCAAAGAATCAGGGACGCTATTCGGAGCATATCAAGACCAGAAGTGGAGACAGCTGTCTTATCAACAAGGTAAAGATTGAAACAATGCATTCAGAATGATGGAAGGCAGTTTGAACATTTGGGACGTCATTAGGTTGTTTATTTCTGTTTTCAAAGCTTACTTAATAAAGAAGTCTACACGCTCAATGGATTATTACAGTTATGGGTTGGTAATTATCTAATGTTGTTTAATATCGTTAAATGGGTTAAAATAAGTAAAAATCATGCAGTATGTCATTAGATTATGTAAAAATTTATAAATTTAATTTTACCTAAAGAAATCGGCCTAGTACAAAAAGTTTTGGCGTTAAATGCGTTAGGTCTCTATGTCATATTTATATCTTTGCTAATATATTCGGTTTGA
The DNA here is from genome assembly GCA_019359885.1 of Listronotus oregonensis. Lineage (NCBI taxonomy): Eukaryota > Metazoa > Arthropoda > Insecta > Coleoptera > Curculionidae > Listronotus > Listronotus oregonensis. The sequence goes on along the minus strand of JAHBCN010000391.1, from coordinate 125,400 downwards.
AAAGAGATATTAAATTGCGGTTTTTGTCGTTTTGTTGGGTTTTTTTTTCTCTATCTAAATATGTAAAAAGGTATATATCATTGTATTTAAATTTTTCAAAAAATTTCGTAAAATAAGGTAATTTTTACCTTGACGCCCTCTAGCGGCGTTTATGAGATGAGTGTAGCAATAGTTTATACACCTGAAAATAATGCTTAAAATGCTCTTCTAAACGAGACGAGACCAAGTTCACTAAATTCGGTTAAAGCAAACCGGAGTTATTAGCACTTTTCTAAATTAAACTTTAACCTTCCCCCACTACTTTATTTAAGAACTGACAAAAATTACACCTGAAGCTTCTTTGTTTGAAAAACATTAAAGATTAAAATAGTACTACTTATTGACACACTTTATTAGATATTTTTTTGAGAAATGTATATTTTTATGTTTTGACGTTACCCTTACGCCCCTAGCGGCCATCCCACAAACTTGAAAATAATTTCCAGCAATTTCGCTTGGTCGCTTTTATCTAAAATTTTTTTTCCGAAAGATATACTATTAGTAGTTTCTGAGATATAGCCGACTACCTCTCTTAGTGGAACACCCGGTACAAATCAATGTCCTCCTAAATTTTATTTAAATTTAATAAAAAACAAAATTTCATATGATGCTGACTTTTTAAAACGGTTAGTCACTACCGAGCCTTTTATTTTTTCATTGAAAAGATATCGCTTTTAAATTTTAGTATGATATATTATGTGATCTAATGCCGATTTGGGATACAATAACATCTGATATTTTAACTTAAACCCCCCTGTATATTTTTGAAAATTTAAATTCCACAAGTTATTTCTAATATAAAACTTGTATTATGTCCTTTTTCTATCTTTGTTGGTTTTGAAGAAAATAAAAATTGAGATTTCCCAAACGACCACACATTATACAGAAACAAAAGGGTTCATATTTGAAAAGGTATTGGGTCGGAATAAAAGTCTCCATAAATAAAAATGATCAGAAAGATAAGCTTAATTTTAATCTAATGTAATAATAATAATACATGACTTGGCATTTTGGCAAACATTTTAAAGTAGCAATACTTGCTTTAATTACACTTAATTTACTTTATATTCATTTGTTTTCCCATATAACTGCATAATATGCAGTGGTTTGAACGTTTATAATTGCCACTTTCCCGAAAATCAACAAAGATAGGTATACAAATTTATACAGGTTTTAATCAGGAATACTTTTTAGGATTGGAATCCTAAAAAACATACAGGGTATTCCATTTAAAATATGGCAGACCAAATGTTTAAAACTTATTGAATTTACGCTAGATTCTTAACATGGTTTTAAAGGTCGCTGATGACGAATTTGTGGCCGGATTCACAAAATTTAAAAAGCACGACGAAATTGTTAAAATCATTCAATTTGATTTTGCAAATCTAACCGCCCCTTCATGATCGGCGATCTTTAAAACCTCCATGTAATCTGGCGTAAATCGGAACAGTTTTAGATATTTGGTCCGCCATATTGGATTCGCCATCTTAAATTTTCTAATTCTAACGATCCCTAAAACCCCGTACAGCAAATTTAAAGTAATCGGTAAATTTTTGGACCACGGATTAGTATTCAGGAGGAAAAATACATTTGAACTTTTGTAAGCTATTTGTGGCTAAACTTTAAGTAATTCTGTGTTTTATGCTTCATTTATTTTATTGGTATTACTGATGTTTAAACAGGCTTCAAAACCAGTTTTGACCTTGTCCTAAACCTGGATGAAGTGTAACAAAAGGTTCGACGTGTTAGCGATTTTGTGCTAAGTGAGAAGAAAGTTAAATCCTTATTTAAATTACGTATGTTTTCATTGCTATGTAATTTAATTGATTCAATTAAGGTACTTGAATTTTTAAATTCTCTTCTATAAAACAAGAGCGAATCCAGATAGCGCGATGCGGTTTTCACTAAAATTTAGCTTATTCCGTAGTGGCTAAAAATCAATTAAGAAAATACTTTCTTTCTCTTTATCTTTTTTTTTAAATAACAAAAATATGTAATCGTGCAGATAACGCCCTCTAGTTTATGTGCTTAAACTAAAGTGCTTAACAAAAATTTCCTTTTAAACATTATAAAATAATCCTTTAAAAAAATCAAATATGTTTAAATTGGTTAAATAGTTTGGGAGATATTTAAATGTAAAAATTAAATATACTTATGACATATACAAACAATGTCACAAAGCAAAATGATGCGGCATTGTCAATCATCTGATGTTTATGAAGTTGTAGGTCATCGTCTAACTTTTCGAGATAGAGTAATTTTTCAATTTCTTCATAGCAGTTACGCCCCCTAGCGGAAGAATGGGCCCCAAAGACACGTTTTGCGTGTGCGGGATACATATATTGCATGAAGAGTTCAGACCACTTTTCTATTTTTGATGATTGATGATTGATTTGATTCGTGCACAGCCAGTTTGAAAACAGATTTTGTTAGAATTAATTTTTATCACGTTTAACCTTGTGTTATAAAAATAACAAGTCTTTGATTTAATTTAAGTTAAAATTTTAAACAAATACAAACCATTACCAGGTATCATATAAATCCTCGGAGCGATAAAGTAGCCTTATTTATCGGATTAAAGTTTCAATTTATACCCTAAAACACCAATAAAGTGAGTTTTTCCCTGATAAGAAATATATAAAAATAATTTTATAACCTTCTTACCTAGTTGCACTTCTAGATCTGTGATGGCCGGGCCCGACGGCCATAGGTCTTCCTCGTTCTTCCAGCATCGGGTCTTCTAGTTCTTCGTCACGGTAATATGAGTGGTAGCCGTACCCGTGCTCTGGTGAATTATTGCCCGACCGAGTCTGACGCAAGGGTTTGCGCCCCAAGGGGCTACCCCCTGGGTATGCCCTACTGGGCGAGCGGTCCACGGTGGGCAGCCTCACGCCCCTCGGGGAGCGGGAGCCCCCCACGTACGCGTCACGGGACATCTCATGACATTCTGTAAGAAAAAAACAGTTGATACTATATAATGGCATTAAGTAACTATTTATTTTGAGGATTTAAGCAGAGTTGAGTTTAACTAAAATATTATCTGTTTCAATAAATTAATCATCTAAATGTGATAAGACTTTTGTTCAAATCAATCTCAACTACTAAGGTGACGGAACACAATGCTTTCTGATAGGAAGGGTGTTTACCATAAGTTTGGTTGTAACTATCTGGTAGCATTTATTTACTACTTACCAAAACCAATGTAATGAGAATTAAAAAAAAAGCATCCAATTCACCCTCAATCTTTAGCCTATTACCTAGATCATAATATTAAAATAGCTCTATTACAAACTTATTTTTGCTATCCACTCTTAACTTTTTAGAGAAAATTTACCGAATAGGCAATAAATTTAGCATTAAAATTACCAAAAATTTAAAACACAAAATATTATTATATCTCAAATAAAAAAACAAAATCGTATAATGTGGACAAAAATAATGTTATTTATAAAATCCCTTATAAGTGTAATACATTTTATAAAGCTAAAGTTTTTGGACCATTAATCAAAAAGATAAAGGAACGTGAGACCTGTATAAAAACACAAATCAAAAGTTTGTGCACCTGATAACCGCCTTACTACCCTGTTAATGGGAATTTAGACCTACGGAATCAAATATTAAATACAGACCACTTGGACACACTGTATAATAAGTGTATACTGTTTTATTGCAAAACATATACCTACAGCTTATTACAACACAGAGCAAATATTATGAGGGCATTACGCCAAAGCATCCCATTAAGCTTCTTTGATATGGAAAGGTAAACATTGCTTGACTATAATTCCAGAGCTATTTTTATATGCAGCGTGGCTGAATGAAAAGGACAATGTACACAACACAAGAATTAAGGGTCACTTTGGAAATATATATTGGTATTCTAGCCCTTAGTCTGACGATTTAACGCAAATTATCAAATTTAGATTAAATGTTGTTTGTTGGCTCTAGCTATAAAGCCACTAATATAGTTGGGTTAGCTTATCTAAATCTTATATTTAATTTTTATTAAATAGCATAGGACTATTTAAATGTATTTTGGCCTTAGCAGAGCATGCGCCTCTTGCATGTAAAGAACTTTTATGCCTTTTGCGCGTATATTCATGTGTCAGACACAGCTTCTTGATCGCTAACTGCAACCGATGAGCGCTAATTACAACCGCCTTAAAGAACTTACGACCGACCAACCAAGTACTTTTAGCTTCTAATAATATATCTAAAATTTATAAATGAATTTAAATTAAATTAATAGTATTGTGCTAAAGTCCGAGCTCCACTAGATAATCCATTCAGTTGCTAATTCGACGGTAAAGCGTTTTGAACATAACCTCTCTATTTTAACATTATACCCCGATATTTTGATACGTAAACCGAGTAACTTATCTGAAGCTGCTGAATCGTGGTACCAATACACCAGTAGTCGTATTAGGAAAACGCTGGACGCATTGTTATTGGTATGGATAGCGTAATGTGGTATTGTCTTTTCTTGATACTCAAGCAGTATTTAACTTGGAATGCAGCTTACGCGCAAAAGTATGTTATGGAGGCTTGTGCTTTATATTTGAGTCGTACAGATGCAAAACCCGCCAACTCACAAAAATACAAAAAAATAAGTTATTGCCAACTGACGACAATTTAAAGCGTTTTCCACCTATTTGAATGGTCATTTCCTGTCAAAACACGCCAAAGACATTATTTATTTCGCTTCCAAATTTACGGATAAATTCAAAACCCGCCAACTACACCAGTCATTGAAATACATATTCCAAGTCAATTTCAACCAATAGATGCATCCGAAAGTATCAAGACGTTTCGGTGATGGTATGATTGGAATTTGCACATGTTTTTGTTACTTTTAGTTTCAGTAACGTTTAGATTTTGTTTAGTGGTGCAAGTATTTGCTTTATTGATTTTTTGAAGTGCATAATGGATTTACTGGAAAGTAAATTATGCCAAACTCATTAATTACCAATTTAATTGTGCCAAAAGATTTGTTTTAGAAAAGACAGATAACAATGTTACCGATTGCGGCAAAGTTAATTACAGAAGCAATTGTGGAGCTGCAAAACAGTACTTAGACTAAATCCTGATAATATGCCAGTCGGTAGATCTTTAGATCCCCAAAAAGCTACATTTGTTAGGAAAACATAATGGAGATAAGTGGAGAGAGTTGCCAAATTTGAAATTTTACAAAGAAACAAAGAATTGTTTGACGAAGAACCAGTAGCTTTGCAAATGCCGCTACAAAATGATAATGATACTGCTTTCTGCCAAAATAATGACAATCTTTGAGTGGACCTTGATTTCAGGATTTAGATTAATAAAATAGGTTACAATTTTTTTAATTAAAGTTTCTTATTCTTGCTTTAAATAATTCTTTAATATTAGAACCGATATTTTTTGTTACATGCATATTGAAAGTTTCATATTAAAAATGTGACTCAAATTTCTTAGTTCAAATGCAGAATCCACCAAGTCAACTTTTGAATATTAAATCATAATTTACCCGACCGGTTTGGATTTTTGAATCTTTCCTTTTCTTTTTAAAAAACTACCCTCATGTATTATAAAATTAAAAGGTACCTAATAATTTGAATACTTTTCTCACTGAACCTTCTCCTAGATTATCTCAAAAAATGTTAAAAGTTACTTGGTGGGTTTTGCATCTATACGACTCATTTATAGTAGTGTAGTTCATTAAGAAATAAATAAAATATTAGAACTATTTTTTAAAACTTTCGATGCTAGAATTATTGTTCAGTTGATGATTCTAGGAAAATTAATGCTTCCCTTGCTCTCATGGAACGCACACCGCTGTTGTGTTGTCATCGGTGGTCTAAGCTTTGCTTAAAATAATTATTTTGATGGCACGAAAATTTCCAGGCAAAGAATGTGAATATTTGCGAAAATTCGCCTCCATCTTTTTGCAAATATTCTCATAAGTGTATCACCATCCTGCTGCCGGTTTCTTTACACAGTAATTTTAGCTGAACGCGACGACACAGACAATATTGCCAAAAGTGTTTATTTTACTACGATAAAGGAATGATGACTCCTCTTCGCATACCTCAGTTTCTACCTGAAAACGGCATTGTGTTTTAAATAAACAATTTTCCTGCTTTGCAAAAAAGTAAGCGATTAGTATGTTAAAAGATACACTGTAACAAGAGTGCGTGTAGTACCACTTTGCCATAGTGTACTTCCCATCGCTTCTCGACTTATTGTATATTAAACTGTTATATGAGCAAGAACAAATTTATCCTAACTGATATTTTAACATTGTTAGTAACACAATTTATGTTCTTTCTTTAATAAATGGAAACTCGTTTTTTTTTTATTCGACACGATCCTTTTTGCTCAACTTCGGGCCATAAAACCCACATTTCCGTCAAAAACATTAACGCTAAAGGAATATCGACAAAACGATAAGAGTTTCTACCTGAAAGTTTTGACTTAAAAAGCTAATCTAAAATCCGATGGTTCAGATAAGCCTAAAAAGAAAAGTTTTATTTTTATACTACAGCAGAGGGCGATTTTTTTTGCAGAATAAAAAATATTTTTTTAACCTAAAGCATATTTACGTGAACGCGACGCGACGTCGCGTAGGTAGCAGTAAATTATATAAATTTTAAAGGCCTTTTAATATCTAGTTAGCCTGGATTTTGTTTGCACAAAGTCAGTTCACTTTTATATTCCGGGTAAACCAGTAGACATGTAACAGAAAAAACAAAGTTGATGATGGTGGCCAAGTGACGAAACGTCGAATGTGAAATTTGAAAGCACTCTTAAATAGCTCATAAAAAGTTGTAATATAATTGTTTAAGTTATTTTAAAATCCGTTTAGGAATGCAGCCGGGTAAAAAATATTTTCTAAATATCGGTTTCCCTTAGATATTTCCGGAAATACTAGAAATTTTAAAAGTCTTAAAAGGGTATATTATTAGTTACATAAAACAGAAATGTTTTCCCATTTAACCGACTTTGTAAGAGATATATTTCCAAGATTCCCAAACTTGCACTTTCCTAATATATCCTAATTTTAAAGGGACAGTCCAGGGACAGTTAAATCGATTGCAGCGCTCGCTGTGGTCGAATTTTCGTTAAATGATGCTTGATTTAAATTCAAACAATTAGATAAAATATTAAAAATGGGGCATAGTAGTTGTTGTGTAGTGATGAATGTAAGAATACTGTTAGAAATAGTTACTGCAAATTTTATATATTTCCGGGACTTTAAAAAAGGGCTCACATGTCTTGGTTTACCCGTGTATGCAAATTATTACAATTTCTTTGCTTACTTTAGTACGATGCCTCAATGGTTAAATAGGTATCACGTTTGACCAGCATCACAAAGGTCCCGAGTTCGATTCTACAAAACTCCAGGTACTTTTTTAATTAAAAACACACTTTTTATACTTACTTTCTAAGCTTTAAAATTGTTTGATTAATATTTACTTCACTTTTAAAGCGCTGACCAGAAAAATAAATAAATTTTATAAGAAATCTTACAGCTCTCCCATAGCTTTGAAGCAGGATTTCATGCAGCCGTCAGATGTCGACAACACCACGCACCCTGCCAATAGGAACATATTTATATTTATGGTGGGTTACGCAAAAATAAGATATTAAAACCTATTTTTTAATATAACAACCGCACCAACTGTATGGCAACATTCCGACCTGTGTTTTGGCACCGTCCAACTTTTTAGTACTGATATCGACACATTTCATTAATTGGCGACACAAATTTAAATCGACCAATGAAATTTACCTAAGTGCCTTATTTTATACGAGAATGTTTAAATACTTCCGGGTTACACGTTCGATGAGCGTTTATTGATTGTGAAAAACCCATTACGGAACTGGGGGAAATTTTACAATGAAAATGCATACATTTTTAAGCATTTTTGTGTACATAATTGTCTTTAAACGATTTTTAAATATACATAATTGTAATAATCCACAGCCACTGTTTAAACTCCTAATACAGCCTAAAGAACTAACAGGTTGGTATGCCTTATGGGATGGACAGTGGCGTATATTGATTTTAAAAAATGGGGTATAGGGGAAATGTTTAATTTAAATATTTAAAGAACTAATATAGATAAAAAGTCAAACCATTTAAATTGCGGCCTGGGCCTCCCCTGGCCCTCCAGGCCGCATGGAGGTAAGTAACACGCGGCATCGCCATGCGGGATGCCCATTCGTATTTTTAAATGTAACACGCGGGCTGGCTACATGAAGGTAAGATACACCCATAATTGCCATTCGGAAAAGAGATACCTAGGTAATTTATTTATAAGGAGAAATAAAACCATTTTTTACTCGACTTCAAAAAAGGAGAAGAGTTTCAATTTGTGGTGCAGAGGTTAATTTTTCTGACTCTGTTTTTGTTCAACTTAGGAGGATCTAAGGTGGTCCCATTTAAATCTTGTTCGAAAATTCATCGCCCCTTGGGGGGGAAATAGGGGGATAGTCCATCTTTGGGATGGTCGTCGTTAAGAATATATATTTTTTACTCTTATTTTAAACTCAGGTAATATTAAGAGAGATTTAGTTTTTACGCTTAATTAAAATAGCATCCAAGTCAAATGGAGTGCATTTTAAAAAAATAATTATATGTTTCATAGTTATTTTGTATGATTATGAAATGGACCAACATGACATTTAGTTTCTTTTATCGCTTTTCGAAAAGTGAATAAAATAAAGGATAACTATTTAAAAAAAAAGTTTAATAATTTAAAAAAAATGTAAGGATCTTAATATCTATTTTTCTGTCACTCAATCCTTTATTGTTTCCCACATATTTGCCAAGCGAATGTGTGCAACTAGCTTTGAAGGTCCAATAAAGGAAGCATTTCAATTGTTTGCTTGATTGACTGTGAATTTTGGATGTTTTCGCGGTAAAAGAGTATAGTGCAAAGTAGTACTTAATATCACCAGTATTGTGCCAGTAAATTGGCCAGCTCGCGGGTTGCTTTTAAAACTACGACTGGAATGCCGAATCACGATGCTGCGTGTTACTTATACATGTGCACATTGTAATGTAAAATTCGTTGCCTTTTGAAAAGAAAGCGAAAGTAAACATTGATGTAAAAGTGCAAAAAGTGAATTGAAATTGTTTAATTGTCAAGGTCGGAACTTGTGCTTGTTAAAAGTCCATTAGTTATCAAAAATCTAGGAATGGCTTTTATCGTTTTACTTTTCAAATCCGGCAATTGGCCGAATTTTCATTTTAAAAATGATCCAACTATACCTCCATGCCTCCATGCCCACGCCAGTGGGTGAGAGAGGCTAGCAAAACGTTTTTTTTAAATAGTAAGGATGAAGTCGTAATAGTCAATAGTGCTTGCATGTAAAACTGTTTTGGACAAAAAGTGAATGAAATTGATGTAAATGATAAGTGCTTTTAATAGGATGGAGTAACCTGGCACACTGCTCGCAAAACAATGGCATTGTAAACAAGTCCAAGTCTCGTTATCTTTCACTTTAAAGATCTACAGGAGCCACTGAGAACTTGCGTTTTGACACTAGTGTAAGATCCGAATTAGGGACGACTATTTTTCACTAGTTTTTTTCTTTAATTTTATAAATAAAGCCTTTGGAATTTTTTTAAATTAAAAAAATTATTAAAATTCATATTTATACATTCGATGAAAAATTATTTTAGTGGTATATTAGTACTGCCATGTGAATAAAAATATAAGAATTGACATTATTTAGAAGGTATCAAAAATTAAGAAAATTATTAAAATGTTTCTTCATACATTGAAAGAAAAAATATTTAGTGGTATATTAGTACTGCTATATAAAATAAAAATATTAGAATTAACATTATATAGGGAGTAACAAAAATGTAAAAAAAATAGTAAAGCCTTGACTATAATTTTTTAGGCAACCCATTCGCAATACATTTATTTACATACTATATTTGATGGAAAATAGTTTTTATTCGGTTATCAGATGAGTGAAGGTTGCCTGTAATTTGGATTTCGTACTTCACATTTAAATTGTTTTCTTCAGGTATACTTCAAAAGTAAAGTTCATTTGAAACACTCTAAAAATATTTAAGAGCCGAAGAAAAAAATCTAGGAAAATATTTGTAAAATCTATCCAATTATTCCATCTGTGCTTTAAAACGACTTCCAACATTTCGTTTCAGGAGTACACAGCTGCCAACGATGGAGCGGTGGCCATTTGACATACATTTTATTTCCTGTTTACTGTTAATATTTGCCCGTAAAAACGTAATGAAATATTTGCAGTATTTCTTTTAAACTGCCCTTTTTTAGCATTTAAAATCCATGCTTTTGCTGAAATATCCTTTATTTGATTACAGATATGAGCGCTGTTTAGGCAGAATAATAATATCATTATAACCAATTATATCCACCGTTGTCTAATAGTACTGTCAACTATATTATGCTACTTTTTATTGCGTCTTACTTCATAAAACTTGAAACAAATATCATTCACCCAGCCTATAAAAGAGCTTACCTAAAAAAGAATATTATTTAGCTTTTTTTATCTTTATTTTTGACTTAATAGTAAATTTTGTCATAATAGGACTAAGTTGAGACTAGGAATAGACAGACTAGATGAACAAATATGATGAAATTAGGATCATATATTTCTTTAAAAAATGCCTTAAAAAACTAAAATCTTAAAAAGCTCATAAATAATAAAAGAATATTTCAAAATACGGGGCCGGCCATATTTTGGACATTCTAATCGAGAATAACTTTGGAACAATAAAGGTATCAAGATGCGGTTTTTGCAGATGCACTTATATTTCTTTAAGCTTATTCTCATTCGATTTTATTGTGACATTCCATTAGCTCAAAAACAAAATGGCCGATTTTCATTATAGGACAACTATGTTATTTTAATGGAACACCCTGTATATGTTTCTATATTTTCAAAATTTAATCTTTCCCTTTAAAAAATGTAACACAAGCTATGGTTACTTCAAAAAACAACGTATTTATTGACCTTCGAAAAATTGACTGCATGTCGACCAACAATATAATTTAACAATTAAAATTTGCTTCATATGTTACAAAAAAAAGGATCGCCAAGGTTTAGGTTATTCACAAAATATGTTACAATAAGGTTACATTACTTTTTAAAAACTACTGTAAATGTTGAAAATGCCTTCCGCCGACTTCGACGCCTTATTTAAATTCGAAAAAAACTTATTAAAACTATTGACTAAAAATTCTTCAGAATATTTTCTATTATGTTTCGGATATTAATTTTTAATTCTCTAAATTTTGGAAGTGGACTATAACACCTCTCTTTCACATATCCCCACAGAAAAAAATCTGGAACAGTCAAATCTGGTGAACGATGGCCTGGAAATAGGGCCTCCTTCTCCAATCCACCGGATTCCAAAAACGTTGGTCAGTGAATCCTTGGTAATGTTAGCATAATGTGGTGTAGCCCCATCTTGTTGAAAATAGACGAAATTCAATAGATTTTCTTCTTGCTGGGGATAAAAATATTTCCAGCATATCAACGTAAGTCCAGAGGTTACAGTTGGTTCATGAAAAAAAATGGCCCATAAATTTTTGCTTTGACATACCACACCAGACTGTGACTTTTGGCGAATCTCTAACGTGTTCGTTATATTGTCGAGGATTTTCGTTGCCCAAAACCTGCAGTTATCTTATTTACTTTTCCATTGATGAAATGTGGCTTCGTCTGACATTATGTCTATCCAAAAAATGTATATTGTTCCTTACTAAATTTTGAATTCTCTGGCAAAATTCCACCCTTTGTGGAAAATCAGTTTCCTTTATTTCTTGTAACATTTGAATTTTGTATGGCTTTAATTTAAGTTCTTTTTTATGATTTCTTGTACTGTAGTTTTAGAAATGGACTGAACTTGAGATTTTTCTTGTTGACAATGTTGGATCTTCCTGAGTTATCTCCAGAATTTGTAACGTTTTATTTAGCAAATTCTCATTGTTTACTAATTTCTTTTTACGGGCTAAAGATCCTGTACTCCAGAATTTTCTGTACCAGATTTTAATTGAATTTTTGTGGGTGGAGTTTTATTAAACATGTTTCAAATCTTCGCTGGGTTTCTTTTACTGATTTGGTTTCGGCAGCATAATAACACATTTTCCTTTTTCGCTTAACGAGAACATTTTGCGCTTCCTAAAAATAACTTGTCAAAAATGACCAACAATGGCTGCAAAGTTTTGCAGGAAACAATTTTTTTCCACGGCGACTTTTAAAATCCTTTTAAAATAATTTCTATTCGACATGAGCTTCTTTGGAGATCAATAAATGCGTTATTTTTTAAAGATAACATACTTTTTCATTTTTTTAGAAAATTAAATTTTAAAATATTGAACCATATACAAGGGGTTCCTAAAATAAAATTTGTCCTATTCAAATCGCTTTTGTTTTTGACTAATGAATTTCAAATGGTAAAGATAGGAATAAACTTTGAAATATAGTATAGAAAACCCATCTTGTATCTTTATTTTCAAAAAGTTATCCCTCAAAAGGCTCAAAATATGGAGGCAAACCGTATTTTAGAACTTACTCCATCTAATAAATTATTTATAAAATTTATTGTCTCTTTTTAATGAATTGGATTTTTGTAATGACAATTTACAATGGGATTTTGCGAAAATAGCATTTTTTATAAAGTTGTCAGAGGAATAAATACACTTAATTAAAAACGTATCTTTATTTTGCGCTACCGTACTTAGGGTTTCCATACGTCCGGATATGCCCGGACATGCCCGGATTTTCAAGGTGTCCGGGGACGTCCGGCCGCATTTTTAATACAGGTCCGGGAAAACGCCGAAGTTTGCAAATACCATTAAAATAGCCCAATCTGTTAAAAATAGAAAAATAAATAAAACCTCTGAAACAGTTTAAGTGCTTTAAGTGAATGAACTTAAAAGACAGATGCAGTTGACGGGAAAAAAGACATTCTACCATGCCTTTATTATCTTTTAGAAAAGGGGATTAGCATAGATGATGCAAAAATTTTAATCAGTTTTCTCTGCTAAAAAATATATTTCTGAATGTTTCACTGTAAAACAACATAATTTTTTATCCCACAAAAAGTGGTCACCTTATTTTGAGCATTGCTTGTCCATTGAATTTTTCTCAAAACTGTTAAAAATAGGCGAGTTCTTTTTTGCCGTTACTGCTCACAACTTAAATTATTTTTTTTTACTATAGATGCTATTTTTGTTTTTTCCTGAGAATTTTATGTTTTATGTTACCATATAAGGCTAAGATGTCTTTAATTTAGGTTTTTAATGTATTTTTGCATAAAATAGAATAATTATGTAATTATTTTTTTAAGTATTTTTATTTTAATTGGGCTTTTATTGTTATAAATATATTTATAACATATATTTTTTGAACTGTTCGGATTTGTCCGTATTTGGTGTCCTGGATTTAAAAAAGACCATATGAAAACCCTAACCGTAGTTAGTTTGAGTAATAATGTAACAGGCCCTTATACGCAATGAATAAACCAAAAAAAAACAAACAAATCTTTACTTTGGCATATAAAATCCAGAAAACAAAAAAGCGACCATTCTTTAGAAATTGTCTTTAAGAAAAATCAAAATTACTTCTAAATCTCGAATTCCTGAAAATCTCTTTGCTTCAAGAAATTATCAGTTGTATTTTAGTAACAAGTCAAAAATGTTAAGAATTACCACATATTTAAAATACCATGTATTTTAAAATTCTCCATTTTCTTAATCATGCGCCCGTATTCAATATAACAATATTTTAGAGCCCAGAACAAAAAAATAAATAAATTGAAACCAACTTAATTTTAGAATATCCCGCTTCAAATTAAGGTTTCTTTGGCATCCGAAAACCTATTAAGTCGATTTTAAATTGTCGTATCATTTCAATATTACTTCCTAGATTTTCAATTTAGTGTCCGAGATAACTGAATTCAAATTTTTTATTTGAAAACTATTAAAAAGAACCCATTGCTTTTGTACGTAATATTTAAATTCTAGTCAATTTATAAAAAAAATTAAACATAGCAGACTCAGTTAAACTGTATAATAATAATTGTTGACGTTTGTTAACTAATTAATAGATTTAGATCCCTTTTGTGTAATTTTTGCATCTGCTACAGAACCCACTTTTGATCCAATTTAAAGAGTATATTGCCCCTATTATTAATCGTGGAAGCATAAAATTTATAAAGTCAAGGCCGCAGACAAGTTTCATTTCTTTAATTTCATTGTTTTGGATAAAGTCAAAGACTGTATACCGTTTAATTAAAATTAATGTAAAATAAATGCACAGTTTGTTGATAAATTTGAATTAGTGTTGTTGGAAAGATATACTTGACACAGGCCTCTCTTACCTGTTTCTAAAGACTGTCGTAACGGGAGTAAAATAAACCTACTCCATTTAAACTAACTCTAGTTCAAAATAAGGCCTTTTCTACACCCGATCACCGATTAATTCCGATCTATACACTCGCGATCACAATTTTTCAATCTCGGGCACGGAGCTCGCTCATTATCCCGACAATGGCTCCTGACGCGGCATTCTGCGTACGCGCCGACTGTATGTAGTCGGGAATCGGGAACAGTGATCAATGAAACGGGTGTAGCGTAAAGGAGCGCGCGCACAACAGCGTGCGGGAGGAACAGTGGCGTCAACATGGGTGTCCCTAGGGAAGAAGGTCTTTAGGTCTTTTTCCGTGATTCGTTTTTCTTGTGCTATTACCCGATTTACTTTTTCATGTATACAAGAGAGCGATTACGTAAACGGAGCAGAACTAGGTTTAAAGTAGTTGTAATTCTTAACAGTGCTTTATATTTTTTATTTTATAATTTAATGCAGTTTTTAGGTTGTATAATTTAAATAAATATAAACCATAAGGAGTTTCTTTGATCGTTTTAAGACTAGAGTTATTGAAAAGATGTCTTTTAAAGACAGAGGTTTTAAATAAAATACCTCAATTACCTAAAAGAAAAAGATGGCTTAGTTTTCTAATTCAGTAAATATTTAATTCAAACTCAAATTTAATCCATTATTATTTAATCACCACATATTTTTTAAATATTAGTTGCAGTTTAAACTATCATTTTCGTTACTTCTTTTTCTTCCTCCTGGGAGCCGTCTTGATTCACTACCGGAGGCAGCGCAGCCTCATGGGCTTTTTGTGCCTAATCTCCCATTATCTTTTATACCAAACCTCCCATTAGTCTTGTTTCTTCTACAAGTCTGTATAACCCCGAGACTGGTTGGTTGATATATTCCTGTGGGCTCATTTTCGGTTGCCCAAATAATGCCTGTCTTTTGTAATTCAACGCTTCACATTCACACAGTATGTGGTAGGCTGTTTCTTCCCCCCCGTCGCACATTCTGCAACATGAGGACCCATTGTATAAACCTATCTTGTGTAGGTGTTCTCTTAGGTTATCGTGCCCTTTTCGCAACTCTACTGTTAGGCGAAGTCTTTTCCTACTTTTTCAGAGTAGTTTTTTTGTTTTTTTGGATGGGACCCTTATGAGCTTTTTCTATGTCTTATTCTACTGAGGTTTTCCCAGTATTCCTCATGTTTGTTTCGGATCCATTCTCTGGTTCGCTTCTTCTTAAAAATATAGCTCCTAAAGGATGATCTTTTTTTGATTTTAAAATTTTTATATACTATTTCGATTTAAAATATAACTTTATAGAGGAAATAGACCACTGTATCTAAAATTTTGATTACATAACCTATACATGTTTTTACAAAACACCTAAAGTTAAATATTATAAACGAAAAAGCAGAATAGTATCTACATACGTATCTTGTGGATACAAAATGATAGGTCGTATTTTTTTTTAACTCCTTTTTTTGTCCTTATAACCTTCCACAAAGGTTTGTATGAAGTCTAAGTACTAGATACAGAGGGTGTCGGCTTCTTAGATGTTTACCCAAACCGCTTAATGTAATAGTAGTTTTCCTAACAAGTGCGGAAAGTGATACCTCCCAGCACGCGATTGCCGGTTCCCAAACGACGCTTAGCGGAGTTCAGGCAAGCACTTGGGTGCGGGAAAGATTTCCGCAAGAGTTGGGAACAATATTTTTTCTTCGACCCCATTAGAAAATAAAACACTAACTTTTTAACATTTATTGTTTTAGTGACATAATTTATAACAAAGAAACAATACATTTTTAAATTAGGTATTAATAGTAACAATAATATTAAATATGCAACTCGTTAAACTTTTCAAATTTATGCTGAGGCCATTCGATGTTTTAATGAGATGGGTTCAACGGGGTTGGTAGTTGGTGTCAATTTTCATGCTTTTTATTTGCTTTTTCTTGCACCAATTATAAAATTGAGTGTTTTGCTGCTTGTATCTTTCTTTTAATTTACTTGGTACTAGGTTCATATTTACCTCATTGGCAGCCTTTACAATATCTTCAGGAATCTCTTTGTCGAAATAATCCATTATTTGACTTGTTAAAAACCTTTAAGTCTTGGAAATATTTTGACAAACTTTAATGTCTTAGAACATTACTTTGTTTCCGATGAAAATAATACAGGACAAAACTTGGGATTAATTGTTATTTGACTTAATATTTTAAAATTTGTACAGAAAAATTGCCTATTTAAAAAAAATCGACGTAGATTAGATATAGGCTTTCAAATTGGTAGGTATTGTTATTAAAAAGTGATCCAATTTATTATTAAGCCAATTCTATACAGTATTGGGTCTAATTATTGACACTTTCCGAACTAAAATACGTGCACCGAAGTAGACAAATATAATCAATAAATATAATTTTAAAAATAATATTGAAAATATTTATAATAAATATATATTTTGCAACTGTACTTCTAATATAGTATTATATTATTTTTGATATATTTTAAAAAATCTTAATAATTGAAATTACAGCTGTTAAAAATATATACATTAAATTGTAAAATTTATTAACATTATTATTTATACAACTTTATTATCCTAAAATCGTTACAATTATTTGATAAACTGGATTTTTCAGTATGCAATGAATTTTACGTATAAAGCCCTTCAGCCTTTATGGACAGTCGCAAAATAAAAAAAAAATGTTTACTTTAACACTTTTAAATATAAAGCATATAGCACTTTATTTTCCGGTGGCTTATCCTATTTTACAATTTCTTTTCCTATAGAGGTAAAAATAGTAGGGGATAGGAGGTATAATGTATTATTGTTTTCGGGACCCAAATATTAATGAGACCTAAAATTATATAAGTTCTTTTTTTGACTTTAGTTTTTTACTGATCTGTCTATTTTAATGAATGTTTTTTTTTAATAATATAGACAATTTTTTTTTATTAGCACAGGCAGATCACTAACAAACTTGCCAAGTCAGAAAAGAGTGAAACAAAATTAAGGACAGAGATTGGTCCAATTTTAGATTTCAGTTCTTTGAAAAGCCGAGATTTTTGAATTGGAACTTGGCCTTTATTTTACATAGCTGTTTTTAGAGAGATCTTTTCTCTTTTGATCTGTGGATAGAGCCTAAACTTTAGACTGAATATGAAGTGCAAAAAATGCCCACTTTAATGTCCCTTGAATCGTGCTTTGTTTGGGTTCGGATAGGTAATTTAGTAATGTAGCAATTTTCTTTTTTTAGTGAATAAAGTCCCGCCTGAATTTTAAATTCTAAAACAATTATGACCTGGAAAATTCAGGTCCAATTTGATTGCTAAATTTTAAAATACTTCCTAAATATACGGTATTCCAGCGATGTTTTAGGGCGTTTAAGTAAAAATGTGCCGTTTTCGGAATTTTTTTCTTAGTGGCATCCCAAGACTTACTTTTATACCAAATTCTAAGTTTCTACTTCCTCGGGAAGTACCCTATAATTTTGATAAGTCAATGAGTCAGTCAGTCAGTAGGGGCTATTTTCATAATCAAATATTTCAGAGATCACTGGACATAAATTCCTTGATTTCTTCATAGGTAATAAGAATACTCATGTGAACATACCGTAAAATACACACAATCGTGCGGCAGGCTGGAACTTTAAAAAATTTTCAACTACGAGAATTTCATTCCAAAAATTTAATTATAATTATTACATTACTTTTAGTAGTAAATTAAACTTTTTTGTTTTAAATAATGTTTTTGTTGTATCGGGTGGAATTTAATTTTTTGCTATTTTGAACTGTTAGCAACTGTTCTATTAGATAAAAAAAAGATAACTTACATTTTATTTACCTAAAATTCATGATGGCCATAAATATTAGTTCAAAATTCCACGAGTTGTGTATTAAGGCACAGGGTCATTTATCGTGGAATGAACATGACCATAATTGTGGCTTCCGTGGTATTTAGAAATGTATGTATGTCGGCGTCATACACTGAAATCCTTCATTTCCTGAAAAAACTGGTCAGTACACGTATTGCTGGCAAGCAGCATAGCAGCTTTACTACTACAGTGTTTGACTTACTATTCAGCCATTTCCTGTAATGCCTAAATCCGTTTTAAGAAAACAGCGTAATAACCATTTTTAATTCATTGTTTGCCTATGCATTACGGAAAATCAGTGAATGATTAGTTCTTGTTAGTCAAAGGAGGTTTTTATACTGTGGGTCAGCAATACACGTACTGCCTAGTCATTTGGAGGAAATGGAGTATATGGGAGACATATTGAAAGTGTCCGGTTGTAAGTAGGAGGCGCTAGCATAAACAAAGGGTATGGTATGAGTTAGGAAATTAGGTAAATATAACCTCAAATTTTATTTATAACTGCTATTAAAAAACGTGGAGGTTTGTAAATAGTTTGAGTTTTTACTTAATACTTTTTAATACTTTTTAAGCAATCATGGATTAAGTTTGTGTCATAAAAACTTGTCCTAGTGGACGTAAATTGAAGATGAAAAATTATTTATTATGATGAAATGAAATGATTATTTATATTTATAAAATAGAACGGAAGTTATTCCGTCCTTGTTCATTTTTTTAACCCATTGTAATTACTTATGGCTTTCTTTTTTAAATTTACCCTGTTGCTACTGCAGCGCCACCTTAATTTAACGCATTTTGGCGGACAATTTTTTATCTTAAAGATAGTTATTTTTTTCTCTACCCTCCATAGTGGATACCAAACCGATGCCCAAGGCAAGGTGACCATTGCCTCGGGCAATTTATACGCACTTTTTTTTTAAGTGACACTTTTATTAATATTTATGAAATGTAGTAATAAACCGTAGTCCTTGGACGAAAATAGACTACTTGTGGTTTTACATCTCAGATAATTACTGTAACTTTTTTTCCATTTTCTAAGTTAGATCGAATATTATTTTTGCTGTTATTAAAATTAATACGAAATCCTGATTAAAATATTTAAAATAATTGGACATTTTTAAAAACAAACCAATAAATAAGGTGTATCATTAAAAAAATAAATTTTATGTCGTATCCCTTTCGTTTTAATTTACAATTATTTTTTAAAATACGTTAAAAGCCGCAAATATGCTCTGTTCAGACCTCGTTGAATGACCCTGTACATTAAAGTCATAAAATAAAATTTAAAGAAAAGGTTTTTTAATTCCCTTTTGGATGGTTCTGCATCTGAATTACTTTCATTATCCGGACGGATGCTCTTCCCCTTAAGCCATGGAGTCATTTGAAAGCGCATTACAGAAAGATTCATAGCTCATAGGTAACAGATACACTAGTGCCTATTAGTATGGGTGTGATTGAGTCACCAAATTATTTACTTTTCATTTATTATATAAATTGGTATGTTCCTAAAATAATAGATCTGCTACCAACTTGTTAAAGCCAAACTACTTGAAACAATTATTACCCAAAAATGGAATTAATAACCAAACAATAAAATTACCTACATTACCAGAACTAACCACAATTAATCAGAGCTAACCAAAACTAACCGAATTACGTGATGATGGTATTTTGGTGTCAGTAATTATAATTCATCCGGTGATAGATCTGGTAGTTTGGGAACATAATTTATTACGAGCACAAAAGCAATTTCTTGGTCATGATATACTGTAATCATTTATTTATTTAGCATACAACCTGTTATAAATTTGGGTACATAAATTTAATACCAAATAAGTTAATTTAGCATAAAAAATTTGAGAATAAAAAAAATTAAAAAAAAATCATTTGGGGACAAAAGTTTATTATGGCAATTAAAAAAAAATCCTTATTGGTATTGTTTGGTAATTAAAAATAAGTTCTACTTCTATTTTATCTGGGCTTGGATTTTACAATTTACCAATACTTTTTTTTGTGGATTTGATGAAGGATTTAAAAAAGACGTAACAAAAACCATAAATTTGTACTCAAAAATATTGTTTGACGGTCAAAATGTCAAGGTTTTTTTAAAGTTCTGTTTTTTACAATATTTAAAAAAGTACAGGATAATTTTTTCATGCATCATCAATGCTAGTTAAAGTAAAAATTTAGATAAATACAATTTTTTACTAAAGGAATTTGGATTGACAGCGTATTTTTTCATAGATTTTTATCAAAATAAATAGATTGCATTTTTTAATTAAAATTCCACCTAACTTTGAATGGATAAGAAGGCGGTCAATGAGATTTTATTTCAAAGGTTAAAGGACGCTAAAATAATGAGCAATGGTGTGTTTGTGTGGGTGTAATATCGTACAATATCACAGAGCGCGTGCGACCGTTTCACTAGCGTAGAACGAGGGAAATATTGTTATAAAATATGTTGGTATTGATCACTTTTTTATAATAGGTGGAAAAATCGAAAAAACTGTGTATGTGGATTGTGATTTATTATTGAAAGAAAGTTTGTTCTGATTTTTTCAGTCATGAAATAGATATTGTATATATTTAAAACCGTTAAAAAATAAATATTTTTATCAAAAATACACAGAAAGAAAACAAGGGTTTTATTTAATTCTGATTTTGGTAAAAGTATATTTAAGCTATAAGTCATTGGTAAAAAGCATATGTTGTTTTGTGGGTAAAACATCATTAGGGGTGGCTGTAAAATATCATTAGGATGGCAATAATTTTAGTTAAAATAAATAGCAGTGAATAATAATACAGGGTTCTATACAGAAAATGAACAGAAGAAACGCTAAAATTTATTAAAAGGACCAAAGTTTACACAATAACTATAAAATTTTTCTGGAAGAATATTTCTAAGAAAATTTTATGGTTTCTATACTTAGCTGATTGATATAATCTAAGAGTTGCCACGTGCCACGGTCGAGTTATATTAAAGAAATTATTTTAGGGTTGTTAATCATGCTCTAACTGTTTAAGAACAAGGACATATATCACCTTAAAGTAAATAAAATATAGTTTATAGGAAGAATGCGCCTAATTTGCTCATCAGCAAAGCCACACACTTCCAAACATGCCAGAAAAACTAAGTTTATCTTTAAGAGTTAAAAAAGGGCATTTAAATCTAATAAATACTTTTTAAATTCCATTAAAGCTGGTATGGGATAAGCTGTAACCTATAAGCTTACTGCTTACAGTTGCAGATATAATGGAAATTAACTAGTTTTTTTCACATTTGGGTGCCCATATCTACAAAACCATTAAAAATTGACTGATCGAATTTAATATTTTTTAACTTTTTTTTTATTGGTAATATACAGGATGTTCCTTAAACAAATGCTTTTTTACCGTCAAAATAACATGTATCTCCATTCCATATTTCCGAAAATATAGATAGATATATCAAACATGGTATTTTTTTAAAGCTCTTTAAAAGATCTTTTTAATGGTGCATGGTATAGTATATATGCATTGGAATGAAACGTTCTCTATGCGGCCTTGAAAGAAATGTTAATTGAAAAAGCCGCATCTGCGGAAACTTTTGCAGTTACGCCTTTCATCACTCACAAATGTAATTGCTGCTTTTCAAGTCAAGAAAAATCACTTACGCCCAAACTTCTAAAGGGAAAATATCAGGTTTTATTATAGATACGGCCACGAGAGTTAGCGATATGGATAGACAATAGAGTGTTGCCATATGTGGTGGTTTCACCTTAATTAAAAGAAAAAATGTAGTTACGGCCATTTGAATTAACACGGCAGTACTATTGTAATAAGTATTTATTTCTGGTTTCTGAGCCCTGGCTGGTGTTTCGTCAATGGCGTTATCATTGTGCATGGTGGAAAGTAAAACAACAGCTTTCTTTGGCATAGGAGCATACGAGACTATAGTCAGTTGATTATGAAATCCAAAAACTATATTGTGGTCTATTGGCCAATCTTTTATTGAAGTTACAGAAGACGTCTTTTGATATAATTCTGCTTCTACTACTTGTATTTGCTCTTTTTTAGAAGTGCCTGCATCTAATTTGGAAAAGGGTTTAAATATCTTTGCAACCACGTTTGGACTAATGTTGTTTTTTATCGGTGGTACAGAAGAGATAATTTGGGGGCTTTCTTTTAATGAAGCTACATATTGTTGATCTAATATAGTAGTTTCCATTCCTGCTTCTATTTAAAAAATGCTATTTTACTAGTCAACTCAAAGACACGATTGTCAATTGTTTTTTTGCATTAGTTAATCTGGAAGAACGTAAAAAACGCTACTAACTTGCTAATTTAAACAATATTGTATTTTGACTTACCAATAATAGGTGTTCGTCATGGATAACCCTATAGAGTAATGAAATGCCTAATAAGGTTTTTTAGTGGTATGGTGATCAGCTATAACAGTGTTAAAAGTTTATAAACGTAATGCGATTAAAAAACATTTAGGTTTTTTTTCAATTTCTCAAGCCAGTCAATAAGCCTGATTTGGAAACCCAGCTTAAGTCAATGCGGATGTCTCTCTCACAATACCTTAAATTTATCTTGAATTGGGGCGCCAAAAATCTTGTTTAGTTTAATGCTTCCCAAACACAGTCATGTTCGCTGTCGCGAAAAAAGTCTGCAAGTGCTCATCCGTTACATATGAGCGGCCAAGTTCTACAGAACAAAGAGTCGTTTAATCTCATCCGCGCGGCGTTACTTTTAAGAATAACCCCAACTGGTACAAACACATTACATCCATAGCCTTAGCAGTTTTAATGGATTCCTCTTTCGAGCCAGAAAATATTTTTCTTCTTCCAATCTGTATACTTTGTATGTACCCAAAATCAGACCCTCTTTAAAATATTGTTTTTATGTCTGGGGAATGGCGTCTTCTACAACACTTAACATTTTGGCAATATTTTAATAGTCCTGAGGCATAAAAAAAGTTTTTACATTTACTTATTAAATAATTTTTCTTTTCAGTTAAATTTACTTTTCATATTTACTTATTATTTTACAAGCTTTAATTTAATTAACCTGCAACGTTTGTTGTTGTATGCATGTATGTTGTATATTTGTTCGGGTCAAATCTTGCAGCTATTTTTATAAATATTTTTTACTATTAATTTATTCTTAATACTATCAATGTTCTCAGAATTTTTTTCTTGCGGAACGGTTTATTAAAAAAATGTTTAAGAAATCAAAAAAGATTCTAAATACATCCATTTATCCAATAAAAATATTTGTGTTGTTCAGAAAAAATACGGTTTAGTGATAACGTCACTTTTGTAAATTTTTATATTTTTTTGCCACTGTACTATTAAAGAAGGGTATTTTAAAGTGTCTATGCTTATTACTCAGACGCTAGGCAATATATTCTTGATAGTTTGGTGACTGCGCAGTAAAATTGGAGTGCTATTAGAGAAAATGCTATTTTCTAATGAAATACAAAATGGCATGCAAAACAAAATCACAAAAGTTCCAATTTTTAAATACTAAACATTTTCAACAGAAATTTTTTAATTCTACATTGTTTTTATTTTGTGCAGCACTTACGTGGATGTCATTTTTTATTGTGAACTGAAAATAATACGCTTTAATGAGTTACGAAAAATATGCAAAACAAAATCACAACAATTTGCAATTTTTTCAACTTTTTTAACGCATGGGATGCATGACGATTTGCCCTGCAAACATTATTTATTATAAAATCACCAAAAGTTGCTAACAATTTGCAAAAGTTTTTTCCATAATTTTTCACCTTGGCTTAAATGAGCGATGCATGCCAATTTTCCCAGGCTAATATTTTGACGAAAACTTTAATCCTTTTAATTGGCATGCAATTCCGAATTATTTAAATTTAGCGTTTTTTTCACCTTTAGGCGACCTTTTTGACCCTTGCTAGATGCATACCATTCATTACTAATATCAGTTCATTATACCTTATGTTTAAAAGACATGCGTTATAATATTTCCAAAAAGCACTGAATAAATTTATAAAGGGAAATGCGATTTCCATTATGACTTGCATGCGAGCTGCGGTCCAATATTTTATTTTCCTTCTTATCTATCAACCTTTAAAATGTCATGCAAGACCAAAACATTTGGCCTGACCTGTCACCCTAAACTACTTAAATAGCAATATTAAAACAACATTTTTGATAATTAATAAAATAAACATTTATTTAAACAGACTGAATTCATAATTACAAACAATTTGAATAAATAATATAATATAATGAGATTCTTCATCGACGTGTATTATAATTTTTAGTTAATTAAAGCGCAGAACGAAAAATAATTACACTAATTAAGGTGACGATTATCCGAGTTTTTTGTTTATACATATATATTTACATTGACTATTAACACTAATAATGATAATTACATCTTAAGTTTGTCATTTAGCATATATAATTGATTAGAATTTCTTGTTTCTACGACTTCTACTATTTACAAACTAATCTTTGTTTTTGCAAAGAGGACAACATAATTAACTAGCTACTTATGCAGGTAAACAGTATAGTTAAAGTGCCTGTGATATTGCTGGTATATTATCTGTTTTTCTTATGTAATAAATAAAGGTACACTAATAGGACAGTCCCAGAGCCGGATTTAGGGCTGTGGAGGCACTTGGGCAGATTTCGTGTGGGGGCTCTACATCTTACTATTCAAAACAAGGTCCACAAGAACAAGTAGTTATTATCTCCTGCTGAATCCGAAACTCGCTTTTTCGGAAAAGTGCTCAGAAAATTGTTATACATAAACTATTTAATTGTTTAATACATTGTATCTAATAAACTATTGAAGATAGAAAAATGTTCTCAAATACTTTTTTGTTTCTTTTAAAAATAGAAACAAAATGGCGTTTTTTAAATTAAAATTTGTCAATTAGAACTGAAGATCTCAATAACACTAGAATCTTGGACTTCCATTGTCTTTATTTGTAAATTGTTACACAACGTTTCGGTTAGTGATGTATCTCCAACCGTTTTCAAGTGATAACTAAAAACTATTCCTAAAAGCTACGACTTATATACTATCCCTTGTTCACCGAACCTTGACCGACTTTTCACGGTTCAGCAACGGCTGCCAAATATTCGAAATATCGATGCTAGACTTGCTAAATACATTTTTGTTGTTTAAAATTATTACAGCTTCTTTGAATTTTCTTTTCTTCCAGTGGGTTTCTTTATAAATGGATTTTGCTTCCGACCATTGTATCGGTGTTGTTTTGACCAAGCGTGTTCGGCAATCCTGACTTCGACGTTTACCTCGTTCCGTATGTTTTTGTGTTTTTTTACTCTAACTTCAACTGGTCTTTTTGTTTCCCGATGTATACCTCACCACATTCACAGGGAAATTGTAGATACAGTCCTTATTTGAAACATTGTTGTTTGGTCTCGTCTTAGTAAGAATACTTCTTAGAGTAGTTTGGGATTTAAATGCCGTTTTAATATTATACTTATTCGCGATTCTGCGAATCTTTTCCGAAGTTCCCTTTTTAATTTATGGAATTGTCATAAATATTTGGTCACGTGGGGTCTCGTTCAAATTAGAGTTTCTTGTCTTATTTTGATATTTTTCGATTGTTTCTTTATTAGCCTCTCACTGTATCCGTTTTGCTTAAGATCCCTAGTTATATTACCTATTTCCTCTTGCAGGGATTCCCTACTGTTACATAAGGTTACTGCACGATTATATAAAGTACGTATAACCCCCTGTTTGGTTTCGCTAGAGTGGTTAGAATTCTGGTGTAAATATTGTCCAGTGTGGGTAGGCTTTCTGTATACCGAGGTTTGAATATAACCATTATTTCGTTTGACTAGAACGTCGAGGAAACGTAGGGCCGCGTTTTGCTCCTTTTCCATTGTGAATTTAATGCAAGGTGGGAGGCAATTTAGATGTTTTAAGAAACCTTCAAGTTCTTCGTCATTACCTGTCCATACAATAAAAGTATCGTCAACATATCTTAGCCAAACTTTTGGTTTAATTAGTGCAGTTTTAATTGCATGTTCCTCAAACCATTCCATATAGATATTTGCTACCACTGAGGAGAGCGATGAACCCATGGGAAGCCCATCATCCTGCGCGTAGAACTCATCTTTCACCTGAAAGTAAGAACTATGGAGGCAAAGCTCCAACAACTCCATCACTCCATCCAGCGGCAGGGTGGTGCGTTCTACTAGTGTTCTATCTTCTTTAAGCTTGGCTCGGATAATGCTTAACGATTCTTCTACTGGTACGTTTGTGTATAGACTTTCCACATCAAAACTAACAAAAGTATCGTCTGGTCTTATTTCTACATTTTTGAGAATGTCAACAAAATGACTAGAGTTTTTAACGAAAGATGGAGACTTACCGACCAGTGGTACCAGTGGAACTTCGGAAAAGATTCGCAGGATCGCGAATAAGTATAATATTAAAACGGCATTTAAATCCCAAACTACTCTAAGAAGTATTCTTACTAAGACGAGACCAAACAACAATGTTTCAAATAAGGACTGTATCTACCAAATTCCCTGTGAATGTGGTGAGGTATACATCGGGGAAACAAAGAGACCACTTGAAGTTAGAGTAAAAGAACACAAAAAACATACGGAACGAGATGAAACGTCGAAGTCAGGGATTGCCGAACACGCTTAGTCAAAACAACACCGCATACAATGGTCGGAAGCAAAAACCATTTATAAAAAAACCCACTGGAAGAAAAAAAGATTTAAAGAAGCTGTAATAATTTTAAACAACAAAGATGTATTTAGCAAGTCTAGCATCCATATTTCGAATATTTGGCAGCCGTTGCTGAACCGTGGAAAGTCGGTCAAGCTTCGGTGAACAAGGGATAGTATATAAGTCGTAGCTTTTAGGAATAGTTTTTAGTTATCACTTGAAAACGGTTGGAGATACATCACTAACCGAAACGTTGTGTAACAATTAACAAATAAAGACCATGGAAGTCCAAGATTCTAGTGTTATTGAAACCATTACATTGTCTAACACTGTCATAGAACTGAAGATATTGCAAATTTAATACAAAAATATTACAAAATAACGATTTTTCCTAACTTTTCCGTCATAACTTGGCTTCTATTCAACGTAGAAAGGCCCACAGCCGCTCGTTTTTAACTTTAACTAAGCTTTAAAATGAGACATGATACACCCCCTAAATATTAGTAGAATATATAGCTTTATTATTTTTGACAAAAAAGCTGCATAATTTGTTTATAAACATTTTCAACTAAAAAATATATAAAATATTACTGACAGAAATTTGTGAAATCCAAGGTAAAATCATTATTGTGCTCAAAACGATTATTTTGATACTATTGTGGTGGCCCCTCTCTTGTGGAGGGGCCCCGCCTGCCCTTCCCCGAATCCGGGCCTATTTATAACTGCAAGCTGGCGCAACTAAAGTATTTGTAAATAGTTTTGCTGCTTTAAAAAAATGCTATATTACAGCATTTTCATAAAGGAAGTTTTGCAACTATAAACAAAAATATTTCTAAGGTAGAGTAGGCTCTCTGCTATTATTAAAATTTAAAAAATAAACAGTGTCCTTCAGAAGTCAAAGAACGGTGTTATATTTCGCAAACAGCAGAAAAAAATTACTTTGTACATAGTTGTTTTAGGATAGGCCCAACTTGTTAATAATATCGGCAATGTTGCCAAACGTATACTTTTTAAGATAAATGAAGCTATTTCGTTTTTTCAAATAAAAAGCCCAGTTGATCTTTATTGCAATAAATTAAGCACCTTGCTGTTATTAAAAATTTCATTCTATGTAGTTTTTGAAATATGGCAACTTTGCACTGCAGAGGAAACATGTACAAACTAAACTTAAAAACACTTTAAAAAAATCATAGCTGTCAAAATCTGATATATGGGCTACTGTTGGACGCAGAATAAATCCAGAAACCCAAAAATGTAAAAATAAACAGGGTGTCTTATTTTAAAAATTAAAATTTATGCCTTTTCCGATAAAACCAGAAGTTACCGGACGTCACGGGACTCGTCAAAAAATGTCAAATTTAATAACTGTTATTTTAAAAATATAGTAAAAAACATATTTAGTAAGGTACGTGTTTCGTTTTACATGTTATTACAATAAATAGATTATACAGGTAATATCACAGAGCTCCTTACATTTTATTAGCTTTTTTGTAAAAAAGTTGGTAATTTTATTAAATACCTATGGTCACGTATTAATGTCTTTAATATATTTTTTGTTGTTTTTATTTTGGCTTTGAAAATGTAGTATTTTTTTAGTCATGAGGTTTTATTATTCACATAATTCATATTTTTATACCTCTCCGATAAAGAGCTATCAGCAGATAATGGGATTTATAATAAATTATTATCTTTTCTAATCTTTTTAACTAAAATGACATATTTATAGGTTAACAAGGTTTTTTTTAGTTCTTGGATAATTGTTGTTTTAGGAAATATTTACATTTTTTTAGATAAAAAGATAATTGTATACCTTAATAGACCAGAAATCTAAAATAAAAATCCAACTTAGTACAAAACTCTTTGTCACACTATAAATAAGTCACTCAAGGTCCGTTTAATAAATAAATGTAATAACTTATTTATTTGCAGGTATACTCCTCAGTTTTTTCACTACACGTATTACATTCAACCCTACAACACCAGTGGAACTTGCAGTTGCATTGGGTTGTTTTAATAAACTGGTGAGTATTATACCCTCTACCACAGCACATCAGGTCACAGCCATCTGTACCTAAAAAAATAAAAAATATGAAAGTTGTTTAGTTAAACTATGAAATAATTCATTTCCATAAAAAAAGAGAATTATACTTGTATTTCAATTTTACTAATATGCATTTAAAGTAGTGATGAATAATGGACTTTTGACAAAATATTGACTTTTTGTGTCCTGGCATTTCAGGTATTTATTGTTACCTTTTCTATTTTTCATTTAAATCACAAACTTCTCATATAAACTAAGTAATTTTTGCTCTTGCCAAAAATAAATTTGAAATCCTTTTAATTTAAGCATATCGAAAAAATGATATGCTTCTAAAAACAAACCAACAAATAGGGCGTCCTCTCAAGAAAGATTAAATTAAAAAAATTGGAGGTTTCCATTAAAAAAAAATATATTTTGCAATTTTATTTTTAATCTTGTTTATTAGGTGATTAAAATATTGTAAAAATCCTTTTAAAGTAGGTTCTTTTTAAAAATAAGTTCAACTCAAATAAATAATGTAAGTATCTCTTTGTTTTCAAATGAAATAATGTTTTAAGTATTTTTTGAGATTAAACAGAAAATAACTAATTTACTTTTTTTTCTTCAACATAAGGAAAGACACAACAATGGCCCTGTTCAATACTGGTTATATGATCCTGTAACGTAAGTGTTGGAAGTAAAAATTAGCATCTTACCTCTCGACGTTCTGTTACAACTTCTCCCTACAGTTCCTAAACTTCCAGCTGTTAAATCCCTTTCACAGTAGTTGGGCGACATTTGTAAAAACACTAACTCTGACTTTTTTGGTGCTTTCTTAATTGGTATTTTTCCTTTGGTTAGAACTAAGTGCTGTTTTCTGGATTTTCTTGCATCTTGATTTCTAGGATTTGGTATAGAAACTATGGCGGCAACAGGCCTAAAAAAATAAAATGTAAAGTATTTTTTTTGCTTTACGAATTTTTCTACACCCTATGTCCCAGTCAATCTGCAATTTGTTATAATAAAGCATTTTTTTACTCTCTCGAAGGCTTGTCTAAACCCTAAGTACTAGGTTCCGTGGGTGCCAGTTTCTTAAATGTAGGGCTTAAACAATACTTTTCTAGTTTTACAAATCGTTCACTGATATTCGCGTTGTTTAAGACCCTCTGTGTTTGATGATATCTTAGTTATTATTAATGTGATTTTCTTTAAATGTTGGTGATGATTGTATGTTAGAAAAATGAAGTATTATATTTGGCATAGTGAACACTTTTATTTAACATTGCCGTGCGGTCTTGGGGGGTAAAAAAGACTTGATTTTTTTGGGAAAAGTATATAAGGGCTTATTTAAAATAACTATCAGATTAAAAATCAGCATCCCCAAAAACCCATTAATTCATATTTTTATAACCACA
>JAHBCN010000391.1:0-92500 GCA_019359885.1 Listronotus oregonensis | reverse complement strand
TCTACTAAATTTCTGGAATTAATTCTATAAACAAAAAGTATATAAAGGGCCACTAAAGAACATTTTTGGCAGCACTTCGACTTTTTAGGTTCTTGACACAAAAACCATACTCTTACCCCTTAAAAAATAGCAATTATCCTTTTATTATTTTTTATTACTAAATACCTATTCAATCTTTGCAATAACAAATTTATTAAATAATGAAATATCAGTTACCTTGCTCTGTAATATTTCTTCATTAGAGCATCTCCTATTTGCCTAAAGGTTGGTAACGTTTTCCAACAGGTTTTCATGGTACAACTCCCTGATACCCCATGACACTTACATTCTAGAAGCAGGTTCATTTTGACTATCTGAAAAAGTGTATTAGTTAAATATAAAATAATTATATTACCCAAATTTCAATATATTTTAAATCTTCTGTAAAATTATCTTTACAATCATTTCATAATGTTCTTAATACATAAATAACTATTATGTATCTATTATACATCTATGACATTCTGTATTTCACCTCTGCCTGCTATGTGAGTGTCACTTTTTTTTAGGCAAAAAATGTTTTATGGGATTTCTTTGTTGGCTCAATAACTTTGTTTAAAAATTTACAATAAATCTACATAAGTAAGTATGGTTTACAACAGTAACCGGAGATAAGTAGGCAATACTTAAAAGACAGTATAAAAGGTATAATGTTACTACTTAAATATTCTTGGCAGTTGCTTCTACAGAAGATCACCTTAAGCGTCAAGAACCGTATTATTTAAACATTATAATAATGAAACAATCAGTGATTTATATATGTATATTTATAAGAAAATGTGGCATAAACGTTTCTTAAGGGTATATAGAACAATCATTACAGGCTTATTTGCATATGTTGCATGCAGTAGGTATATTATTTTGTTGGTGACTGTTTGATAAAAACAAGGCGTATGTCATTATTTTCCCTATTTTTTCAAACCAAGGTTAGATCAAACCTTACATTATCTACTTATACTGAAGTCGATAAAAGCAAGAAATCGATGATATGATTAAGAATTTGCCTATAGGTTTAGGATAATAATACTTCATACTACAAATTATTGTTAATATAATTTAACTCCATTTATTTACTGAACAACTTTTTTATACTTAGTAACATACTTTTGCATTAAAAAGTGTAAAGAGTGAAGTCAGAACAAAGTAGATTAATTTTCTACTATATACAGAACTGATCTCTAAACAAAGGGTATATTGGTTATTATTAATTTAGTCGGTATTAACGAACTTATATATATTTTTTTAAACGGCAAAGTAGAAAGTTCTTGGATGAAGTGTAAACGGATGCATGAAAGTGGAACTTCGTATTGCTCTATTGACAGCTTCTAGTCTAGAGGAAAAATTGTATAGGTTAATTCTTAGGAGCAAGAACCGCAAAAATCCTTATAACTTGTTGGTGGGCTAAAAAGAGGAGCCTTCTTGTAAAGTGAAATCATTAATAAGGTAGGTAAATGGTTTTGAATAAAATCGGTAATACTAAAGTAATGAAAGTTGCCATTCCACAGATATTTTCAAACAGGGTCTGTGCTGGAAAACACATACAGAGTATACAAATTAATAGGTAAGAGATACTTCGTGGCCCTAAACAGGAATTTAAGACTTTATGAGGCTGATGTGGCTATGGATATAATATGTTTAGGTTTCGGCAATTTAATGCCAATAAGATAAAATGACTCTTTGTTCTGCAGAACTGCGACAGCGAGCATGATTTTCTCTTAAGACATAAAATTGGGCGCTTATCCAATTTTAATTAAAAATCCTGTGAAAGAAATACTTGGATTTCTTTACGCTTTTTTTCCAAATCGGGCAAGAATTGCTGGAGACACTAAATTTTAGAATTATCATTAGCAAAACTATAAATTTAATTAATCGTGGAAGAGAAAAAGTCGTTGACGAAACGAGAGCAGAAAGTCGATATCAATACTAAGCCCTAGAAAACCCCAGCTAGCAAGGCAATACTTGCCCTAAAATTTTCTAGAAAATGGACCCACTTCGGTTCTGGCTCCGGAGTATAGCGAACTAAGCCTGCTCAGCCCTATTGACCCCTATATACCCTCGAAAACCCAAAATAATTCAGAATACTAATCAAGGTTTGGTGGCAAACCAGCCATCGTTCTTAGATGAAATGAAAAGTAAAACAAAACAGAAACTAAATTTTTAAGAAATTTTGGTTTAAAAAGTAAGAAAATTGGTAAAGTTTTTTTAATGTTTATGACGTTTTGTCAACTAGAAGAGGGGATATTCACAACAAAAATAATTCGACCATTGGAAAGAAAATTAAAAACCCACAAACAAAGTTTATGTAGAAAATCGTAGAAAGAAAATTTTTTAAGAACTGCTCTATGACAGATCTAGTGAACATTAATAATTTTTTTATAACCGTGCAAACAATTAAGAGAAGAGGTATATGTCTATAATGAAATAGAATAATTTTAGAAAGATGGGAACATATAAACTGCCTCCCAAGAAAAAAAGACTTGAAAGTAAATATGTGTTTGCCTAAAACTACACTTCGACATTTGGTCCCGGATCATAAATTATAACAGGTAATAAAACAAAAAAAAATAACATACTATATAATGGATTACTTTATTACTATCATAATTAAAACTAACTAAACCTAAGGAATACCAATTTGCACTTCTTGTTTGTGCAGGTCCACCGCTACTTTTCAAGCACTTTTCAAATATACATTTACTCTTAGTTGTTTATAAGTTATAACCATTTTTCCTTCTTCACTTAGAATAATACAAAGATCCATTGTTAAGGAAAATATTGAAGTTGACTGAAGCGGGGAAAATACATAGAATAAATGATGGATATTTCAATAAGTTGTCTTCTTTGAGTGCCATCTCCCATCGGAGGTTGGATATCATCATTGCTATTCTTACTTTATTTGCCGCTACTCTGAAAAGTTCTATTGAGCTACAGTTAAACCAATCCACTAAATTTTTTAGTCATGAAATTCTCCTTCTACCAATGCTCCTTTTCCCCTTTATCTTTCCCTGCATAATCAATCTAAGCATCTCATACCGCTGTCCTCTCATTAAATGTCCTAAATATTGTAACTTTTTTGCTTTTATGGTGTTAATTACTTCATATTTTTTACCCATTTCTTGAAGTACTTCCATGTTTCTTTTTCTTTCTGTCCAAGAAATTCTGAGCATCTTTCTGTAACACCACATTTCAAACAACTGTAGTTAGTTTATGTGCTTCTGTTTAAGTGTCCAGCTTTCCAGTCCATAGTAGAGTATTGAAAACACATAGCACCTTAATGTTCTTTCTCTTAGTTTTATTTTGAGGTCCCTGGAACAGAGAATTGTTTTCCGTTTTACAAACGTTTTCCTTGCTGTTTCTATTTTCGTTCATATTTCTGTTGTTTGGTCATTATTTTCTGTAATCCAAGTGCCCAGGTATTTGTTTTTTTGTACTCTTTCAATTTGTCGTCCTAGTAGACTTATAAGTGACTGTATGTTTGTCTTTTTTGTTATTACCATATATTTAGTTTTTTATGTTCATTTTTAATCCATAACGTTCACAAAATGTACTAGTTCTGTTTAACAGCTTCTAAAGTTCTTCAGCGGATCTTGCCATAATTACTGTGTCATGAGCAAATCTTATATTGTTTATAATTTTCCGTTTATTATTATTTCTTCGCTTTCAGACAGTAGTGCCTGTTCAAAAATTGCTTAACTGCATACATTGAAGAACAGGGGGACATACACATCCCCATAAATAAGTATAAAAATAGGTATTTCATCTACCGACACCCAGTTTACCAACACCCCAAAAGAATAGGAACAAGTTTAAGGGCACGGTTGCTGGTATGCCGTCCAGGATTTCATTGAATTAAAAGAAGAAAGCAAATCTGCTTCTATCTGCTTCTTTTTAACATAAAAAAAGTATGTTTCAAAATAATTATGTAATAATAGAACATACGCAAATGCCTTTACTATTTTGTATACATTATCATGAGGGTAAAACATAAAATGTTTTGGTCAAGACAATAAATTAATTACCTTTCTCCCTGCCTTATTATTATGTAGATTCATTAAACTTCTCTCATCCCCTTCAAATTCTCTCGCATCCATAAATTTTCTAGCAAATCTAGTCCCAAAATCTATATCGACAGTACAGCCTCCCCATTTCCATCCATGAGGAGCAGGTTCTCGTAATCTAGATGGACCTTGACATCCACATGACGTGATGTTACCTCGTGCGCATGCTGCCGTTATTGCAAAGGTTACCCCAGCGCTGCTTATCGCATATGTAAATGCGGCTTCTCTGGAACCTAGAAAGAAAAAAAATACTTTTTAATTATTGAAATAATAATTTTTAAAAAATCTGCCGTAGATGAAATATACAAGAGTGTCTTGAGTATACGTGTAAAAAAATTTATTACAGACTTCTGGCGTCAAAATAGATCGATTTAAGTCAACTTACTTATATCTGTAATTGCTTTATTTAGCTGATAGAGAGTTAATAAAGTGTATTACTTTAGACACATTTTTTTATAGCCTATTACTATGCTACTTAAAAGCTTAATTGTATAGTGTTTGTCCATATATCACAATATGGCTCTCTTTAGGCCTCGTTAAATGACCCCGTCGTTGCAGAAACACATCTTGCAACCTGAAAGCTATTTTTCTATAGCCACAAGTGCGCAAACGTTCCTTCTAAATCTTTATAAAATAATAAAATTCTAAATTTAAACAGTAAATTTCCCATATAGTCGGGTCAATAATATTAAAATCATTTTTAAATTTTTTTACCCAATCTAAAAATAACTAAACAGACAAACCGAGTTGATTTTGATCGCCACCGCCACGCTCCGACATGCTTTTGTAAAGTTGTGATACGTAGCGAGGCGACGCATTCAATAAGAGCTCGGGCGGAAAGGGGTACAAGCGTCGGGAGGTACGTCACACGCGCGTCAAGAAAATAGACCACTGAAATGGGTCGTACGGAAAGCCGTGCGACGGTAGAGCGTGGTCAAGGCGCTAACAATTCAGTAAGACTTTTGGCTTCATCAGATAAGCATTGTTTAAAATTTTCTTTGCATTTCGGGTAAATTACCGAAATGTTCTTTTTTTCAGTAAGACTTTAAGTTTTGTCAGTAAATTACTGAAATTTTCTATTTAAATAATTTGATGGAATGTCAGTTATCCTGGTAGTTATGTGCTACTTTTTCCGTGTTAGCACAAGAAAGTTGGCATCACATTTTTTCTTTGTAACCAAGTAAAATTATAAAGTTTTTTTACGAAGTGTACATTTCTTAGCTAAGAAAAGCTGCTCAAGTATTTCTCTGTGTCAAATTTAATTTGAGATGTTTACGTAAAGTTTAAAAGTAAAGCAAAGTATTGTTTTGGAGATTAGCAGAGAACTAAGGGAATATCCGAACGTATTGATAAAATAGTTCGTCAACAATAAATACGGGTGATCCCCAAAACTGTAAATAATTTCTAACTTTGACTTTCTAACTTTTATAGTGATAAAAAACAATCTCTAATTGTAACGTAACGTCGATAGATTTACGCATCATAGACTCGGTAAGGCGTTTCAATTTTCCAATGAAAGTCAAATAAATTTCTTTGATAAATTAAAGTGATTTTTTTGTCAATTTTCTAAGTAAATTTTGTAGTTCTTTTTTCATTTCACATTTTTATAAAATTAGGTTTATGATAAATTTGTGAACAGCTGATTTTGTCATTAGATAATAAGTAACGACTAAATTTTTCAAACTCCTGACAAATTTATTAAGGGTATCAGTGCCTAGTGAAAAAGTAAATTCAAAGTTTTTTTCTTTCTTGGATATTTTTAAAAGTAAACAAAAATTCAAATTATTTGTCAAGAGGACATTTTATGTTGGAATTGTTAATACACCCCATTGGCGTAACGCAAGAACTTGTAGTGTAGTAATTTGTAAAATTTATTATGAATTAAACTTGTGTATATTTATTCTATTTTAGTGTCTCAATTAGCAAGAGTCATTCTATAGGGCGTCAAAAACCTTAAATTTGCACCTAGTAGGTTTGCAGTTCAGATTTAGCCGATAGCAGAGTTTGTGGGCAACTACTTATGGTGCGGAGGCGTACCGATTAACGTTTCCCCACTACCCGTATACGTATTTTCCGCAAAAAAAGGTTATTAAAGGTTCCCAATATGTAATTATCATGAATACCAATTCGACCCCCTCCGATTGATAGGTAAATCTTAATAAAGTTGAACTGAGTATGACAGGTAACAATAGGGCCCCTGCACACGTTTCTGCCAAATACTTCTTTATGCAAAATTCTATAACAGCATCAAATTCAAATATTAAAACTTTTCCGCAAAAAGAGTTCCTATGTCACAAGTGGCTAACCACACATATACACAACGCCTAATCGACGGAGGCGACGGAGTCTTAGTTCCATATTACATCTCGAATAAAAGGAGAGTGAATAAAATACCAAGCGGAAATAATCCGGATACTAAAAGCCTTTTAATTTTTAATTAATGGATTAGTTATTTTTAAACATGTATTGCATTGGTTCAAAAAGTCGGTGATCATAATTACCTGCAAGGTGTTTTTCTCAAACGATAATGAGCAGTTTTTAAAGCCTCAATTCAATTATTTTTTCTTTGTGGTCATTGCGATGGATTTTGATGGTGTGTATTTACTTGTTTTTAAACCGAATAATCTTATTCGGAATAAAGAAACGCGATGGATTTTTCCTTTTTGCTCTAAATTAACGAAGCAAAAAAAACTAATGTTAGAACTCGGCATCACTGGTTTCGTCACAAGGCTTTTTGGTCCGACGACAAATTTAAAAGGTCAGACATGAATTTTAAAACGTAATTACGACGAAACTATTTTTTCTGAAAAAGATGGTTCTATAATGAGCACAGAAAGAGATTGGATGAGTTTTTAGACCAAATAAATTTCTTTGTCAAATTAAAGTGAATTTTTTGTCAATTTTCTGAGTAAATTTTGTAGTTCTTTTTTCATTTCACATTTATATAAAATTAAGCTTATGATAAATTTGTGAACAGCTGATATTATTATTAGATAATAGGTAACGACTATATTTTTCAACCCCTTGACAAATTACTTAAAGCTATCAGTGCCTAGTGAAAGGTGATTTCAAAACTTTCTTGTTTTTTAGATATTTTTTAAAGGAATCAAAAATTCAAATTATTTGTAAGGGGGAAATTTTATTTTGGAATTGTTGATATACCCCATTGGCGTATAGCAAGAATTTGTAGTGTGGTAATTTGTAAATTTATTGTAAATTAAACGTGTGTATATTTATTCTATTTTAGTGTCTTAATTAGCAATAGTCATTCTACAGGGCATCCAAACCTTAAATTTGCACCTATTAGATTTGCAGTTCAGATATAGCTGACAGCAGAGTTTGTCGGCAACTACTTATGGTGCGGAGGCGTACCAATTTTTCCCCACTACCCGTATACGTATTTTTTGCAAAAAAGGTAATTAAAGGTTCCCAATATGTAATTATCATGAATAACAATTCGACCCCCTCCGATTGATAAGTAAATCTCAATAAAGTTAAACTGAGTATGACAGGTAACAATAGGGCCCCTACACACGTTTCTGCCAAATACTTTTTTATGCGAAATTCTATTACAGTATTTAAAATTCAAATATTAAAACTTTCCCGCGAAAATGTCACAAGTGGCCAACCACACGTATTCACAACCCCTGATTGACAGAGGCAACCGGGGCTTAGTTCCAGTATTACATCTTGGATGAAGGGAGTGAATAAAATACCAAGTTAGGCTAATCCGGATATTGAAAGACTTTTGATTTTCAATCAGTGGATAAGTGTTATTTTTATGTGTTTATTTAAGAAGTCAAATACCATAAGACATAAGTACAAGGATTTTTTTCCAGAAGGATAAACAACTTCTCTGTAGATATTAGGCGCCCTGACTCCGAAAATTAAAACCGTTTTTATCTATCAGCTTTAGTTTAGTTATCTTTTTAATTATTTTCTGGAATAAGATACTTGAGGTAGGTCTATTTTCAAACTTCAGCAGTAATCTGCCATCATATGCACGTCCCATCTACCCTTATATCGTTCCTCTATGTACAAATTTATTGGTGGAATCTTTCTCCTTTTGTATTACCAAAGTGACGAGATTTTTACAAAAATGGTCCAGATGAGAGTTTAAATAATGGAGCTTGACGCTAATGTTGCAACCAAGGTCCTTCAGACAAGATAGCATATATTGAACAAAGTCTTTGTAGTTTGGTGCCCTAGTTTTACCAAGAAAATTATTCATTACTGACACAAATTAACAAAAATGTTACTGCGCAAAACCATACTTTAATGACAGTTATTTTCGTAGTGGGCTGGCTAATCAAATAGGCATTTGCTGTTTTTTCCTTAAACCTTTAAACTTTCTTGGCTCCTACCCTCACAAAAATACAAAAAAGCTGTGTACTAAAAACTAAAGTTGATAGATAAAAACGGCCGGTAGATTGAAAATTATTGTACTACAATCTACGGAAAAGTAAAAAAAAAACTTTTCAATAATTAATTTTTTAACTACGTGTAATCTGTTCGTTTGACAAAAACACATTGCAAATAGAAAACATATTGCATTGGTTTAAAAAGTCAATACCTATGGACAAAGAATATTATAGATCTTTGCTATGGGTACAATAATAAACAAAATGTATAGCATTGGTTCAAAAAGTCGGTCAATCTGTTATTTGAGAAATTAATTGTTTTTTCTTTGTGGTAATTGCAATGAATTTTGACTGTGTATTTATGCTACATTTATTATGTTGCATATTAATTCAACATTAAACCGAATAATCCTTATTCGGAATAAAGGAACGCGATGAATTTTTCCTTTTTGCCCTAAATAAAATAAATTAACAAAGCAAAAAAAATGTTGACACTCGGCAACACTTGTGTCTTCACCTGGCTTTCTGGTCTGACGACAAATTTAAAGGACCAGAAGTGAACTTTAAATCGTAATCATCCCAAAAGCAATTTTTTCTAAAAAAGGTATTAAGCAGATGGTTGTTTAAAAGGTTAAGAAAATATTGAATGGGTTTTTAGATCAAAATAAATTTTATGCAAGGGGCCCATTGGACTCCCCGAAACTATTTCTTCTTACGCCCATTTAGACATGTTTTCCAATCAATAACAAATTTTATTGCCTATTCAAGCTTAATGATTGTTTCAAATAATAATTCTTCGGACCCCACCTGGCTCAATATTAAAATACTATGTGCATTGAGTTAAGCGCTACAAGGCGTAAGGCGTGTAAACCATCTCATACCACCTTTGATGTGCCCTGGAATCGTGAATTTAATATGCGCATAATTCGTTTATAAAAATGTGCACGCGATTTTTTCGTGCTTTGCAATTTAGGAGGTGTTTCAAATGGGTTGATAAATAAATGAAGTACAAGGGTACGGCACATTATAATGGGCAGGAGTGGAACTAGGAATACCAAAATATCGATAAATTGAGTGGATAAAACAAAATGCTTGTCTCTTGGTAAGCAATAAAACCGATATAAAAAAGCCCCGTCGTTAATGTATTTTGATTAGCGCTGCTAATAGCATCATTATAAAGGTAATTTTTATCAGTTATTTGTTGTTTTTAAAATATCTGTTATGCTTTACTGCAACTTTCAATTCAAACCAAACCAAGATATGCCTTATTTATTTATTTAAATTAACGTATTTTTTTGCTTCTATAATCAACATCAATGAGACTTAAAGCTTACTGTAGTCTTTAAACTTTCTCGTTGTGCCATTTGACCTCTACGCCAATAAATTAACAAAATAACACGTCGAAAATTCGTTTATTTAGGTGCCCTACATATATTTTTAAAAGAACCCTTATTATTCTTATAATATATTTTTTTCAAACATGTTTAATATTGTTAAAATTTCGACAAAGCTAGTTATGAGGAGAATTGTAACTAATAAAATTCTACATAAAAACGTCTTAAGACTTTTTTTAATGAAATAATTGGTTTTTGAGTAAACGACAAGATAAACCTACTATTTTCCACAAAACCACCGGGGTATACTTCTAGAGGCCTGTTTTTTTTGGTAACCTAACCTAACCTAATTCACACTGAAGTTAAAATATTTTTTGGAAGTTATTTCTGGCTAGTGCAGCCTTTTGTGCAGTGGCAAATTATAATATTGAGTAACTCATTGGAAGTTGGTGGCAAGAGATTAATAGTTCCAGCTTATTCTTGGTAATTGCCTACTCCCAGTCTTCAGGATTTAGTTCATTTCCAAGCTATTTCGAGAATTGAAAATATAATCTTAATACTTAAAGCTAAGACCTCCTTGCTAAAAGGGGGGCGGAGACAGAATTCACAGGGCCGGAACCGGTCATCGGTATATCTAGTAGAACGGTCAAGCAGTTCATATCAGCTTGGTCACAAAGGGAAAATCTTCGATGCTGGCATGGACTTCCGTGTCTTAAAGACTCGAAGGCCTTTATAAGCCCACTGAACCAACAATGTACTGTCAAACAGCTGGAGCAATCAAGGGTACACCTTAAAACTCTAGTTGGACTGTACACGCGACACTGCAGATTGAAATACCACATGCACAAGATCGGCCTAGCGGAAGACTCGGAGTGCCGCATGTGCATGGAGGAGGATGAAACGGCAGAACACATACAATGTTTGTGCCCAGCTGTGGCACGACTCAGATTAGCAATCCTGGGCAATGACACATGTTGCCGGGGGAGGTAAAAGATCTCTCTTCCAACAGGATCATCAGATTTATTAGACATCTGGACCTTGGTGGGAATAATATAAAAGGGTGTGAGCCACAATAGACCGATCGGTCGCGGTGAAAGGGTGTTATACCCACTCAC
The DNA here is from genome assembly GCA_019359885.1 of Listronotus oregonensis. Taxonomy (NCBI): domain Eukaryota; kingdom Metazoa; phylum Arthropoda; class Insecta; order Coleoptera; family Curculionidae; genus Listronotus; species Listronotus oregonensis. Next base: position 81,593 of record JAHBCN010000391.1, on the reverse strand, counting down.
CTTAAACCAAACCTAAACCTAACGCTAAAGATCTCCTAAAATTGTTGGTGCAACCGGCCATAAATATCTTAGGGCATAAGGGCTCTGTAAGCAAGGAAGTTTAAAGGTCTATGGAAGCCCAATGCTATGGCCCATTCGATCAAAAATGTCAGCCCAGTATGAAAATAACTGTCAGAGTTTGGGACCGCCGATTTTTGCGCAATAACGAAATTCCACGAAATATTTAATGTGTTGTACTTACACACTGATAAATTCCCGTTTAGTTAGGAACACGTTATACTTTTATGAGATTGTTTTCCTTTGTGTGATTATATTTTTTTGGGTTCAGAAATTTTTTGGATTGATAAAAACCTTCTTATTTTAGTGATTAGTGTTTATTAAATTGTGACTATAATTTTGTGTTTATTGTTTGTTACTTATAATATCGTAACAAAATGACTAGAAAGGGTTTTATGGTTTTTTCTGGCAAATCTTAGGGTAAAACCCGCCATTTTTTACTTTAGTTAAGTATTTTTATATTCAAATTAGTTGCTTCTTTCGAGACGTAACGTTAGGTAAAACCAATAAATAATTTATATATCAATTATGAATTATAGAAAATGTAAAATTTCATAGGAAATAGCAGTGAGAAAAGTAAGGCAATCTTAACTATCTTTTAGATGATTTCCACAATGTTTTGTATTTCTGTGGATTATTAAAAGAAATAAGGTTTACATTTAGGTACTTTTATTTCATTTAAAATTTAGTACATTCTTTTAAAGGATTAAAATTATTAATTACTGGGAAACCAGGCAAATTTAAATTTTTCAGGTCCCTCTAATTGAATAAAAGAAAGTACAATTTAATGTTAAAGTTCCTTTTGCTTTTTTTATTTGTTAAAAAGAAATTCGATTTTTGGTTTCTTAAATTACATTAGCAACTTTTAAGCTCGAAATACTGTAGAACATAAATTTAACGTTACTGTTACAATGGATACCTAGGTACCAAAGGTTACTAAAATTATAAAACCCTGTTATTCTGTCTCATGAATGTTTTTTTATTAGTGGAAAAATATATCCAAAAAGCAGTTATAAAAATTTACACTTTTTAATGTACAACCACAAACTTAGGATAAGATTAAACTCATTTACACTATCTTGCCCTTCTTTTATCACAAAATTGGTGATAAGTACATGAAACTACCATACAATGTTTGAAATTTATTTTTAAAAAATCGTGTTTTTATTTATTTACTGAGATTTTTGGTAAAAATACAAAACTCCCAAAAATATCGACCATTTAAATAGAAGGCCGTAAAGTGACGCCATCTATTCTTTCCATATTATATCAGATGACATAAAATCCAATATTACACAATAATTTTAAATATTCTATGGTAGTATCGTTTAATAACCATCAATTTTGTGCAAAAAATAAAAAAAAACAGTGAATGCTTGAATTTGACATTTGATGATGTCAACTTTATAGATAGTAACAAAGAATTATGGAAGTCCGGCTCTGACATACTATTCATTGCGCAAACTCCGCGGGGCCAATCCCCCGATTCCCGCTGCCCTGCACGCCTGGACAATTTTGTTCTACAGTATTGGGCTTCCATACACCTTTAAACTTCCTTGTCTGTAAGGCGTCAAATTTAAGCTAGGGACAACAATCAGCAGTTAAGACGGTGACCCGATTAAAAAAATTGCCAAAAAATTTGTTAATGCATTTTTGCAACCTTCACTACATTTAATTTAATTAAAAACATAAAAATATTGTTTTTTTTACTGAAAAATATAAAACATGTTAAAAACAAATCATGGAATCATTCTTGCCATTTTTAAATGAGAAAGAAATCTGTTAATAATGATTTAAATGTTATTAACGACCTGTTTACATAGTAATGAGTTAAATTTAAATATTGTAGATTTTTTTTCTTCTTTATGGAATAAATAATAGATGATCTAATGTAGATTTTAATGTTATATAAAATATGATTTTTGGTTAAAAAAACCGGGTTTGCTACTTATGTAGAGATAATGTTTATAATTTAATTAGTTTTTTTAGGTTTATAAACAATTTTACGTTTATAAAGAAGTAATAGAAACAACAGTAAACGACAAATAAATAAAAAGAAAACATCTTTTTGCTAACAACTGCTTTTTTAATTAGTGCCAAGTTAGTTAGCTTAAGTTAAGTTAAAAAAAAATGTTAAAAAGTCAAAGTGTATGAGACTTAAAACAAAACCGGCTCCAAACCAATAATTGAAATAAACGACAATAGGGTGTATATTGTTAACAAGTACAAATTTTAGGAATTGACAATACAGAACAATTTAAAGTGGGATCTGAACATATCTTCCTTGGCAAAGAAATTGTTTGCAAAAGCCGCAACTCAAATTTATTTTACTCTGTTCGAGAGTCACTTGAGATATGGCATATTGCAGTGGGGTTATTCAACATCAAATTTTTAGACATTATTTTTCTAATACAAAAACGAGCTATGCGCATTTTAAATGGAACTAACAACCTGCAATCCTATTTTTAAAAAACGAAATATTTTAACTATATTTGATCTGCGTATTCTGGAGAGTATCTGTTTCATACACAGCAGTGTTGATGCAACCACAAAGAGACGAGACATTCATTCCTATAAAACATGCCAGAGAACTCCCTTTTGCCAGTTTTCATTAACACAAAATACGATACGTCATAAAGGATTTTTTTTTACAACAATCTACCTGGGATATTAACAAGCATTGGAGGACAAAGGGAATTTAAAAGGAAACTGAGAGATTACCTAGGACGATGCGCCCATTACAACTACGAGGAGTTCCTAAGCAAAACTATTTTACCTGTTGATTTTATTATGTAGTTTGCCTTGAGTGTGCTGCAGCATTATTTGTACATATTTGTACAGACTTTTATCTTTAGGTATCATATTGTTATACAGCATATTCTGCTTTTTAATAAATTGAAATTGAAAATTGAAAAAAATATATTTTAGCAATAAAATTATTGGCACCACAGCAGAAAGCCAAACCTATTCTAACATCTCACAGTGAATTCTAAAATACTATCTCTTTAAACTACTTTTAGCTTGAAATTGTTTTTAAGCAACGAGCTATGGAACGATACTTAAAAAAATCCACCACTAAAGCTTTTAATCTAAAAAAAAATCACAAATGAATTAAAAAATTTAGGAGGTAGCGCCATACATTTTAAAGATCTTTTTCTACTAGCGTGTAAAAAGCAGCACTTTTCCGCACGCAATTTAGTTTGGAAAGTGTCACTTTTCCGCACTAGTGCCCTTGCAAATTTGCCACTTAAACAGGTACTTAAAATGTTTTTAATTCTGAAGTTTGACTTAGTATAATTCTATTATTGGCATAGTATTCTTTTATTTGTACAAATTAGGTGTAAATTCAAGGAAATATTCACTAAAAATTAATATTGTTTTAAAAACATTGTTTCAAACATCCTGGTATATATTAAACTTGCTTGTCAGATTTTTAGTTTTGACCGGTGCCGGTGTCCATATTATAAAAGATCAAAGTCATTAAAAGTCATCGATAATAAAATTAAAAGTGTCTTTAGTACATTCTGATCAGTATCGTCGATTTTGAATAAAAAACGTTTTCCATGGAGTCTTCTGACGAGGAATTACCTGAATTCATTCTCAAAGCAGCCGAAATAGCAAATTTAGATTTGTTGCCGTCCAAGTAGAGGCACAGGTACGAGAAAGAATATACAGCATTTACAAGTTGGTGTGGCGAGAAAAAAATCAAAAGTATGAAAGAAGAAGTTTTTATGGTATATTTCGCGGAACTTGCTAAAACATGTAAACCCGATACCTTATGGTCAAGGTATTCCATGTTAAAAAGTGTCATTAGGATCGAAAAGAACATGAATTTAAGCAAATATTTCAAAGTTACATCATTTTTGAAGAAGCAAAATGTGGGATTTAGACCCAAGAAAGCCAAAATTTTTTTGAAAGATGAAATAGCAAAATTTATTAATGATGCTCCAAATGATGTCTATCTAGCTATGAAGGTAGCTACAATTTTCGGACTAGCTGGTGCGTGTCGTCGAGAAGAATTGATGAAAATTATCATTGAGGATATTGACGATAAGGGGAATCTTTTAATTGTAAATATTCCAGACTCCAAAAACCATTCTAGCCAAAGTTTTGTCATTTCCGAGGAAATTGAAAATGGAAAATATCTAGCTTTGTATAGAAAGTATTCCAGTTTACGAAAGCCCGAAACACCACACAGAAGATTTTTTGTTAATTACAAAAAATTGGCTTGTACTGTCCAGTCCATAGGAATAAATACTTTAGGCAAGATGTCCTCTGAAATAGCTGCCTATTTACGTCTTCCAAACCCAGAACTTTACACGGGACATAGCTTTCGCCGTTCCTAAGCTACAATGTTAGCTAATTCTGGTGAGGGCATAACGAATATTAAAAGACTTGCGAGGTTGAAAGTCATCATCTGTTGCAGAAGGCTACCTAGAAAGCTCTACAAGTTTCAAGAAGGACTTATCAAACAAAATATTATCCCAAAATTCATCTACCTTTGAACACAGCAAAACGCACTTAAGGCCCATTGTACCATCTTCTAGCAAGCAACAATGTGTCTTTGTTACCTGTAACGACGACCGGTTCAATTGCACCTCAACGGCAATCTCCAACTCCGCAACTTAACCACAACAACTTGCCTCTGCGATTCATTTGCAAAATGCTACCAACTGTTCCCTTACGATTAATGTTGTTAATAATAATAAGTAGTAATGGTAAAAATAAATATTATCTAATAGTTGTTTAGTTTGACTTTTTCCACACACTCGTAGAAAAAATGTTGTACCTAACACGTACGGAAAGTGTCTTTTCCACCCTTGACGGCTTACCCGAACTCCGCTTAGCGTCGTTCGTGTAACTACCGTCGCGTGCGGAAAAGTATCACTTTCCCCACTTGTTAGGTAAATAACTATTACGCTACCTTAATATGCTTATCTACAAATAATATTTTACTATTATTTATTGATGTTAAATACGGTCCCTATAATTTTAGTATATAAAACAATAAAATGTGAATAATTAAACGGCCTATTAGCATCCTTCGGCCGGCAGCAGCCCACGAGGGACTGATTCACAACGTCCAATTGATGCAGCGCTGGCTCTTCAAGTTCTCACACGTGGGACGATTAAAGATACCTACAGGATGTTAGGTTAATATTATAAATATAATGTATTTTGCAAACTTTAATATTGTGTTAGAATTACTTGCACATCGGGTTAAACAGTAAACAATTCTGTTTTACAGCTCGTTAGAACGTGCTGAAATTGAAAAAGTAGTTTATTCTTGCGTCCTATATTTTTTAACTCTGCCGTGGAGACAGTAATAATAATCACCTTTTAAAATTATCTTATCTTTAATACCCTCAACAAAGTTATTTATTTGGCTGTATTGCTGGTCTCCCATGCTAATAATTTCATTTAAGTCATTTTTAATATTGCTTATTTTTCCCTGATTAGTGTCTGTACTCCAAATTTCCCTATTAATATGCTTAGTTCTATTGAATCACATTTTAAATATTTGCAGTGTAAGTTGGTTTTAAAGTAAATTCCGAATACATATTATTTCAAATGGTACTACAACAATAGTACCGTATTATTATTTTTTCTTTATGATAATCTTTATCATAATATTTCCTGTTGCTGTATCACATCTTTATCAATTTGAATAATAAACTTGTGGTTCATGTACCTCTTCTAAAACTTTAATTTTTTTTTCTATTTTTATTGCAGTCCACAAACAATAGCAATTTATTGTAGAAAAGTTAGTTCATCATCTTTGGTTAAGACTTTAATGTTGTCTGAAATAAATTCCTTTTTGAAGCATCATTGATGATTCCAAATGTATTTGCTTTTCGCAAGTTATTTAAGAATTGTTAAGTACTTCAAAATAATGTTAAATAAAATCAGCAACATTAAATTCTAAGTTAAACTTAATATTTTTGTTTTAATAAGCGATTAAAAATATGAAGAAATCAGTTAAGTACATCTAGGTTAAAAAAATAGAGCTATATGACTATCATTCATAATTTTGTTGTTGGAATGGAAATAGTTGCATCAGTTAAAACGTTTTTAGCTTTAAAGTAATTAAAGTAAATGCAACCTCAGGATATTAGGTTTCGGTGTTTTATGCATCACTTATATTAAGCCAAACTCTGCAGAGTTTGAATAAATCTTTCTGTTAGTATAGCAACATAACATGGCAAACTAGTTTTTTTTAAAGAATAGTTCAAATGATGTCTAAAATTGATTGGTTTTTAGTAATGCGATTTGCATTTTTATTTATTCATAACGCCTTCTCCAATTATCATCTTTCAAACAAAGTAAAACACTGTTTATTTTATGAAGTTGCATAGTAATATCTACTAAGCTCACAACAAATTAAAAAATTACCCTAATATTCCACAATTTTTTTGGCGAAAGCAAAGGTTGTAAAACTAAAACACATTTCTAATGACGGCACCACCTTAAAGATTTGTATTTGTTGTACTTCTCATAAACATTTTTTACTGCAAAGAGATTTTTAGAACTTTACAATACAGATTTTTAAAATATTTCACGTTTTCTACTACAGTTGGAAAAAATTGTAAATCCTACAAATACGTCATGATGACGTTAAGAAGTGAGGCTTAACAGCTAACAAAAAGTTTTAAGTAAGAACTTTATCTTGTTTATTGTGTATTATTAGTGTATTAACACTGGCCTTAAATGTTTGGGGATATGAGGGAAAGGAAATCTTTTGCGAACAGTAGGTTTTGTCTGGACACTCTAGGAATAAAGTAACAAACAAAGTGAGAAGTTTGAGGCCTCGCAAGTTTGACTGTAAATAGATACATAAGAGTAGCACTACGTGTTGCCCTGCTGGGAGCTGAGCGACTTGTTCCAGTTATGTGAGACAAAGGAAAGAAGAGGTGCTGTGGATCTTTAGTGACGGAATCGGTACTGTCTGTCATATAAAATCTTGTTGTTTTCCAAATACTTTAGAATTTGGGAATTAATGATTTTTTTGAGAAACTTACAAACCAGTAAATGCGTTATAGGTTTACAGTTAGAATGGAGAGTTTTGCATTTTTTTTCGGGGATAGGTTGCACATGTGCAGCTTTCCGGTTCTCCGAAAAATGCCCGTATCATAAGAGATTCGAAAAGAGGCAAGTCAAGTTGAGTGCAAGCTCGGGAGCACATTTTTTAAGACGATTGTTGGTAAGCCCCGATTTTTTGGTATTAAGAGACGTAAGAATATGCTTGATCTGCTTGACCTTAAAAAGTTATCGTATTTTTAATGAGAAAAAGGGATTACTGTTAGAAGAGAAAGATTAAGCTGACCTTCGGCCGACCAATACGCGGAGCGAGAGAAAAATGTTATACCCCGGTTTTGTCCTTTTCGCACACTTCGCCCGCTTATTCGCTCGGTCAAGTGGCAAGGCTGCCTCTAGGATGCTCAAAGTTCTAAACCCATACGATTCACTGTTTTGAAAGGGTTTTTTGCTTCTTAGCATCCAGTCAGGATAAATTTTAAGATTATCTGGCTGATTTTGCAGAAATAAATAGTAAAATTAAGAATATTAAAACATTTTTATGTTGAGTACAAAAGGGGACATTTGACCTATAAAAAGCGGATATATACCGGATGAAAATTTTGCCTCCAAAAAGAGGAAGTCCGGTCACCCTAGCTCAATGAATGAAGGCCAAGTACCAACGTACCGAGGGTGTCTCAACTAAAATAGGAAGAAGTTTATTAACACAGGAGGTTTGGAGAAAAAGAAAAAACTTTTGCAGGCGGCTGGTTTTACAATCTAGGGATGAAGGAAAGAACAAAGTACAAATGGACTGTAAAGGAACCCCGAATTGATAACTAAAGAATAAGTATTGTGTTTATTAGGCATTGCATTGCGCTTGTTTTCTGGATCAGGCATAGAGACAGGCCTGAGACTGAATATTAAAATAAAGGGTACCATCGTTATTAAAACTATGGATGAAATTGATCATGGAAAACAGCAAATCAGTGATTTGAAAAACAAACAAAGTTGGTGCTATTATCGAGCCCTGAGGTAGCTCAGCATTTATCTGGTGAAAGCTAGAAAGGTGGGCATTAGAATTTCACTTGATAAATGCAGTTTGCTAACTTTTATCAATACTAAAATTTCTTCAACGAATAAAAAAATTACCTAATTATGGATCTGTAGTATTTTAAATAATAAACTAAGTACTACCTTGGAAGATTTATTCGATAACTAGAAAATCAAGATAACCAAGTTGTTCATTAAATTACTAATAAGGAAATGGTTAATAGTCTATTAAGGAGACAACATTATACCCGGGAATTATTTATTATCATTTACTGAAACTTTAAATGGCTAGTTCTTATTAGCAATAAAAGAAGTGGTGTCATATTTAACGTGTTGACAGTGGTCGTTAACAATAATGCGTTTTCAACTTTTTATTTCAGCTTTTAACTTGGAATGATTTAATATTATGGATATGTCACTTTTATTGATAACCGGTGTATACGTATGAGGTAATTAAATAAAATTATTTATTTGGTGAAATAAAAATGTAAACTGCAAATCTTTCTTGTTTTAAAGCAGTATACCCCCGCTGTTTAATAATGGAGATAAGAGCTATAACTTCCGATATAAAATTTCAATCTTAATATTAGGCATATCAACAATCTTTTTTATATTTTTACCAATGCTAAGACTGGCATTACAAACTTAATTATTAATATGACTATTTTTTAAATCTGATATTTAAAAATAAAAACAACAAGACGTAAAGTAAAAAGAATAAAAATTTAAAGAAATTATATCAAAAATAGTGTACTCTATTTTACACTTTTTTTACTTAAGCGCTCTTATTGAAGGTGTATTTTTAGGACTAGGTGTGAACAAAAAGTATAAAATAGTGTTAAATATTTCCAAATAACACACAAAACTATAAAAAACACAAAAATCTAACCAGACTAATTTTTAAAAAATACCACCGTCAAAAAATACATATAAAATGAAAAAAAGTAAAGGTCTTGATTGTGACCGATTATAAAAGGTGTAGGTAAGCGTGAGTAAATATTTTTTAGGGTTAAACGTAAAAAGCAATTGTAGTAAAAAAAATTAACCACATAATATTTTTTGTTTGTTAAAAAATATTAAAATATATAATGTTATCAATACCAAATAACAGTATTCTAGAATTAAATAAATTACTAAATATATATTTAAAAATTAAAAACTTAATCAAGTTCTAGGTCTTCTGTATTGTACCTAGAACCGATACTGCATTACCCCGTTGCTTAGCGAAACCAATTCTTTGGATAATGAAACTTCGAGATTTTTTGCATGGAATTATTTTGCAAATTTCATTTATAAAACCTATAGCCCCATCACCCAAAGTACCAAAAGTTTCACCAGCAAAAGGAATAGAGATAAAGCGGTCTTTTAGCTCTTTATATTTTAGATGTTTTTTATTCTAGGCAAGACGAAGCAGCCGCACCTACTAAATTAGAAGTTTTGTCCGGATAGGATTTTGCAAGAGTTCGCTACACGTAGCGTCCCAAAGTAATTGTTTTCCATATTTCCAGGGAATTAAGATCATTCCATCTACACGTTTTTCATCGCTTCTGCAAACTCCAAGAGGCTCTAACACAGAATAATTTTTAACTGTAATCAGTGCCCTCTTGATAATATTATTTATCTAACTGTGTCTAGAAAACGCCCCGCGCTTTTTTTGCAGTTTAACCCATGTAGGCCATATATATTAGCTTTTTTGCCGCAAACGCAGGTGTGCTCTCCACACACAGGCAGACTAAATCTATGGAAATATGGAATATTTTGTTATCTAAAAAATTTCCCAAGGACGAAGATGAAAGTGCGTTAATCCAAGCATTACTACAAAGGCCTGAAGAGCAAGTAGACCTGCCTTATCTTTACTTGTCTGGTATATGTTTGTACTATATTTGTGACGAGCTTGGCAAATCAAAAAGTTAAAATATTTCTGTTTTTTTGGCAATTCTTGTGGTTGATTTTGAAAATTGCAAACAGATAACCATCTTACAAAACAATTGCTGAAATCATTATCTACTATCGCAAGAATATAGAAAGGTAAAATTTTTGAAAGTAAATCTGATATGTCATTGATTGAACCTAAAAATGCAGAAATGGACAGGGTGGATGTATCTCTTATTACGAGACCTCCAAATTTTACTGGAAGAAAGCACTCTTCCAGTAAAATGTGGAGGTCTTGGAATAAGAAAGTTATCTCATCACATACGTAACCCAGAATTTAATTTAAAATCACAATCTGTTATGTCTTGAACCAAACTCTGTAATACATTATCAAATTCACGAAGTAAATCTGGAGATTTCCAACAAGGTAAACATCTTAACAAATAAGACTGTGTTTTTATAATTAAGAATTTAATTTCATTTGACGAAAAAGACTTATAAATTAAAATGGAAATTACTGACAGATTAGGAACAACACTCAAAAATTTATAGTATATTAGAATGATCTTTAGATAAAACAGTTAATTCACATTTATTAAAATTTTATTATTTAACAATCATTTTATTATAACTTTAAAAATAGAAATATAAATTATTTTAAAAATTAAAACCTAAAAATCAAGTTACGTAGAACCGATATCGTATATTTAGAACATATTTTGGTAGTACTTTTTTGCAAATTAAAATTGAAACATGAAAATTTATAAAATCACACCAATTAAGGGTTATTATAGCTTAGAATTAAGATGGTACTATTTAGTTTATTTTTTTTTGTTATCATTGGGTTAAAAAGCCGATACGTCGTATTATATTAGAGTTTTGTGACTATGATTAAGAGTTAGTAATGACGAGTAAAGAATTTTCCATTTTTCAGGATATCACCATCTCTTTTGGTATACGTCAAACCCAGAAATACCGAATGACCTTTTCAACTCGAAATTTGGGCAGGCCCTCTCTTGAAACCTAATGCATTTGATGCGCTGGTGTACCAAACCACCGTTTTTTTCGTTGCTTTAAAACTTCACTTTATATACTGCAGTCAAGGTCATTGGTTCTAATTGCTACACCATCGCCTCTTTATTTAGTACTTTTCTGGGGTCCTTTTTGAGCCAAACAGCCCTAAGAGATAGTACTTCTTTATTTCTTTACCCTCCATAGTTTTTACAGCAGTTACTGCCACTTGCCATTAATGGCTCTTGTATTCTTATTGGCAATATTCTGATATTTTCATACGTGTTTACTATATAAAACAATTTAATAATTGAGTCTATGGTAAAAGTGGAAAAGTCATTTCAACTTTGCATCACTCATAAAAGAAAGTATTTTTTTACTAACAAATACGTTAATATGAATAAGATCATGAAGTAGATCTTTAGAGTTTTTTCTTCTAATTTGCCAAATATAATGAAAATATTAACTTCTTTGTAGGTGGTTCAGACTTTGTACATGGACATGGAATTGTGATAGAAAAAACTTTTTTAAACAAGTTTTTTTTGAAATTTTTCCAAACAAAGAATATATTAAATAAATAATAAAAAAATTAAATTAAAACTAATTTATTTATAGAAAATGGTGTGTTGAACAATAATTTTAAATAAATGTTAGTTTTAACTATTTAAAAATGACCTATATACTTAGAGAAATTCACATACATATATGTTTTTATTGTATGGAATTTTGTAATTATTGACATTATATCTTAGCCCCAATGTTAACATTTTAGGGCTTTCCGGGTAAAAATGCGCATCTTTCAGAATGTTTCCTTACTTGGGTCCTAAAACCCACTTGCACACCAAATTTCAAGTTTCTACTTCCTTGGGAAGTGCCCCATAATACTGATGAGTCAATCAGTCAGTCAGACAGTAATAAAATCAGCTATTCTTAATATCTCACTTGACATAATTTATTTAATTTTTCTACAGAGTATTAGAATAATTATGTCAATCTACATACCAAATCTCATACCTTTATGTGGAACCAGACCAAAGTTGTAATAGGGGAAAAATAAGCCAAAAATTTTCTGTCATATACACAAATTCGTGCGGTAGGCCGGAACGTGGACGTAGATAAAATAAAATAGCATATCAGTTTGAATAAAAAGAACTTTAGCTTTTAATTGTAAGTCGTACACCTGATATTTTTTGTTTATTTTATTAAAAATATCTTTAGACAGAGGTGTCGGTAATTGAATTAAAATAATTAAAAAATCGTGTTCAATTACTTTCCGGAAAAGGTAATTGAATTTGGATTATCAATTAATAGGATAATGTTATCGTAACTGATAATTGTTTTTTACGAATCCCAAGTAATTCGAACAATTACTTAGAAAGTAATTTGATTACTTATAAAGTAACTGAATTACTAAAAAATTAATTGAATTTTTATAAAAATTTCAATTACCTTTCTTTATGGAAAAACTGCCGAAATTTTAGCCAGCCAGAAAGAGCATCTTGAAACACGGCGGGCCGCTTTAATCCGGCGAACACCGCCTCTGCGCCTATTTAGTATTTTCGATTGATGCTTACCGGCACCGTTTTTATAGTTTTTTTTGTGGAAAAAATCTGTTGATGTTTGGGGTAGGATAAAAAGAAATTTTTATTTTCATTTAATGTTGAACTTGCCGAGAAAGCAGTTTTAACAGTGTGACGTGCGCATATGATGCGCAGTATAAATATTTTATTTGTTTAGTGTATCGTGTTTAATATGTGTGGTAATTTAAAAAGAATAATTGCTAAAATATTCAATTACTTTAAGTTTTAATTAATAATTGAACTACTTTTAACAGCATGCTAGTAATTGGTAATCGTAATTCACTACTACTAAGAAGAGTAATTGGTAATTGTAATTAAATTACTTTTTAAAAGTAATTGCGACAGCTCTGTCTTTAGACACGTTTTGATACATCAATTTTTTTTTTAATTTAGAATGCTAGAAATTATGCTAATCGATTTGCATTTAATTAATTTTTGGCAAAGTAAAGATATGTTTTATTGTAATTGATACTAAAATGCATTTAAGTAATAATTAGCATTTGTATTTTTTATTATTATTATTTTTTTTAAGTTAAGAAAGTGTTTAGCAATGAGCAGTTTAGGTACATTAGTCTGTTAACTAAACAACTGGCAGCTTCAGGCTGGATTTAGTGCTCGACCGACGGTCAGCGCTGAAAACAGTTAAACGTAGATATATGGCGCATAGTAGTCTTTTAACTCTCCACTGTACATCATCGAAAAGCGTGTTAATAATTTATGCGGCTGAATTCCGCGCGGGCACTCGATGAGCCTCTAGTAATTATGACCTTATTGTAAAGTATTGGCCAATACTTCACAATACCAATCCATAGGTCGCTGGTACAAATCCGGCTTGAAGGACCAATGAAAAAATTGGGGTCTGGGTTTATTCGTCTGGAATTAGTCAGTGTTTAAAGTCAGGGTTTTAATGACAACTTTTTTATTTTAAAAATTAAATTTGACACTGTCCACTCCAACATGACAAAATAATCCTAAAAATACAAACAAAATGACAGAATAACAGTAACATTAAAAGTGCACTCTGCCAATTCTTCACACTAATCGTAACTAATTTTAGTTAATACCTAAAAAATATGTACACTTATATAAATGACATAATATGAAGTTTAATATTTTTAAATTATTATAACCAGCAGTATATCTACAGAAACAAATTCATGATAATTATTGTTAACGACAGTAGACGTAATGTTGATGTTATCATACTAGGTAATTACTGCAATATAATTTACGCTATTATCATACGTTAAAAGAAGGTGTTATTATAAATGTATATAACAAATATGATGTCTTTCTTTAATATTATAGTTTTATTTAATTTTAGCGTTTTTAGTAGTTATTGCTTTTCTTTCCTTTTTCACAAGACCTTAAAGTGATTTTGGATTGGGGCATCAAAAATCTTGTCCAGTTTAATACCTTCAAAACACAGTCATGTTCGCTATCGCTATCTAAAAAAGTCGACCAATGCTCATTCGTTATTCCTTTTTCTAGCCAGAAAGTATTTCTCTCCTTCTATACACTCTGTATGTATCCCAGATCAGACCCTCTATAGAATATTGTTTCACATCTGGGAATGGCGTCTCCTACAACACTTAGCATACTTGACTCCATCCAGAGAAAAGCTGTTTGTCTTATTAATGATCCCTCACTTACAGAAAAGCTTCCTTCTCTTGCCCACCGACGAGCTGTAGGGCATTTGTCCCTCTTTTATAGGTATTTTCACGGCTTCTGCTCCATAGAGTTGGCCGGTATAATTCCTCCTTTGGCAGCCCCCAACAGACCAACACGTAGTACCACTTCTATGCATCATTTTACAGTTCAACTTGAGAGGCCCGGAACTTCCCATTTTGTTTGTTCCTTTATTCCTAGAGTGTCCAGACTATGAAAGCTGCTACCCGCAGAAGTTTTTCCTTTTCCCCCGAGTCTCCAAATATTTAAGTAAACAAACCCCTATTACCACACTTCAGACACCCACGGTACCTTATTACTTAGGCTCTAACCTTCGTGGACTATCCCAAGATAAAAAAAAAGCTTACCAACTTTTTTTATTTAAACTAAGAAAATGTTTAATTAAAATTAGAGCTAACATATTTCTTCGTGTAACAAAATTATTAAAAGTTAACATTTGGCAAATTTATTAAGATTTAATATCCGCAATTTTACTAATTGCCTGTTTCGGTACCGTTCCCTTTGACTTATTACAAGCAAATACTCTCTAATGATGCGAAGAAAAACTGTCAAAGCCTACTCGTAGATTTGTTAAGCTCTTGATTTTAAGATCGTAATAACGATAAAGATCCCGCTAATGAGCCTGAATATCTCAGAAATGACATTAGATATTTCCCGCTGAGAAGAACATGTCAGCGTATAAAGTTAGAATATGACATGGTTAAAGAACCGCATATCCTGCTGGTAACATGTAAAATTATATGTTGTTCAATCAATTTCTTGTAAACAAGTAACATTTACACCGTGACATGATGTTACAAAATGTTTATTCATCAGTTCTCTTGTCCAGTATCTGTATATGTATATGTATATATGTAGTTTAAATTACATTTTTTTTAATATTTATAAATGTCGCAACATGATTTAACAATTTTGTTTCGTTTGCTTCATAGGAATTTTTCTAGTGACAGGAGAAAGCCTCCCGAATTTTGCTCAGAATTTCTGAAAAATGTAAAGTGGTTAGAACATAAGAAAAACGCCAAAAATATCGATATAATAATTTTTGGTCAGTTTTCATAGGAATTTTTCTGATGGTACAAAGAGCGTTTACAATTTCACGCAGTAGTTTTGAAAGGTGTTAAGTGGTCCAAATATAAAAAAACAAAAATATCTATATAGTGATCCGGGGTGAGTCATGGGGGAGTCCGATGCTTTTAATTTTTACGAGAAACTACTTGGATATACAAGAAAGACTCGTAAATTTGCCTTGAATTTTTAAGGTAGTTCCAATATATAAAAAAACACTTTTTTAAAATGTTTCGACAACGAACAAAATTTTGAGGTTAGTAGCTGATTAGTTTTTGGGATCAGTCGGTACAACCGCTTCAAAGTTATTTTAAAAAACATAATTTTGAAAATTTTATTTTTGGGTAAAAAATTTCTTCCATATGTTGAAAAGAAGTTTCACTTCAAAAATTGTATATCAAAACTTTTGGTAATAGGGCGGCATTTTCTTAACTGCCCAAGGGTGGCTCTAAGGTTAAATCCAGCCCTGTTCCTTTGTTTTAGATTATCTGGACTTTAACTGCAATATTTACTATATAGTTTTAAAATGAAGACCCGGATCTAGCTAAAAGAATTTTCGGCTTTTTAGGACTTTAACATTACATTACTTTTATATTAAAACCTATAAGTAGAATAACAAACAATGTTTTTCGAAATAGCATATGAGTCTTAGGTACTCATATTTAATTTAATAATTTAGTATTTTTTTAAAGATTAAAATTTTTAATTACTGGACAGACCAGGCAAATTTTAATATATACAGGTCCCACTAATTAAATGAAAGAAAGTACAATTTTATGTTAAAGTTACTTTTTGCTTCTTTTGTACTTGTTTATAAAGAAATTAGATTTTTGATTTCTTAAACTTAATTATCAACTTTTTAAGGTCGACATACTGTAGGCACCAAAGGTTACTAAACATTTTTAACCACTGTTATTCTGTCTCATGAATCTTTGTTGATAGTGAAAACTTTATGCCTAAATAGCAGTTATATTTTTTTCTTAATGGACAACCAGTATTTTAGGATCTTTTACTGAATTCGGTGTGGATATAGATTACCTGCATGAGGTGACACTATTCTATTGTAATTTTATACAAATTATAAATTAAAAAAATATTGCATGACCCTAAAACACAAACCAGTTTAAATTATGGTAAGTTTTTACACAAGATTACAAATCTGAAGTAAGTTTTTTTCGACAACGTTTTATTTTTTAAATATTAATCTTTTAATATGATACCTAATTAGATTAAACTCATTTTTACTATTTTTCCCTTTTTTATTACAAAATTGGTAATAAGTACATATGTTTAAAATTTATTTTAAAAAATCGTGTTGTCATTTATTTTACTAAGATTTTTGGTAAAAATACAAAACTCCCAAAAATATCGACCATTTAAAGAAAGCTGTGAAGTGGCGCCATCTATTATTTCCATATTAAATCAGATGATATAAAATCCAATATTACACAATAATTTTAAATATTCTATAATAGTATTGTTTACTAACCAACAGTTTTGTGCAAAAAATAATTAAAAAAAAAACGCTTTTTCCGCCATTTGATGTGTTAGCGTGCGATGTATAGTTTGTAAAATATTTTGATTGCCCAACTTACTTTTTCTGGTCCCACCATATCCTACGGTAACTATAAATTTGCGTATGTGCAAAAATAATTTAATCAATTTGATTTGCATGGCCTTTTAAAATACATTTAAATGTTAAAAGATAAGCTAAAATATCTTAATGAGTAAAACCAATTAACCAATATCATTTTCCTCTCTTTTTATTACAATCAAAAGTAAACGTCTGGCTTTTTAAGAAGTAATTAGTTTTTTTTTACAAAAAATTGTTCCTTGTCACGATGTCATGTAAGAAATCCTTGTGCATTAAATCGGCGAAATTTGCATACCGCATCAATTACATGAAAGAGATAAGATGGCCGTAGGTAGTGAGTACAACAATTAACAGAGCGAGAACAACACAGGTGATAATTACGGAGTAACCGCTTCATTAGGAAGCTATAAGAGCTTAAATAATGACATCAAAGTGATTTGTTTAAGAAAACGTTTGGGTTTTTATATGAAGACATTGATTTAAATTTTGGAGTTTAGGTTGTCATCTGAACCTCTAAAATTATATTTAATTTTATATTGATATTGGGTTTTTTTATATTTGGACCAATTCACATCTTTGAAAAATTCTGAGCAAAATTAAGAAGGCTTTCTCATGTCACTAGAAAAATTTCCGATAGATATACTCAGTATAGTTGTGGTCATTAATGCCAAGTATACTAAACTTTCTGTCGCTATTTTTTCTACTTTTTACCTTGGATGTTAGGTTTAGCTACTTAGTATACTATCTACTTATGAGCTCTAAGTTTATACTTAGTAATCTAACAACTTAGTAAGTAGAATAACAGTTAGGAACCCTATAAAATTTAAAAGTAGAATTAAAAAAGGACTTTTTCAATAAACATTTACATTTAAAAAAATAATTTTGTTTATTGCATAAAACAAAATATAAAGCCACAAGGTTTGGTTGTATAAGATATGGGGGAAATCTAGACTACTGTCAAAACTTAAAGTACTTGAAGTAAAATTTTACTTCAAGTACTTTTCTGTACTTGAATTATTTTACTTCAAGTACTTTTTATTTGAAAGTACTTGTACTTAATTAATTTATATCCAGATACTTAAACTTTTACTTGATTTGACCAAGTAAATTACTTAAAGTATTTTTCTAAAAACTTGAAGTATACGATGTACTTGAAGTAAAAAAAGTACTTCAAGTAAATAAGAAGTACTTGACTTGAACAATCAAGTACGCCAATTTATTTACGTTAGATAAACGCGCAAACAGGTTAAATCAAGAAGATCGCCTGACCTTTGCTGACTCTGATACATTAACGGCCAAGTGATGATCGCGTTGTTAAATTTAGCAATGGACTTAGCAATTGTTAAAAGTTAACAACGGTTTAGAATGTTTAACAAAATGTCAGATTTTGACAGGTTGCCTACTTAAATCATTGAATAACACTGACAATGACGTTTTGTTAAACATTCTAAACCGTGGTTAACTTTTAACAATTGCTAAGTCCATTACTAAATTTAACAACGCGATAATCACTCGGCCGTATAGCTCTCAATTCAGTTGTTAACGGCATCAAGAATGGTCAAATTACAATTATTTTAAAATACCTTTAATGTCATAGGTACTTCAGAAAAACATCAAAATATTGTATGAATACTAGTTAAAAATTTTTGGAAAATATTTTTTATTTGTTTCTAACACAACCTTAAGATACCTGTATTTAAAATTTTATTTCACAATCATTATCTCGCCACTTTCTTCTCTTCAAGCTCTTCTACCAGCTTTATTATTTTTTCAATACGGAACCAACTTGTTATAAATAATACTTATTATATTTAAAGGTTTATGGCTTAAGGGTACGTGCATTAGTTTAACATACGTTTGTTGTTAGAGAAAAAAGAAAAATGATAATTTATTATTATTATATTGGACCTCCAAGCCCGAAAAATTTTCCAAAAAAATAACTTTGCTAACAATCTCAATACATACATCACAATAACAGACTTTAGAGGTTAAATTAATTCGTAAATTATGAAAGTATATATTTTCTTTTGCGCTAATACAAACTACTTTTACTTTCGGTACTTTTATTTACTTCAGTTACTTTGGTTTACTTCAAGTACTTTGTTTTACTTCAAGTAAAGTACTAGGGTAGTAATTCAAGTACTTTTTGAATTTACTTGAACAAGCAAGTACATTTTAACGAGTATTTGTACTTGTACTTAAAGTACTTTTTAAATAATCATAAACTTGGTACTTGTACTTAAAGTACTATTTAGAAGTACTTTAACAGCTCTGTGCTGAGGTTATGATGACATATGATAGAAAAATAGAGACACGTAGTCTCACGCCTCATATATTAAATGCGCACCTGCCGTGAGACACTACTGTGTCTCCAGACTTGTAAATTTTGCAGCTCTTAATTTATACAATTTGAGACACTAGAACTTTTTTGTTGATAAAATTGCAAAGTGTATAATAATTTTAAACCTAATCTGAATTATGAAAAAATTTATAATATTTATCATAGTCTTCGCAGCCCCAGAAAATGTGCCGCCGTGGGCATTAGCCCCAGTGCCCCTCATGTAAATCCGCTATTGGCTGTATTATTATCCAAAAAAGACTAAGATCCACATACACACAATGTGTATCAGCACACTTATACACACACTTTTATACATATATACATATAATTACATTAAACCAAAAAATATTCATAAAAACTATATTTTTTAAAAATATATGCTTTACATATTTTATTAAATATTATGATTATTATTTTGATTTGATTGAATTATTTTTATGCCAACTGGTAACAAGTTATAAAATTTTGGACCAAGGTATGTTAAAAATCTCTAATTTATATGTCTATAGCTTAATGGAATTTAAAGGTTCCTTTGAGTTTTTCTCCTAGTTTTTATGTAGGTGATTTACTATAATTTTAATTTACTTTCTTTATGGATATAAGAACATGCATCTAAAATATACAAGGATCTTATATTAAATATGTCTTCGTTATACAAGAGATAGGTATGATAACGTTCTCTTTATTGTATAGAATTTTTAAAATAAAATTTTGTACAGATCACCTCAGACTATATACTATATCTTATTAAGGACCCAATTAGCGCCTTGTAAATCATCAGTAGCAGATTTGTAGACAACTTTTCACGCAAAAGATCAAAATTTGTGTATTAGTTTTCTTATATTATTTTTTAATTTCTAAATATATTTGTTTCATTTTAAGTGTTTATTAATCATAATGCCCAAATATTTTGTACAAAAATCTATTTGTGCTGTAAAATATTAAGATCGGTATAAATACTTAAACCAATGACTACAAAATGTATAAATACTTTCAATGCAAGTTTAACGTTCATTTTTTAAAAATTATTAAGATAAATATAATCATCTGTCAATCGCAGTGTCAGTCGATATTGTTTTTGTTTGTCAGTGTTATAATTTTTTTCCAAATTAAGTTTACTTACTTGCTCTTTTTTTAATGAAAATTGACAAGCAAAGAAATTATTTCAAGTGAATTTTAGGAGATGCCGCACATCGGACAAATAAACGAGTTCGTTATTGTCTACATAAAATGTAGTAAAATATTTATATCAAGTATTAAAATATTTTTAACCAACTTTTAAAAATTCGGACCATGACCTGATACAATACAATTTACAATTTAATGTGAGTCGACATTGTCTAAATTCATTAAAGGCTAATGGACACTTTAAAATATTATATATATATATATATATATATATATATATATATATATATATATATATATATATATATATATATATATATATATATATATATATATATATATATATATATATATATATATATCAGGGTTAGAAAAATTACCAGAACAGTCGATTATTTTAAAATATATAGGGTTTATCAAAAAATGTCTTATATAAAAGTTGTAAGGCTATTAAAAATCTACATACCTGTGATAAATTAAAATATACAGGGTCGTCGACAAAGTTGTGGATAACATTAGTTATATTTTTTTAAATGCCCTATATATTATTACGTCTTTTGATTGTCGACTTAATTTTAAACATTTTTAATTAACCATATATTATACATAAATTCATCAGTTTCGTAGATATCATGACATTTTGGTAAGTTACAAAACACAAAATAAATTAAAAAAAAACAGTTTAATAAGTTAATTTAAACAAAAACCTATGACAAATCATGGCATAACGGCTCTTTTTTTTAACAAGTGTTGACAGTGACTCCCATTTACTAACTGTCAATGATACAAATTATCGCCAAAATATCTTTGGGTAAAACCATCTCCCTTGTTATTCTCGCACTTTCATTGACAATTTTTATTCCTAATTCTTCCGAATTATTAGATTGGTTTCGATAAACATAGTTTTTCAGGTGACCCCAATAAAAGAAATCTAATTGCGAAAAATCGCAAGGCCATTCGATATGCCCTCTTCTTCCTATCCATCGATTTGGAAACGCACATCCAAAAACTCTCTAGTAAAATGCAAAGGAGCTCCATCTTGCCAATACCAGATTAAGTTAATATGTCAAACGTTTGCTTAATTATTAGAAACAATGGTCGTGCCTTATTTGTTGCTCAGGTAAATACGACTATGTTTGAATATCGCATTGTTGTTTGTTATTATTTGAAACGCCGTTTTCTCCAAACTAATAAATTTAGGTATAATACATGGTTAATAAAAAGTGTTTAAAATTAACTCGACAATCAAAATAAGTAATAATATATAGGGTGTTCCATTTAAAAAATTATAACTATCATTTACTAAACTTTGTGGGCGGCCCTGTATATTTTAGTTTATCACAGATATGTAAATTTTAAACAGCCCTACAACTTTAATATAAGACATTTTTTGATAACTCCTGTATATTTTCAGATAATCGACCGTTCTGGTAATTTTTCCTAACCCTGTATATATACAGTATGTTCGCGGATGCGGTTAACAAGAGGACAAATGGACCAAAAATTGAAAGATACGAAAAAAATTCATTCTTGATAAAAAATTCTGCTTGTCGAAAGAATATGAACTGCCATGAGAAAATACATTTTTATCATTCAGGGTGTCTTAAAAATGCAAAAACATCAAATCAAACAAGAGCAAACAGTCATTTTTTGGCCTTTTAACGTGAAATAATAAATAAAAAACTTGCTCCAAATTTACTTCTAAACCTGATTCCAAACTTACTGAAGAAAATTTAAATTTATGAAAAATAAAAAAACATTTTTGCAAGTACTTACGCATTTTACTACTTTTACTTGATTATCACCTTTACATTACTAAACATTAATAATAATAAATATACAATGGAAAAAATGTAAAATGTAAAAAAAATGTAAACGTAAAATGCGTACTTGCAAAATTGTTGATTTTTTTTTTGTTTTTCGTAAATTCAAATTTTCCTCATTAAGTTCGAAATTAGGATAAGAAATAAATTTGGAGCAAGTTTATTATTTATCATTTTACTTACGTTAAAATGCCAAAAAACGAGTGTTTGCTCTTGCTTGATTTTATGTTTTTGCATTTTTGAGACGCCCTGTATGATTAAAATCTATTTTCCAATTGTAGTATATATTTTTTTGACAAGCAGAATTTTTTATCAAGAATGACTTTTTTTCGTATCTTCGAATTTGGTATTTGTCCTTTTTAAATAATATAAATATATATATATATATATATATATATATATATATATATATATTATATATATATATATATATATATATATATATATATATATATATATATATATATATATATATATATATATATATATATATATAATATATATATATATATATTATATATAATATATAATATATATAAAATATATATATATAATAATATTAATAAAGTATATATTACATAAGTATTATGATAGAGAGGAATAGCCCTGTTATAAATAACTTTGTTTCAATCAAATTAAAATGTTCGCATGCTTGGCGCTTATATTTTTATATTGCGTGACCTTATGGACTGAGAAAATCAATTAAAAAGTCGGCGTATATCAATAAATATCATTTATAAATCAACGACCAACAAGCTGTATAATTATTCAATTTTACTTGATTTACTTTCTCAATGTTTTAAAAAGCATATTTTAATTAAAATAAGTGATCAACTTTAAAATATACAAACTTGCGTAATGGCCTGGAAGCTGTATTTATTTTGATAAATAGTATTTTACTTTGATTCACCATCAGCTCAACAATTAATAATTCTAACAGTTCCCAGCAGCTCTACAATAAAAATATAATAACATGTATACCGGTGCGTCGCCGAGCGGAACATAGGAAATCCCATGTAAATTTTAAGGGGGTCAATTATTGGCTCCCCTGTACATTTTACAGTACAAATGTAAGACAACTTTTTAAAGAGACCAATCTGACAAGCCCTCGTGCCAAGTTTAAAAAAAATTAAATAAGCAAATCTTGAATTATTCAATTAAATGTAATTGCAAAATTACCAAATTTTCGGTTTAGGTAAAACCAAACAGGCACCAGTAAAATGAATATTGTCCCTGATATGAGGAAGTGTCAATAAATCAGTGACAGTCGGTATTTGAAAAAAATATGAATTATTTAATCGACGAAAAAGTATCTATAATTAAGTGCATTATGCGGGAAATAGTTTTAGAGCAGTACCTATCTGAAATGTTTTCAGTTTATTTCCCCACCAAGCCTATTTTGTCCTATTAAACGTATTGTCAGTAAGTTCTAATCCAAAGGTACCGTAATAAATAATTGTAAATGTTCAAGTGTGGAGGAAAACAAAATGGTTAGTACGAGGGTTTTTGGGTAAGAGGTAAATAAACATCATACAACGGTATTGCGCACTCTGAAAAAACACAAATATTATCGTATAAATTGGAAAACATCAAGAGCTGCAGAAAGGAGATAAAGAGCAAAATGGCATTTTGTTTTGAAATGATGGAAAGAGCAAATAACGATTGGCATTTTTTAACAAATATTTGTTTTACCGATGAATGTACATTCACCCTCAACAATGAACCAAATGTTCAGAATTGCCGGTATTAGAGCCAAGAAAATAAACATCGCTTTGTTCATACTCGGACACAATATCCCCAAAAAACAAATGTATTCGTGGGAATTATCAGACACCATATCATTGGACCCTTTTTTATGGACTATAACCTGACAACAGAAACCTATTTGAACTTATTTTAAAATCAAATTGGACCCGTCTTGGAAGAAGTTTTCGGGAAGATCAAATGATCTGGTACCAAATGGATTGTTGCCCCGCCCATGATGCCCGTATGGTTAGACAGTACCTGGAAAATGCTTTTAACGGCAATATTATTGGTCCACGGTACCGGATACTTTGGCCAGCCAGGTCACCTGATCTTTCACCGAATGACTTCTTTTTTATTTCATTTTATTTTTCCACACCTAGTAAAATATTAAGAGTTTAGTTCTCTCTTTTTTCGGATCTATTTTCGATCTTCTGAGTTAAACATTTACAGTTATTTATTGTGGTGGCTTTGGACTCAAATTTACTGACAATACGTTTAATGGTTGAAATGGACCAGATAGGCTTAAAGGAAAAACAAATTGAAAATATTTTGCATACTGGTATTGGTTAAATTAAATTCTAGTATGATAAAATTATTTTTGTAATGATCGATAGTAATAATTGTTATTAGTTAAACTTAATTGTTACATTAAATAAAAGGTTTGATAAAAAAATAATGTTACCGTGTCTTTTGCTTTGAATGTAATGGTTGTAAATTTGATAAAACAAAAAAAAAACCTTCCTTGTATTCGGCTGTACGTCAGATTTGACAAAGCCTTATAACAAATTGTTTGCTGGTGGCTGGTGTCTGTTTGGTTTTACCTGAACCGAAAATTTGGTAATTTTGTAATAACAATTAATTGAATAATTTAAAATTCGCTTATTAATATTTTTTGAAACTTGGCACGAGAGTTTGTTAAATTGGTCTCTTCAAAAAGCTTTCTTACATTTTTTCTGTAAAATGTACAGAGGAGCCAATAATTAACCCCCTTAAAATTTACATGGGATTTTCTATGTTCCGTTCGGCGACGCACCACCCGGTATATACACCGTATACTTATATTTATGTAATTGCAAATGAAAATCACAATCCATGCACATTTTATTACAACCTAACAATCAATCTTCAATTGCTTTGAACAATTTTGCATTGGGTAACTTGAAACTTTCATTAATCTTACGCCCTTGCGCCTGCAGCATGTTGCAAATTTTCTTTAATTAATTGATATTATTCGTGTTGTAAAAATCTGTTTGATCTTACAACAATAGAAAACAAATTACTTCCTTCATATAGAAAATCAATCATTTTTATTTTTTGATAATGGGAATAATCCTAGTATAAGTGCATAAGTGAAAGTAAAAAACTTATACCCGGTAAAATTTTAAGAATTTAACCGAATATGTCCTCCATTCTGCACGGAAATATTACACAGCTTTCCTATAAACTACCGACTACCATTATAAGGAAGAATGGTCAGAAACAACAGACTATCAGTAGTCCAGAAAACGAATCTAAAAAAAGTGCAAAGCTTGGCAACTTTTTCAAAATGAATAAATTTGCATGGAAATTTGTGATAAAGCTTAACTTACCCTCCTCCTTAAAATCTATGTTATACCTATGGGGACTCTTTATTTTTGAGGGTGAAAGCTACCCTTTATTGCTAAAACCTATAAAACTATATATTAAGTTGAGTAAAATTTGACTTAAATAAGTTAAAAACGTAGTAGTTTATTTCTTTAAAACATTATTTGAAATATTTCAGCCCTTAAAAATCAACCCTTATTATGATTAAAAAAAATAATTCTCCTTAAAAATTAATATATTGTTACAGTGTTTTGCATGAAAATTTGAGATTAAGCTTAACGTACCCTCCTTTTTAAAATCTATATTAGGCTAAAGGTAGCTTTTTATTTCTTAGGGGTGAAACCTACCCCTTATTGCAAAAACCTTAAATACTTCAATCCTTGAAAATCAACCCTTATTATGATTTAATGAAAAAAATTGTTTACCCCAAATAATTAACATATTGTCACAAAGTAGGGATTAGAAAAATGTGACTGCCCAAAAATATTTAATCCTCAAAAACCCACTCCTTACAATATTACAATGCAAAAAATAGTACAAAACCGCGGATTTTTTAAAAAATTAACGAATTGCTTTTAGAATGCTCCAAAAACTTGGTTATTTAAGCATAACTTCTACAGTTTTTGTGATAAAAAGTTCTTTAAATAATCATTTTGTTGGTTTTTTCAAGGGCTATAAGGTCCTATACAGGGTGCCACAGATTCGAGTGCATGCATGGGGATCTCGGAAACCGTAAGAGATACGAAGTCGGTTAAATTATGGCAAAAATCGGCAAATTTCGGTTTTTTCCAGATATTTCCGGAAGTACTCGGAATTTTGCAACTTTCTAAAGTGGACATGGTTAATTACGCAAATACACAACTTGCCATAATTTAACCGACTTCGTATCTCTTACGGTTTCCGAGATCCCCATGCATGCACTCGAATCTGTGGCACCATGTATATTAAAACGGTTTAAAACCCTTTCTTTTTTAAAGGAGTGAGTTTAAAGGGCTAAAACAAAGTAGTGCTTATCTACACACAAACGTTTTAAACGTTTATATCTCACATAATTTCCGTCATACAGTAAATTAAAAAAACAAAATATTTGTAACTCAAAAAACTACAATTTACCTAACCTTAGTAATTTTTACGTATCTTCCTTAGTTTTTCAGTTATTTTCAAGAAAAGGTAATTTTTTATTGAAATTCAGAAATTTGATTTTTAGTTGCAGCTTCATTTATGAAACATAGTTAAAGAGAATTAAAAAAGGGGGCTATGACTCATTTTAATCCTTGCACTCAAAAAATTTTGGTCTAACCTGATTTTATTCATAACTCACTCAACTTTTATGACACATACTTTTTTTTAATAAAGATCTTTGCAAATGCTTCAAAAAAGTTAGTATAAGTTTCTCCCCAAGAAATACGTAGATTTTGCGTTATTTGCCTTTGACCCTCTGAAATTTTGTGTTTCATGAATAACAGCTAACCTTTAACAAACCGCATCTTGGTTTGTATTGGTCCCAGCAATTACAATAAAATAGTTTTATTCGTTTTTTTAAAAGCTACAATTCTGTTTTTTACAGTTATTTAATAAAATCCGTACTTATCGAGTTATTTGTAAAAACCGATTAAACACATTGATTTTATCGACGTTAAACTCCGACTTTCGATCGCGAATAACTCGAAAAGTATACATTTTACAAAAAAAATAAAAATAAATGAAACATTCTTTGCTTAGAAATCGTTTTTCTATTGATTTCTGTGGTCAAAATATATTTTAAAAAAATCACTCCCGAGATGGTTTGTCAACCACCCCTAAGGTAAAGGCGCCCTTAGACATGATATAGATTTTTATCCTTGGACTATTCCCTACCTACTCTCAAAATTTCAAGTCATTCTATGTATTTTAAAAAAATTGCTAGGCAATATAGTTCGTTCCCTGGACTAAAGGAAGAATGGCCAGAAACGACAGACTATCAAAGGCGTTTACGTTAGCGTTGACGCACAAGTAAAAATAATTGTATTTAAATACGCAGTTAAAATAATGGGTTTTTTAAATAAGTTTTTTGTATTTTTGTTATCAAAACAATAAACGTATAAGTAACGTACTGTTAAAGTATATTGTTGTTTGTAATTCCATTCTTTGTGCGAAAATAAACTAGAGCTATAGTATATAAACTGGATAGTGGGTCTTTTACCCCTAAATAAGTCAATTTTTTGTGCGAAAGTAGGGAATGTGTGGATTTAAAGGGCTAGCACAAGACAACCAGTGGCGGGTGTTTGGACTTACAATTTTAAGGTCCAATGACTTAGTATTTATTGGTTGTCAATTTGTTTTTAGGTCAGCGTTTATTATTTTAGAGTATTCTTATGTATATTAATTGAACAGTAAATGAAGGAACAAAGCTGTAAATAAATCTGTACAGTTTTCCCTTTTGGCGCAATTCTTGGGTCTTTGGGCATGCTTTCGAGAAAAAAACGTTTATCAACATTAACAGGTGGAAAAGGGTTGAAAATGGCCCCTCAAGGCTCGAAAAATGAGCTTCCCGCTAATATCTGCCAAAATATGCGAATTGGAGAATTTTGGTTTAGACAAAAAATGAAGACCGCCTTGTAGTCTACAAAAATAGTCCTTATATTTTTTTTCGAAAAATCGATAGTTTTCGAGATAACAGGACCCAAAAGTCCCCTCATTTCAGCTGCCGCTCTACTGCTAGAATGCCGCTATCTTCATGGATTCACTTATAAGGGCGGACGAATTGTTCCATTACTCGGGCAATAATGTACACTTTTTAATCATTCAAAGTTCACCGGAATGGGAAAACCCGTACCTATCATTGCATATGAGTTTGGATCCATTCTAATTTTTCTAGCATATTAAAAAAAAGGGATGAAAGTTTTTTTTTCACAATATTTTGGGAGTATCCAAGGAAGTTTAACGGTGTATGGAAGCCCAATACTGTAGAACAAAATTGTCCAGGCGTGCAGGGCAGCGGGAATCGGGGGATTGGCCCCGCGGAGTTTGCGCAATAAATAGTAGGTCAGATCCGGACTTTCATAATTTTTGTTACTATCTATAAAGTTGACATCATCAAATGTCAAATTCAAGCATTCACTGTTTTTTTTTATTTTTTGCACAAAATTGTTGGTTATTAAACGATACTACCATAGAATATTTAAAATTATTGTGTAATATTGGATTTTATATCATCTGATATAATATGGAAAGAATAGATGGCGCCACTTTACAGCCTTCTATTTAAATGGTCGATATTTTTGGGGGTTTTGTATTTTTACCAAAAATCTTAGTAAATAAATAAAAACACGATTTTTTAAAAATAAATTTCAAACATTGTATGATAGTTTCATGTACTTATCACCAATTTTGTGATAAAAGAAGGGCAAGATAGTGTAAATGAGTTTAATTTTATCCTAAGATTGTGGTTGTACATTAAAAAGTAAAAATTTTTATAACTACTTTTTACTAATAACAAACATTCATGAGACAGAGTAACAGTGGTTAATAATGTTTAGTAACCTTTGGTACCTAGGTATCCATTGTAACAGTAACCGTTAAATATTATGTGTCTACAGTATGTCGACCTTAAAAAGTTGATAATGTAAGTTTAAGAAACCAAAAATCTAAATTCTTTTTAAACAAATACAGAAAAAGCAAAAAGGAACTTTAACATAAAATTGTACTTTCTTTTATTCAATTAGAGGGAACTGTATAAATTAAAATTTGCCTGGTCTGCCCAGTAATTAATAATTTTGATCCTTTAAAAGAATGTACTAAATTATTAAATGAAATAAAAGTACCTAAATGTAAACCTTATTTCTTTTTAATAATCCACAGAAATACACAAACATTGTGGAAATCATCTAAAAGATAGTTAAGATTGCCTTACTTTTCTCACTGCTATTTCCTATGAAATTTTCATTTTCTTTAATTCATAATTGATATATTATTATTTATTCGGTTACCTAACGTTACATCTTATAAGGAGCACCTAATTTAAATATAAGAAATACTTACCTAAAGTAAAAAATGCCGGGTATGTTACCCTTAGATTTGCAAGACAAAACCATACAACCTTTAGTCATTTTGTTACACAATTAAATAAACACTAATCACTAAAATAAGAAGGTTTTATCAATCCAAAAAACTTCTGCAACCACAAAATATAATCACACAAAGCAAAACAATCGAAACTAATACGGCTCTCATAAAAGTATAATGTGTTGCCTAACTACACACTGATTTATCAGTGTGTAAGTAGGCAACACATTAAATTATTTCGTGGAATTTCGTTATTGCGCAAAATCGGCGGGGCCAACTCTGACAGTTATTTTCATACTGGGCTGGACATTTTTTGATCGAATGGGCCATAGAATAGGGCTTCCATACACCTTTAAACTTCCTTGGGAGTATCTCATTAATTTATTGATATTTTTTGAAAAACTGGTTTGGTACGTACATTTCTTTTTTATAATGAGACCTTAGCAAGTGTTCAATGAACTCAAAAAATTTTCTTCACCATCTTTATTGCGTTTTGATAAAAAATTGTTTTGCCCATCTGCATTTATAGGCTACTACCACATCTATCCAGTGTGAAATGTTATGGATTTTTCGACGGCCGTTTTTGTGAACAATTTGGCTGTTGCGAAAAAAATGGCAACGACCATTTTTATAGATTTTGAGGTGATCTTCATTTGTTGTGTATACAAAAAATCTCCAATTTCCATATTTTGGCAGATAGTCGCGGGAAACTCATTTTTGGGACTTTGGTAAGGCCATTTTCAGCGGGTTTCCACGTCGGAATCGTGATAAACTTTTTCTCGCTTGGAAGAATTCGCGAAGACCTAATAATTGCGCCACAAATAAAAACTGTACAGAATTATTAACAACTTTGGGTACTTTCAGGTCTTTAGTTACTGGACTATAAAGCTTTTTTCGGAAAATACTTTAAAATTATTTTAGAAATTAAATAGTATTTGTACAAGTGGATGTTGAATATTCTATGTCCCACAGTACATTTTGCCAATTATTATAATTTAACCAAAATGCTAATAAAAAAAGATGTAAGATTAACTTAAATCTAGAATTACAGGATGTGGGATTTTCGACGGATCTAAAACGGATTTATTATTGACATTTCTTCAAGCATTTGCATTCGGTACGACAAACAGTTTGCCTCCCACAATGCCTATTCTATTGTCTTTATTACTGCCGCCGAGAAAGAACCAAAGCTTTAATAGGCTGTACTTCGTACTTTTTTGAAACGTTTTTGTTGTTTAAACTATAATGTTATTTTTACTGTAATATGCAGGAGCAGTTATTTTTAAACTCATGTAGGTGTGTCAAATTATGGAGACTTTCTTAATCATGAAAATTTTAGAATTATTGACGTCAAACTTAAAAAGATATGCTGCTACTAATACTAATATTTTTTATAGTTATATTTAGTAAATTGGGTTTAATTCAACATAATTTTTTATGTTTGGTTTATTTTTTTTTATTATTTATTTTATTATTTATCAAAATAGGAAAGGTTTCTTCGACATCTATAAGATAATCATTCTTTTGACTTAATTACCAGTTAAAGTTCGTCTGGGCGTTTAAATCTAACGTAAGACCAAAACCACTTGTAATTGGTTGGGTGGATCGGTGGAAGGTGTGGTAAAATGAAATTATTTTTACCCGAGTAGAAATAAGGCATTTTCTTTTCTGAAAACATGAAAAAATTTGGACTTTCCACGCAGGTGTGGTAAAAACACAATTTTTTTCTCGATAAACACTTTAATTACTCTGCTTTGGTATAAATCGGAGGTTCCCAAACTTATTTCGTCTAACGCAAACTTTGAAAATCAGTTATTTTGTAGCGCCCCCATTTTTTTTACCTTAAAAACCTCAATAACATATTAGTCTCTATATTCTAAACGAGACTTTTCTTACCAGAGAGGGCAATAATAATGCACCTTTACAATATTAAGAGTATCTTTTATTCAAAATTAACAATAATCAACATTAGTCCAGGGAAGTTAGGAAAAATAGCGGAAATACTTTGGGGGTGCACAGCCGGGCAATTCTAATGCCAGAATCGAGTTCGACAGGCCCGAAAAACTCGAGTAAAGAGTTTGAAGCGATTTTCAGGCATGCTGCCCTTTCTCCCTCAGTTTACCTCCCGGACACCTCCACAGAGCCACCCCGACACACCCGGATAATTCTAATGCCAGAATCGAGTTCGGCAGTTCCGAAAACCCCCCGAGTAACAATTTCCGAGCGATTTTTCCGAGTTTGCAGTCGTTCCTATAATGGTGCAAGTAATGATGCAATTGGAAAATGCATTTTCCGACTCAAAAGGCATTTTTCAAAAAATGCATAAACCAGACTTCCTAGAGTCGTTTTCTGGGACCTTCCTGAACACAATGCAGAAAACCGCATCTCGATATCTGCTGGCTCAAAATATTTCCTCTATTCGGGCGATTTTGATTTAAATGCACTGGACTAACATTGAGCAATAATAATATTACTTTTCAATATTAAGGCTATCTTTTAGCTATTCAGCTTAGCTTGACCGCAACAATAGATATACCTTTTACCTTCGTGTCTTTGGAGGTGGAAACCTCACCTGCGACACTTGAAGACACGAATATTTTTCACTGTGTGATACCTATTACTAAATATCTTAAATAAATATGAACTAATAAATTGATGTTGTGTAGTAGGAGGATTTCAATTTTCGTGAATTTTAATATATGAAGTAGCTAAAGTTATAAATCACCCTTCTCCCCCTTACATCACATCAGCGCCCCCCTTTTTTTTCTAGGCCCTTTACCGCCCCCCCCCCTCTAGGCCTCCAGCGCCAAGGGGGCGTTATCGCCCACTTTGGGAAAGACTGGTATAAATATTAGAAATGTACTCTTCAAGGAACTAACTTAAAGGACTATTTAACGAAGATCAATTTTAAATTACTGCCACAAACACTACAGGACCTGAACATTTGAATTAGTTATTTTTATGATTTTCATTGCCATTAAATTTTATAAATTAAAATTGTAGGTATTATTATGAAGCAGATTTTTTTCTTTATTTAAGTTCGTTAAAAAAAAACTTAAATAATGTACAATTACCTTAATAAAATTTTGGTAGAATTTATTTTTAAACATTCGGTAGAATTCCTTAGACAAACGTGGCAACACTGCCTGTACCGGTATGGCGAAATCCAGTATGTCACGCGGTATTTAAATATCAAGATGTTATTTTGACACCGGCGTTTTATATTTAAATTTAAAATATTTATTTATATCTTTTTTTATAAAGTTTCAGATTAGGAAAATAGTCGGTGAAAACTTTATATTTAAATATAAAAGGTTAGTTTTAGCCAATAAAAACATATTTGCAAGAGGCCTATTAGATAAACTTTTGTGAAATATATAAAATTCAGCATATAAAAATCCTAAACTGTAAACTATTTTGTGATTAACAATTATAGACATATATTAATAGGCGATTTTTTTAATTAAAAAAAAGTAATAAGTCAAACAATATATAAAAAAAATCTTTTAGTAACCTTGCATCCAACAAAAATAAAATCAAGATTTGTTATACATACAACCAAAAAAGCTACTTGTAAATGAACAGGCAAGTACTACAATATGCATATTTAAATAAACGAGTGGTAACATTCTGGTACTTAAAGAATTAAGTTGGAATTAGGTATGCAAATCCTAAAAAGATAATCCTATTTAAGTTATTATATAGATTTAGCGCCTTAATTTATATTTAATGTTTTATACTGGGTGACTCAAATTAGGACTGCATGATGCTAACTGTTAAAAAAATGAAAACATGGCGAGAAGAGTGAGGAAAGTAATTGAATGTTGGGGGATATCAGGCATAGTCTAGTTGCTGTCTGCGTGGCTATGAGTAAATATTTCAGTAAGGCAATAAACCAATAATTTTGTCAAATAAATCCCCTTGATTATGGGGTAATATAAGGAGAGTTAGAGAGGTTATCCGATTTCGTGCCCATAGAGACTTATGATCAGCGTATTAAGTACTATCAATTTGCAAAGTTTCAAAAAAATTGACTAAAACTTATTTTTTATAAGTTTTGTACGGGGCTTTTTCTCATAAGAACTTAATTAATTTTGTTGTTACCTAAAATTAAGACAAAATTCTTTAAATAAAACTATCGAAAAAAAATGAGACGCTTTCAAAATCTCTTTTGTTTTAATTTAAATTATTTTCTTAAGTGTTTCTTAGGATTTTACGAAAAAAAATACACAAGATGACTATTTTACATTCTTTTTTAATACATGA
Source organism: Listronotus oregonensis (assembly GCA_019359885.1). Classification (NCBI taxonomy): domain Eukaryota; kingdom Metazoa; phylum Arthropoda; class Insecta; order Coleoptera; family Curculionidae; genus Listronotus; species Listronotus oregonensis. The sequence goes on along the minus strand of JAHBCN010000391.1, from coordinate 47,726 downwards.
ATAACCACAAATATGAACTTTGATAATTTTAATTAGTCCCACTATAAAAATAATAACGAGGATATGCCAAAGCAGATAGAAAGCAAAAAATGGCTTATTTCGTTAGCCGCCAAAATGTCTATTTTTACCTCCTTAGATTCCTCTTGAGGATTTACGTCAAAAAAATATATAAAAAGTCTTTTAAAATAAACAGTTCAAACGTATTAGTACTCCCAGAAATTCATTAAACCAAATGGCTATACCTTTACACATTTAATGTGATGCAAGTGCAGTAAAACAAATGTTGCCATTAAAATGTAAAAGAACATGTTTTATTATCTTGCTTAAATACCTTTAAAAAAATGTATTTAAGTGTGACTTTACAGACCACAAAGCAGAATGCTCAAAATAAAATAGCCTCATACTCAATATTTGATAAATAGTTAAAAATATTTTTTTCTTCACAAAATAACCAGCTTTTGACTCTTAAGAGCCCTGAATTAACATGTTTTGACTCGTTTACTATATTAGACATAGAAAAAATACTCGTTTTCTGCCAGTTTAACCGACTTTGTATAGAGCAGGGTGTCTCAAAATGTGGTAAAGCTACAAAACTTATAAGCCGCAAATACCTTTTTTTAAATTAACAAAAAAAAGATTCAATAATAAAAATATTCAGCAGGCGCATCTCTTTAAAGCCGATTCCGTAAGTTGTTTCGGCTATAATTGGATTTCCAAATGACTAGTTCGGAGTATAGAAATAGAAACATGAGCCAGGCCCTTGCTACGAGTTCTTCTCTTCCCATCACATGAAAATGTACAAGTTTATCTCTGTTATTGCTTTACCTACTTTTTCATTTCATTTTGTGCTTTTGAAGTGATCCTAACCTGCAAATCTTTGAATTAAATTGAATTGCTTTTTTTTGCTCCTTTCCCTTTGGAATTATGTCAGCTCTCCCCTTTCCAGTCACACGTTCCGAAGAAGGTGAGCTCTTCCAGGTTTCGTAGTTAGAATTTCTAGATAATTGGGCTCTGAACACCCAAAAATTTCGAATTTTTCCTAATTTTATAACCTTTTTCTGTCAGTAACTACTGAGTGCGCAACCATCTTCCGCAATGAGAAAAATTCCTCGTGTGTTGGCCCCACGAAAAATAACAGGTATAGGAATCTTCGTTCACAGCGCGTAGCCCCAGAAGAAGAACTCCATCGTTTGGCTTGAGTTCCTCCTTGATCTCCGAGGCTAAAAACACTCGATATGGCTCCTTCAATCGCCTTCCCGGAAAAAAGCTATATAGTTTTCTTATCGTGCGAACTTCATTTTTTGGAAGTCAAACAGGAACTGCAAATCTTTGTTTATTTTTGTGATTATTTTTTAAGTCATATTTTAATTTTTTGAATTACATGTAATTACCTAGAGTGTTGTAAAGTTTATCTTTAAATAAATAAATTTATTAAAGTTTGGTGTTTGTGGTCTGTGTTTTAAGATTATAAAATGGACCCAATTTTTATGCATTTTGTAGAGGAGCACAACTTTGGGAAAACAAAAAAATCTTGTCTTAAAACCCATCAGTGTTTTAAATTTATTTTAACTAAAAATTTGTGTACATATTTTAAAATATATTTGGACATTGCACTTAAAAATAAAGCATTTATATTCTTTTCTAAAATTCTTTACATTTTTAATTTTTTTTAGGATTTTCCGACCAAGTTTCTATTTTAGAAAATAATCTAAACATCTTTTTGGATTTTCCTTAAAAATGTACTAATTATTTGCCTGCATATTTCCCTAACAAATTATACATTCCACAATAAAATTTCCAAAAACTATCTGAAGCCTTATTACTACATTAAGCCAAAAAAGAATCGTATCACTTTATTTTTTACATAAGACTAAGTTTAAATATGTCCTAGTGTAAATTTTAATATCTCCCCTAATAAAGGAGCTATCAAGATAAACAATAAGTTAAAACGTTAAGCAAGAGCAAGGCTTCAACTTTTTGATAAGAAAAATCTGCTACTAGCGGTGAATCTTTTCATAGATTGTGCATTTTTCCACAAAGCAACCTATGTTTTCATGTTGAATAATAAACTATATTTCCGTTACCGAAATTTAACGAGCCACTTAGAGAAAATTATATAAAATATCAAATGGTGATAGAAAGAAAGAATCTTTCTATTTTATTTCTTGTCTATTTCCAGCTCTATTGAATTACAGAGTTTACCTACTGTTTTTATATTATTATACTAGAATGTGGTTTGCCAAAACATTTTGAGAAACTCTGGTAAAGAGTATATATTTAAAAGGTAAAGCAATTACTTTCAATCATAATTTAAGATATTGTAGATTTTGCTCCTTCAGTATATCATTAGCATTGTTAATGACAGCCGCTTCGCACTAAACTATTTATTTTAGGTCTTTTTGGGTAATAAATTATTATTTTTATGAAACAGTTATGTGAAAATAATACTTTAGGTACAGTTATAAGTCCATATGTGGTAAAACCTTGTGCGAATTTATAAGTATTTTTGTTTTCCAATTACCGTGTTAAGATAACTAGGACGCTAGAAACAAATAAGCGATTTAACATACCAAAAAGTGTTCTATTTTAAACTACAATTAGTACATTGTTTTGGTAAATTAGGTGTTTTTAAATTGTTCTACAATTCCGCATGAAATTTATGTTACTAGATAATGTATTTTTAATTGTTATCAATAAATTAAATTTAAACGTGGCAAGTTGAGGGGTTTATTCTTGTTTTATACACTCGCGTTTAGTACACCTCAAAATTTCCCCCAAATATTGTAATTTCGTACATAAAATTAATTATTTAGTTTTCGACATCTCGTTTCGTACCTCAAAAACTGAGGTGGGTTTCTGTCTCTGATGGTTCATAAAATATGGTAAAATAAATTAAAACTAATTTTATTACTAAATATCAAAATATTTATTGCTTACATATAAGGTGTAGAAATATAAAATATTTATCTGGATCATAGTGATATTAAAATAATCTAATAATAATGTATGTTTTAACTATCTACCTAAACAGAAAAGTTTACCGTTCCTACTTGTAGTGATTTGTGTCTGAAATATAATTGGGGAAAATAATAAGCCGCTTTAACTAACCAAACTAACCATGACCGACCAGAACTAAGGGTTTTTAAATTTGTCTAAATTATTCCTGAAGAAGTTATTGACAAAATTTTAATAAATTTCAATATGGTATTTATTTATTTGCTTATTTGGTTCGTCACAATGGTCGGTGTACGAGACGAGAAGAAAAATTGGTTAAATTATTTAGTATACAAAACTAGAATATCTCAGGTAAATTTCCGAGGTGTACGAACGCAAGTGTACGAAACTAGCAAACACCAGTTGTGGGGAACTAAATCAAAACGGTTTAACTTACATTAAAATCGATTTACATTTTACCAATTTTTTTTAATAAACAAGGACTTGAATTACATGGTTTTTGCTTTTAGTTTTTATTTTCTAGGTTACAGTAGGCTCTTAACTGTCAATATTTAAATTTAATATAAATAAGACATAACCTAGGGGCTAATAAAAAGAATTGAAGAATTATGTTTAATGTCTTATGTACGAGTACACTTTTTTCTTGCTCTACTTTTTTGACGCACTCTGCAACATTTTAAATATTGGTTTAATATAAATGACATAATATATATAATTTAACTTTTTATTTACTTAATTAGTCATCAATACATCGACTCTCTAAGGTCCTTTAAAATGCTTTTGTCTATTCCTGCGCTGCTTTAGTAGTATCAAATTTAATATTTTTTTCTACTACCTTTTCAGAAGATGTTATATTGTATCAGAAAAAAGAAATCACCCTTTTTTCTTTCTTATGAAGAAAAACTATTTACCTTTCTCCCTACGAAGCAAAAGAAAAATGTATATTAATACAATCGGAAGAGAATCACTCCAAAGTGATAACAGTTTTTAAGTTTTAGCTCGGTCAGGAAAGTACACAAGGACTTAGGATTTTGTTATTTTTCTTATTTTGTCGGTTTTGATCCAGTTTTGGAAAACAGAATACTTTTTTCTTATTGTTCTTGGGATTTTACTGATAAAAAATACAGTAAAACTTGTGTTAATGGACACCCTTTTATATCGGCCACTTTCAAACTAACAAAAATCTACGTTATAGAAAATTTCGTATATAAATACCCTTAGATAATGGACACCCTTAAAAAACAGCCACGGCCAGACAAATCTCAATTTTTATAACCTATTTCGGGTAAATCGACCTTTTTATATTGGCCGGAATTTCTTTGGGTTTATTTGTATTTTCTTATTTTATGATTGTATTTTGCAAATGGTAAAGGTAAAAATACCCAACAATAATATTTATTGCCTGGTTCAAATAGCTTTAGTGGCTAAAGGAGGATTATCTTCACATTATATTTTTAATTGTGTCTTAAATCCATAAAAATGAAGTTAGCATGTTCGGAATCAAAAAGTGTTTAATCATGTCCCTAACACGAAAAGGTTTGTTACTAAAGAAAAAATTTAATGTTATCGCGAAAAGTGAAAAGTACGCTTTGGGTTCCCAAAAACTGGCTGAAAAGTTTGCATGACAGCTTATAGATTTTTCTGAATATAGTTGTTTTTATTTTAAACAGCTCAAGAATATATCCAAATTTTACATTTGTGCCAAGTAGGAAACTAAAGTTGAAGGAGATTTAAATACATATAAATGCTTCCATAAAAGAAGCCCCAGCGTGCTAGGACTTGGCTGTTACCACAATGCGGAGTCCCTAATTTTTATAAGTTTAAAATATTACCTTTCATATGTAAAACTTTTTTATGTTTAAAATTATTAATTTTTAGTATATATTTACTGACTGTTTTTCCGTAGGATATATTTATCATCTTTTATAAGCCTGTCTGTATTTTATGTTACTAGTTTTCCTGCCAATTCTCAGTTAAGCTCTAACGAGCCTATCAATTTATTTCAATTAAACCACCAAACAAATCTATTTAACACTTTTGAGAAAATTTATTATCTCTTAACAGTGGCAAAATAAATCCTTTATACCCATTTACAGTTTGTTTACGGACTCCGTTCTTAATAAATAAAAGTACGATTGGCAGCAAATTAAGATAAGCTTTAAATATTAGTTGTCGTCTAATCCGCACTACCTGACACCAGCAAATAAATTATTATTTCGCCGGCTAAAAATACTTTGTGTGGGTTGTTTAATAATTAAAATAAAAGCACTGTATTACTTTTTAAATAAGATATACAGTGTGGTAGGTAGTAGCTCATAGATTTATACTAGATGGTAAATCCCCGGGGTGGACTACGACCTCCAAAGGGTCTATGTCAGCTCTCAAAAACTCTTTTAAAGCTATTAAATTTACAAAAATTCAACAGTTTTAAAAGCAGAAGATCAAAAGTGTCACGGATCACTAAGCAAGGAATATTCTCCAAACCAGAAAACATGCCAAGTGGTCCACGAAACAAAAAAGTATTTGGACCTACGTGTGTTTTAGACTAAAAAAAAGAATTTATCCAAAAATACCTCAGTAAAATGCTGCTTATAAATATTATATTACCTGTTAACATTATATATACAGTGTGTCCCAAATTGGGCCTACATGTATTGGTAACTCGGGAACCATTAGAGCTACAGTGTGGGTTAAATTAGGAAAGTTTTACACAATTTTATTGGAAAACTAAATCTGCTTTCAGATTTTATTTATCTTTTATGGTTTTTAAGATAATTAAGAAAAACCAAAATGGTGCATTTTTAACTTTTGCCTGTAGCTCGCAAACTACCAATTTTACGGTTTTAAGATTACTACATTATTAGAACATTTTTTTAAGAAGAATTTAATCTAAGTAAAAATATTTTTCAAACTTTATTTGTTTTTGAGATATTTACCCAAACTTTGAATTTTCATATGGACGCCATATTGGAATTTTACATTTTTGAAAAGAGCTCTTCAAGAGCTTTTCATTAATGTATCACAAGTCTAGGTTTTCAGCTTGCTTAAGCTCTAAAAACGATAATTTTTTTTTATTTGTTAGTAGGCTTAGACTAGACTGCGTAATGGACGCCCCGTTTCATAAAAAAACAAATTATATGCATCTTATAATTTAAATAATGTAAATGTCAAAATTAGCGTGCATCTGATTTCTTGTTTAAAAACGCCTTCAACGAAAATTCAAGTTTTGATTATTTAAAGTATTTACAATAATGGCTCTTAATTATTCCAATGATGAAAAGGTGGATATGCTAGAAATTTATTTTAAATCTAACAGAAATACAGAAGCTGCAGCATTTGCATAACGAAGAACAATTTCCGGAGCGGCAACAACCTAAGCAAATACATTTTTGATTCCTATATATACAAAAAATAATGAAGCAAGAGATGCGATTACAATGAAAAACGTTAGAGATGATCCCACAACATTGGTTAGCAAAAGCACTGATCGGCTTAAAAACACCGTTTTCATCCATACAAACCACGAAAGGTTGAGTTTCAATAGACGAATCACCTTAGTCAATGGTTTATTTAAATGTAACAGATACCCAATTACCAATAAGGTCTCTGGACAGACAAACTCGGTTTACAAATTGTGGAATTTAATAGGCACAATTACCGCATGAGTAGTTTTAATAGTCAATTATACAATTACTGGTCTATTTTAATACCTATACCTAATTCGATCACTAAAATATTCAACGCTAATTTACATTGTTTAGGAGTCTTATAAATTTCGTCAATGCACCCTACAAAAGAAATTACAATATAGGTCCGGAGAACGTGGTCATTCAACTGGTCACATCGCCTTTTCCATTCCACCAGAGGTCATGAAGGTTTGAAAATTAAAAGTATTTTCCAGTTCATTGCCTGAAAAACACAAATGTATTCGTTTTTGCAAAAAATTTACCAGTACTCATTAGGACTTATTTCATTTTATAGGCATAACCAAACATAATACTACTACGGATAAGATAAACCATTTCAAATGTAATTTTTGATACCCCTAATGGACTTCTAACGCGAGCCGAGGTCCATCGAAATTTTCGCGCTACGCATTTCAATCCTTAAACGAAAGTTAAACAGTGTTGCCGGTCAGCCTTTTACTATTGGCGTGATGAACACTTAAAAACTCAATTCACTATAGCTCTTCTAATCCGCTCTGCCAAGTCGGGTGAAGTTGTGGGTGGAGTAGCATACACCTTTTCCTTTAAATGTGCCCAGATAAAAAAATCTAAAATTGCAAGGTCAGGTGATTGCCACCTAATGGCCCATTTGTTCCCAACCAGTTTAATCCAAATCTGTCATTTAATTATTGTACTACTGCGCGGCTATTGTGTCCCGGTGCTCCATCTTGCTGATATATGACACGATTATATTCATCAACAGGTAGATTTAATAGAAATCCTTCTATCTCATTCCTTAATAAGTCAAGGTAACGCTCTCCGTTTAAGGGTTCATAAAAAAATATAGGTCCTATTAGTTGTGTATTAATTACACCAAGCCACACGTTTACTCCAAATCTCTTTTGATATGCTATTTCTCTTATTAAGCCCGGATTTTCAACAGCCCAATATATTGTATTGTTTCGATTAAATAAACCAAGATTAGTAAACCGTGATTCGTTGGACCAAAAGAGATTTAAATGAAAACTTTTATTGTCCCGATAATTATTAATAAACCAATTACAGAAAGTCAAGCGCCTAGCATAGTCATTTTCGTAAAGGTGGTGATGAATTGGCTATTTATATGACCAAAATCCATGTTTTTTTAAGATTTTTTCGCCGATTCCCGCTTAACATTGGTGGGTCAAACTGAACATATGCTAGAACGTTTATTGCGGCCTCTTCACTTACAATGATTTTGTCATTATTATTAGGTTCCTCACGTCTAAATTTTTGTTTCAGCTTGTGGAAATAGGTAAAGAAGGGTTGCCCACGTTTAGAATATCGCTCGGCATAAAATCTCGCCGCACTCCTTCCATTTCCCCGACATTTTCCATACACTAAGAGCATATCTACCGGCTTATTTCTCCTGAATGACTGTGGCGGAGGCATTTTAAAACACAAAAATTTTTAAAAGCTGCTTCCAAAAACAAAAATTAAAGATTAACTACCTACGTACGTGTACTGTTCCTCAAAAGACAATAATCAGTCACGTAAAACACTACTGCGGGTATACCTACTTCAGAAAATAATAATAATTATTGTGTCAAACGGGATCTAATAACATTTTTTTGTTTTTTTCAAAGCCTACTGATTTTTCTGAGCGTAATTACGTACTAAATACCCAAAGGGTGCATTTTTAAATTATTAAAGTAAATTATAAAAGTAAATTATAAAAGTAAAATATTATAATAATTATTGAAATTGTATAAATAGTCTTTGATTTTCATCTTTAATTAAGTCTCGAGAACGCTTGATCCTTGAGAAAATTGTTACTTTTGCCACCTTCTTGAAAAAAAAAAGTTAAGTTGTGATATGTTGTTATAAAGAGAATTTAATAAAGAATAAGATGGCGTAAAAGAATATACAGGGTTGTATTTACCATTTTGCGGAAAAGTGACATCAAACATTTGAAATAACGGGGGAATTAAAATCTGTAAAATATTGTTTGAAACGCGTTGGGAAACATTATTTTTCATAACTCATCTAAAATCTGCTCGTTTCGAAAAATGGTGCTTTTCCCAACTGATTGCACAAATAACTATTTTTTTTACACCCAATAATTGATTTTTTATACTTTGATACGTACGATTACAAAATGTATAGGTTAATAAAAAAAAGGTAAACGTCAAATAATACGTCAATATTTTAAACTTATATGTTTTCCAGACCAGAAAATTAAATATCTTAAAATTAATACAGATTAATTTAGAAAGGTATGGATATCAAATCTCATAATTTATCCCCGGAAGAAAGACTTAAAAATCTCATAAGTTACTCAGAAAATGTCACAATAGATCCATCCGTAAGTGCTAAACTATATTATAAATCAGGAATTAATATGTATAAACAATTTAATGCATATTACCAAAAAGGCGATTGGGAAAACGCCTTGTGTATATATCTAAAATACGAGTTGTTATTCTTCAATAAGATTAAAAGTCATTCAGAGTATAACCGAATTCCTGTAAACGTGAAATCAGTAAATGCGGCGAATTTTAGACTTATGAAACCAAAAGCAGAACGTACCAAAAAAGAACTTTTTAAACAATACAAAAGGGAATATATGTCATTTTGTAAAGAGATAACAAGAAATAAAAAACAAGACAGCAATATAACAATCGAAAGCTGTACAGGTAAATATGAAAAAACAAGGAAATTTTGAAATAGTTATAAAATGTCAATTTTTATCTCTAAATATTTAAACAGTTATTTAAACAATTACTTACTGGATTTTCTTTAGCGACTTTTATGTAACAATACTTATTTTAAAACAATAACGAAAAGTATGTTTGTAGTCAATATTATTATTAATAAGTTTTTGCTTTGCTTGCTTTTTTTGGCGTTACTACTCGGCAATGGTCAGCTCGATCCCAAGTTTAAAAATACTTTCGGTCCCCCAAGAACCGAAAGTATTCTTAATAAATTTTTATTCTTTGAAAGGCACATCTAAGTACTCCTAAATGTAGTCCGTCGAGTTAGGTATAAGCGATTTCTGTCAGAGCCCTTTTTGTTCCTCACGAAGTATGTACTTTGCCCACCGCAAGCCACTACGTGGAATGTAAAAAGTAAAAATGGGCGTTAGGATGAATTTTAGAAAGTTAAGAACAAAATTATTCCGCGCCTTCAACGGTTGAAACCCAAAAAACCTCTTAACGCACGTGCTCACTTTTTAAAGGCCAAAATGCAAGTTTTTGCTGCCTTCTCAAATTTAGTCTTGTCAAACGTTTTTAACCTATGTGTATTTACTTAACTACTGACAATATAATATTAAATAATGACTACAAACCGTCATTTATTATATTTATTATTATTATATTAACCCTAGTCCCGAAAATCGAGAGGCTAGTATCGAAGCGAGAAATCAGTATAATCAGACCATCTCAGAAGCAACAGACCGTTTTTACAATCGTATTAAAGATAAAGTTCTCTCTTGCTCAAATGGCAGTAAAGCTTTCTGGTCCTTTGCCAAAAATATTAGTCAGAACTTTTTCACCAATTCTTTTCCACCCCTAATCTCCAATGATGGAATTGTCTCTACCTCCAAAGGAAAAGCCGAACTATTTGTCAAACAATTTGCTTGTCCCTGTTTCTCATAAAATGTCTGATATAATTTTTAAAGTCAAACAGATTAAGCGTATTCTTTCTTCCCTTAATACTAAAAAATCCTCTGGGTTGGATGGCATACCAGCAATCGTCTTAAAAAAATGTGCTTCCGAGCTTGCACCCATCCTAACTCGCCTCTTTCGAATCTCTTACGACACGGGCATTTTCCCGGAGAGTTGGAAAGCTGCACGTGTGCAACCTGTCCCCAAAAAAGGATGCAAAACTCTGTCTTCTAACTATAAACCTATATCTCTTCTTTCAGTTGGTTGCTTTGCAAATCTCAAAGTATCTGGAAAAACATAAGATCTTACATGATAGACAATATGGATTCCGTCAGAGTAGATCCACAGCTGATCTTCTTTCCTTTGTCTCACACAACTGGAACAAGTACCTTGAGTTTTTTGGTGAATCCCAGATTGTTGCTCTTGACATATCCAAAGCTTTCGATCAGGTCTGGCATGATGGGCTTCTTAACAAACTTTCTTCTTATGGTCTTCCACCTAAGCTTTGCTCTTGGCTTTCCTGTTTCCTTTCTAATCGACGTATATCAGTTAGTGTAGATGGTCATTCCTCCAGCTTCTACCAAATTAATGCTGGAGTGCCACAGGGCTCAGTGCTGGCACCCACGCTGTTTCTTCTACACATTAACGATCTTTTTTTTTCCACAATGAATCCTATTCATAGTTTTGCTGACAATAGTACCCTTCACTCTAGTATTTAATTTCTTAAGCCACCATGTAATTCTGATTTGGAAAACAAGCGCAGGTCAATGCAAAAAATCTTGTTCAGTTTAAAGCCTCGAAAACACAGTCATGTTCGCTGTCGCGAAAAAAGTCTGCCAATGCTCATCCCTTACATATGAGCGGCCAAGTTCTGCAGAACAAAGAGTCGTTTAATCTTGTTGGCGTTACTTTTAAGAATAACCTCAACTGGCATACATTTCATTCATAGCCTCGGCAGCTTCAAAAAAGCTTGGATTCCTTTTCCGAGCCAGAAAATATTTCTCTTCTTCCAGTCTGTACACTCTGTATGTACCCCAAATCAGACCCTCTTTGGAATATTGTTCTCATGTCTGGGGAATGGCGTCCCCTACAACACTTAGCATTCTGGACTCCATTTAAAGAAAAGCCGTTCGTCTTATTAATGATCCAACGCTCACAGAAAGGCTTCCTCTTCTTGCCCACCGTCGAGCTGTAGGGGATCTGTCGCTATTCTATAGGTATTTTCACGGCTTCTGCTCAGAGGAATTGGCCAGTATAATTCCTTCTCTGGCAGCTCCCAACAGAGCAACACGTAGTGCAACTTTTATGCATCTTTTTACAGTTCAGTTAAAGAGGCCCCGAACTTCCCGCTTTCGTCGTTCCTTCATCCCTAGAGTGTCATGACTATGTTTTTCCTTCTTCTTCCAAACTCCAAATGTTTAAGTCCCGTATGAACAAACTCCCTCTCACCACACTTAAGATACCCACGGTACGTTAGTACTTAGGCATCAGCCTTCGTGGACTGTCCCATGATAGAAAAAAAAATTACATGCAAAAACAATATGTTTTTGGTATAATATTTACCAGTTTTTCTGTGATGTCAAAAAAACAAACTATAATAACCCCACAAGAAAACAGTTTTTGCAACCTGCAAACCCAAAACTACTTTGAAAATCAAACCCTTTCACAGCTTTATTTCCGAATTTGAATCTAGAATATAAAAGTAGTGCTCACTAATCTTACTAAAATATCAACCTATTTTTTCCTAAATCAATTCCATTATACTTTTTTCTTACTTCCCACCCTAAACTCCACCAAATATCATCACTTTACGTTACATTAATAGCAAGGATGGTGTTGATGAACCAGTAGCAATCAACAGAAGGAGAAAGGAGAGGAACAATCCACTTGAAGATGCATTTGGCTTGATAAAAATGGTATAATGCTATTGTTTTATCCTAAATCTACATTATTACAAACTACAAAATCTGTTGACAACGATATTTATAATGAACGTTTTTCCTATTAAAAATACCTTTTTACAAAATTAATTTTATTTGTGTACTGGTTATATTATTAACTAGGTACAAGTGTTAGGGCTTAATATTAATAATATAAATTAATAATATAATAATTAATAAGCTTAAAGGTCCATTGAACAGTTTTTTTGTATTCAAATTAAAGTTGAGATTGTGATGTCCACATTTGCATAAAATATTTTCGGCAGAGTGATGAAGCGTTGTTAAATTTAGCAATGGACTTAGCAATTGTTAGTTAACAACGGTTTAGAATGTTTAACAAAATGTCAGATTTTGACAGTTTGCCTACTAAAATCATTGAATAACACTGACAATGACGTTTTGTTAAACATTCTAAACCGTTGTTAACTTTTAACAATTGCTAAGTCCATTACTAAATTTAACCACAACTGACAAATGGCTAATATCATGTCGTGAACAGCATCACTATTTTTTAATATAGATAATGAAATAGGCCTTTAAGCTGGCCGTCATCTTCACTCTAAATAGTTACTCCTCTTGAAATATGTAATCCATCTTTTTACAGTAGTATACGAAGGGCAGAGATTGTTAAGGGTTCTAGCTGTGTAAGTTAATCCTGTTTCCATTTAATCCATTAAATAAGAAATAAACTTATAATTTTTAAATATTAAATTTTGTCATTTTTACCATTCTATAAATTAATCTAATGAGACCACACTTTCATTTTACTTTAATTTTAGCTCAAGAACTAAAGCAGAAGTTAAAAGCATGCATACCCAAAGATCCTAATAAAAATACGGAAAAAAATTCAACAGATGGCTTAATAGAAATTAATAATACTGAAACTGAAGAATTTAGATCGGCATCTTGTAGCTTAAAACAAAACATAGATCAACAAATCACTGTGAATTTTGAAGGACTGACATCATTTGATATAGCTTTACAAGAACAAAGATTAAATGATAATATTAAAGCAACTAGTCGTATATCAACCGCTAGTTCCAAAGGATCGCCGTCGAAAAAACTCAGCAAAACTCAATCAGTAGGCAAAAATAGTGTTAATGCTAGTTCCAAGCACAGTCTAAAAACAAAAACTGCCTGTGATGAAATCAAAGAAATAAATAAAGCTTTGAATTTCTAAAATAAACATATCTTTAAAAATTTTTGTGAAATAGGGGCCTTGTATAAAATTATTTTTGGATCTAAAATAGCTTGGATTCAATGATTTAAAATTTAAAATGGATGAATACGGGGAAAACCATAATATTTACGGACCTCGGAGAGCTGGTCGTGCGTGCGCAGTAAGATTTTTTAGATTGCATTAAAACAATAAACAGGACCGTGTTTACCACTTTAAACAAATTTTTGTAAGTAACCATGTAACATATTTACTTGTGCACAGCATAACTAACAGACAGCACGATCTCTCTGGCGGCGCCTTTGATATTTTTAAACACAAAACACGAAAAAAAAGATTACAATTCAAATAAAGGAGACAGATCATATTCCAGGAAAATGGCGGCATCACCTGCGCGAGAAAAAAGACCGTACTACCCGCGAATTCATGAAATCGTGCTGCTTTTTGTTGTTATGCTGTGATACCAGTGTTATACCGGTATGTTGTGCTTACTTAGCAAAAATTTGTTATTTGTATAGATTTTTTTATAAACAGAATATGCTTAGTAGCTCAGTACTTGTTTTTCGTTGCATATAATCCCTTGAGCTATTTTAATAATACTGCAGTTCTGGTAAATTCTATTTTAAGTATGTGTTCGTATTCTATAAAATTGAGTACAAACTAAACTAACCCGTTAGGTATTGTGTTCGGTTTTTCGATAATCTTCGTCGATTTTAATTAAATTTAGCATACGGGGGTCTTTTAACACCTTATTTTTGAGTTATGAGGCCCCTCTTAAAACTGGTTACAGCTAAACTGAATGGTTTTCTATCTATGTTTGAATAAGCAGTTTTGTAACAATTCAAATTAAAATTTTTCATTTTATATGCAACTAAGCACCTTTCTTAGTAAGCTATAAAAGCCAAACAAAACTTCTATGTTGTATCCCGCTTGGCCAGGGATGACGATAGATAACAAAACAAAAGAACTGGTATTTTGTACTCAAAGAAAATATTGCCTACTACTATAATAACGTGTATGCACTTGTATTGTTTATATTATACCAGTTCATTTGTTTGATTTTCTGTCGTCATCCTTGGCCAAGCGAGATCCAACTCTAGAAGTTCTGTGTGTCTTTCACAGCTTAGTAGACCCAGAAAGGGGAGCTCCATTGCATCTAAAGCCGGTCCCAGACGCTACGTACTTTGGCGAATAATCTAAGCTTCGTACTGGCGAAGCAAAATTCTAAATTCGAGTTGACTTCCCACACACTTCGTATTTCGGGAAATAACAATGTTCCGGCAAAGCCTTGAATGTTACTTTTTAAAATGGACATAAGTGGAGGCCCGACGAGCAAGTCGCGTTGCTGCCCTTCAATAATTATGTTTCTATACGACTGCTTTAGAAAATGGGGTTTTGCATACGCAAACAAGCTTTGAAAATTGTTTTTTGCGCACAATGTGTGCAAGGAAAATATTTTTTTTTGCACACGGTTCTGTCTTCAATATGATTTATTATGGTTTTTTATTGTTATGTCAAAAATATAGAAAACTCAAAGTAGGCTTTATTCCATAGCAACGTCATAGTTTTCTTGTTTTGTTGATTAGATACCAATTTAGATACAAAAATTTTGATTTCGCGAAAAAATGTCCGATTCTGAAGAAATTCTAAAAAAGCGAGTTTAATCTCGTCAAACCTACTTCCAACAAAGTCAAGAGATCGATATGAAGCCGAGTTACATCGATTTATGAAGTGGAGACAAGCAAATAACGTACAAACGTTTTCCGAAAATGTTATGTTGGTGTACTTTGAAGAGCTGTCGAACAAATACAAGTCTTCAACATTATGGAGCACCTTTTCCATGCTAAAATCAACCCTGGGGGCAAACCAAAATACGGATATTGGGAAATACCAGAAGTTGCAGGCCCTAATAAAAAAGAAATCAGAAAACTATGTGCCAAAGAAGTCCAAAATTCTTAGCGAGAATGATTTTTGCGCTTCTAAAGAACGCTTCAGACGAGAAAATTTGCTAATCAAGGTAGCATCACAGTTATTTTATTTATTTTATGGTGTCATTTTTTATAGTGAGAAGGTTTAGTAGGCGGGGGTTACCCAATTCTGTTTTTAAATAGTGCTAGTTTCATAAAGTACTTACTTAAAATGAATAAAACTAAAGACTTATCGGTATTTTTTTTTGTTTCAGGCAGTGGTGCAGTCGGACTCTCTGGGGCATGCCGAAGAGAAGAATTGTGCTTCCTTAAAAAGAAAATATGACGGATTTTGGCAGCGCAATGTTAATTAAACTAGAGAATACCAAAACGAAGATGCCGAGATCATTTACAGTGTCAGGAAGTCTCTACACCATCTTAAAAAGTATTCTGCCCTTCGACCTCCACTCCTGCAAACAGATCGTTTTTCTTAATTATCAAAATGGAAAATGCACTGCCAAAACATTGGAATTAACAAAATTGGCGGTATGGCAAAAGACATCGCCAAATTTTTGATGTTGGAAACTCCAGAAGCCTATACCGGGCATTGCTTTAGGCGGTCGTCAGCCACAATATTGGTGGGAAATTTTGGATCAGATTTGCTGGCTCTGAAGCGCCATGGTGGATGGAAATCCAGCTCAGTCGCCGAAAGTTATATAGATGACTCGCTTAGTAATAAAATGGATGTTTCAGAGAGGATCTCTTCCTCTGGTCGTCTGTTGCGGCACAGCCACAACAGCAATTGAGTAATGAAGTGCCGCAAGAAAACTGCAATATGCCGACGACAGAGAACTGTATAAGCAGGTGCCAGAAAATGCTTTTCTCCATCGTTAAAAAGTCGATCAACAATGCGACGATTCCTGCAGAAGTAAACATTACAATTAATATTTTAAAATAGTTATGAAGTTTCCTGTTTGCTAAATTATAGTCTGTAGTTTCTTGTTTTCATTATTTTTGTTTTTGCGTTTGTTTTTAAAATAAAATTTACAAAAAATGTTTTTTTTATTTGCAGTCGTATAAAAAGTATCGTAAAAACTCGTTAGGAAACCTTTTTTCACACTCGCGAGATTTGTGGACCTCGACTTCGTCTCGGTCCAATTTGTCCGCCCGTGTGCAAAGAGTCGTTTTCAAACCTTGTTGTTTAATATACTATTTTATACGACTGCTTTAGAAAATGGGGTTTTGCACACGCTAAAAAAAAGCTTTGAAAATTGTATTTTGCGCACAATGTGTGCAAGGAAAATATGTTTTTTTTCACACGGTTCTGTCTTTCAATATGATTTTTTATGGTTTTTTATTGTTATGTCAAAAATATAGAAAACTCAAAGTAGGCTTTATTCCATAGCAACCGTCATAGTTTTCTTGTTTTGTTGATTAGATACCAATTTAGATACAAAAAATTTTGATTTCGCGAAAAAATGTCCGATTCTGAAGAAATTCTAAAAAAGCGAGTTTAATCTCGTCAAACCTACTTCCAACAAAGTCAAGAGATCGATATGAAGCCGAGCTACATCGATTTATGAAGTGGTGACAAGCAAATAACGTACAAACGTTTTCCGAAAATGTTATGTTGGTGTACTTTGAAGAGCTGTCGAACAAATACAAGTCTTCAACATTATGGAGCACCTTTTCCATGCTAAAATCAACCCTGAGGGCAAACCAAAAATACGGATATTGGGAAATACCAGAAGTTGCAGGCCCTAATAAAAAGAAAATCAGAAAACTATGTGCCAAAGAAGTCCAAAATTTTAAGCGAGAATGATTTTGCCGCTTCCTAAAGAACGCTTCAGACGAGAAATATTTGCTAATCAAGGTAGGCATCACAGTTATTTTATTTATTTCTGGTGTCATTTTTTATAGTGAGAAGGTTTAGTAGGCAGGGGTTACCCAATTCTGTTTTTAAACAGTGCTAGTTTCATAAAGTACTTACTTAAAATGAATAAAACTAAAGACTTATCGGTATTTTTTTCTTGTTTCAGGCAGTGGTGGCAGTTTGACCTCTCTGGGGTATGCTGAAGAGAAGAATTGTGCTTCCTTAAAAAGAAAATATGACGGATTTTGACAGCGCAATGTTAATTAAACTAGAGAATACCAAAACGAAGATGCCGAGATCATTTACAGTGTCAGGAAGTCTCACACCATCTTAAAAGTATTCTGCTCCTTCGACCTCCAATTCTGCAAACAGATCGTTTTTTTCTTAATTATCAAAATGGAAAATGCACTCGCCAAAACATTGAATTCAATAAAATTATGGTATGGAAAAGATACTGCATTTGATGTTGGAAACCTAGAAGCTCTATACTGGGCATTGCTTTAGGTCGTCACACACAGGAATTCTGATCAGATTTGTTGGCTCTGGAAGCGCCATGGTGGATGGAAATCCAGCTCAGTCGCCGAAAGTTATATAGGATGACTCGCTTATAATAAAATGGATGTTTCAGAGAGGATCTCTTCCTCTGTGTCGTCTGTTGCGGCACAGCCACAACAGCAATTGAGTAATGAAGCGCCGCAAGAAAACTGCAATATGCCGACGACAGAGAACTGTATAAGCAAGGTGCCAGAAAATGTTGTCTCCATCGTTAAAAAGTCGATCAACAATATTATCCCTTGCAAAGTAAAACATTATGAATTGTATATTTTAAAATAGTTATGAAGTTTCCTGTTTGCTAAAATTATAGTCTGTAGTTTCTTGTTTCTTACTATTTTGTTTTGCGTTTGTTTTAAAATAAAAAATTTACACAAAAAAATGTTTTTTTATTTGCAGTCGTATAAAAAGTATCGTAAAAACTCAAGAAAACCTTTGCACACTCGCGAGACTTGGTGGACCCCGACTTCGTCTCGGTCCATCAATTTGTCTCGCCCGTGCGCAAAGAGTCGTTTTCAAACCTTGTTGTTTAACATACTATTTGTAAGCTTGATCTGATCTGAATGTTCAGAGGGTGGAAATATACCACTGCACCTAGATCTCTAGGTCCTTTTGAAGCTCCTATTGTATGGAGATTCACTGCGTCGTCCAACTCCATTGATTTAAAATAGAGTTGACGACGTCTTATGTGGAATCTCCCATGTGTTGTGCTTCTTTATTAAAAAGAAGTTTAAACGTCGAAAAGAAGATGGTGGACGCTATCCTACTTTTACCTTTGTTTATTGTTGGCGGAATATGGCCATCAACGAATCATTTTTCTTTTCAGTTCATTTATTGTACAATCTGCACTAAAGCAAGATTAAATGTTTTTCCACGCATCGTGAATTAAATTACGATTTTTGTGGTTTGGATTTTTGGGATTCCAGTATGTTCTCTTTGGTAGAGATCCAAAAAATTCATTAAGTAGTCTGTTGTTTCACTCATTACTACTCACTCAAGCACAAATTGATACTGCACTGATTAGACAAAATATTAACAAAGGAGCAGCAAAGCGTCTGGGAGCTGTCACCGAACGCACTTCGCCGAACTTCGCGTTCTTTGATTCGGGCTATTTACCGACAATCATCGGGAAAAACTATGTACTACGGCGTAGAGCGAAGGCTGGCCGAATTGACCTTCCCAGACTCTACGCGAAGTGTTGACATATCGAAACTTCTGCCGAAGTGCGTAGTGTGTGGGACCGGCTTAAAATGAAAATTCTAAAGTCAAATGGTTACAAACCAGTTATTGCAAACATTTAGTCCCTGAGCAAGCTAAAAATTTGACTAATCATTTCCTCTCAAGCGATAGGTAGAATGCATCAGGTGGGTTGTATTATAAAGCTTCGTGAGCTGCGGTTCCGTCGGGACAATGAGCCGTAGCCTTTTTAATAATGACAAACCAGTAATTTTAAATGACAACGTTAATTCACAACTAAGTGGTATTTTGTATTGTTGTTCATAAATATGAGGCGATAATAAAGTAACAATTTTAAAAATATATTACGGTGCAATCAAAAAATTTAATTTTTACCATGGACGTGAATTTGCATGCCTTTCAATAAAACATTAAAGAATTTTTGTCCAAGATAATTAGAAGCTAATAATTAACAATTTCAAAAGTACATGGGATTTCCTATATCCCGCCCCAATGCACATGGTGCATTTACGCTAACTGGTCGCTCGAACGTGAAAAAAATATATACTTTTAATGTTTTTTTCTGAACTAGAAAATATACATGGTGATAGCTTATATGCAACTATGGATAAATATATATGTCAGTTGGCAGTCTCTGCGCAAAACCGTCATTGATATTTGAAAGTTGTAGCGTAGCAGTTAGACGTGGGAGCATCTATCGCTTATTTTAATGCATCAGCTGACGGGTTTTCCCTTTGATTTACTGCTGGCTGATTTTTTTATTAATTACAGCAGTAAATTAACAATCAGCTTACAAGTATTTTATCTGAGAGGAAATGACATATCCCAAATTCTTCGGCATTGAGGCCTGATATGAGTGTTCCGATGAAATAAATATTCCGTATAAATACTTTAAACTAATAAGCATATAATTAAATAACTAAAAAATATTTAGATATCAATTTATGGAGCGTTCAAGCATTACGCAACGATTTTGGGGGAGGAGAGTCTTTATAAAATGTTATGATGTGTTACAGGGACGGAAGTGGGGGCTTGAGTTATGCGTTACGTAAACATTGTTTTTTTTAACCCTTTTTACAACGGTCGTATAGAGATCTCTACGCTTTTTTTTTAAAACGTTTTTTTTTAAATACTTTTAGGTAAAAATGGTCACTTGGTGATTATATATTATTATATGATATTGATTAGATTTTAAAATTTTAAATTTAATTTCAAATAATTAAACGCCCTTGTGAATGAGATTTGACTGTAGTTTTAAGAAATAACAAGAATAATTTAAGATATGTTATTTCCTTCCAGATGAAAATTTGAAAAATGATTTTTAAATAAACTGCTGTAATTAGTCAGCTGATGATTTAAATAGGCGATAATGCTCCCGCCTAATCCGGCTATAACTTTCCAAGTATCAGTGACGGTTTTGATAGATACAGCCAGCTGACATATATTTATTCATAGTTGCATATAAGCTATCAGGGGAAATTTTTAATGAGAGGAAATCATTGAAAGTATAATTTTTTTTTCATGTCTGACCAACTGACGTATAATGCCTCATTTATAGTCAGCTGATTGGTTTTTTTTCGAAATATTGGGTATTTAATTATTTTGGTATTTTAAAGGTTTTGGGTTTGGGGGAGGAAATAACGAAATATGTATATTTTTGCATTTAAATAGGCGATAGATGCTCCCCCCCAACTCCTGCGCTATAATTTCAAATATCAGCGACGGTTTTTGCACTGAGATACACCCAGTTGACATTATATATTTTATATATATATATATATATATATATATATATATATATATATATATATATATATATATATATATATATATATATATATATATATATATTATATATAATTAATATATATATATATATATATATATATATATATATATATATATATATATATATATATATATATATATATATATATATATATATATATATATATATATATATATATATATATACGTAGTATTTACGTAACTAACTATGTCCATTTTTTTTAGAAAGTTGCAAAATTCCGAGTTTTTCCGAGATATCCGGAAAACTGAAATTTGCCGATTTTTGTTTAAGAGATATGGAAAACAAAAGACACTTATGGCCACCTTTAAGCTCTACAAAAACGTTGGAGAGATTTTCCGCACGACGTTTCGTTCTCGTTAAACCATCATCAACTTTATTTTTTTAAATACGGACCTGGGTTTTTATTATATTTTTTTTGAACCCCTTATTATTCAAATTACAAAATGTATAACACTTAATATTTATTAACAGATATGAAACGCCCCTATTAAATATTATGTGGGTTCCTTGTCTAACCTATTGTCTCTATTAAAATTATGTTTATTTAACAGAAAAATATTAAGTGTTATACATCATTGTAATAAGTATTATAACCGCTTTAAAAAATGCAATAAACAATTAAGTGCCGTATTTAAAAAAATAGAGAAATTGTATCGTATTTAAAAACTTTAGAAAAAATAAAAAGAAATCGGCAAAAATTTTGGTTTTTCTGGATATCTCTGAAGTATTCGAATTTTTTTAACTTTTTAAACGGCATGTTGTTAGGCACCTAAATGCGCAACTTCCCTAATTTAAAATGACTTCGTATTTTACGGTTTCGAGATCCCCATGTATGTATATTCTCTCGAACTTGGCACCCTGTTTTAAATTTTTCCATACTTGCATATAAGCTATTACCAGGTAAATTTTCTAGTTAAGAGAAAATCATTGAAAGTTTAATTTTTTTCATGTTTTGAGCGGGCCAGTTAACGTAAAATGCACCACGTTATAGTCAGCTGTTTTTAAGATATTGGGTTAGCTACACTTTACCAAGTTTTTAGATTGAAGGAAATAAGGAATATGCCGGGTGGCATCGTTTGGCCGGATATAGAAAATCCCATGTAATTTTTAGAGGTGTCAATTATTGGCTTTCCCCAATTATTTACGACAAAATTTTTTAAAAGTTTATTCAAGAGCCTGCAAAACCATCGTCTATGGTAAAAAATTAAATTTTTTTGGTTACCCTGTAATATATTTTTAAAAATTGTTACTTTATTTTTGCCTCATATTTATGAACAACAATAAAAATACCAGTTAGTTGTGAATTAACATTATCATTTTTAATGCTTTGTCATTATTAAAAGGGTACAGCGGCTCATTGTCCCAACGGTAGCGCAGCTGACGTTCACGAAGCTTTATAATACAACCCCCCCACCAATATATATGTTGATAGTTTTTAGAAGGATAAAGTGCGAAGATTTTATATTTTGACTAAAATACAGGGTGTTTCAATTTAAAAAAAATATATTCTAAATTTTTTTTATTTTCCGATGTCAGCTGTTTTTCTATATATCACATCAAAAACCAAAATCCTAAAACTTTTATAAACCATTTTTGTATTTTTTTTAATTCCTTCAAAAGCATGCCAAATTATAAGAAAAAGACCCAGCATAAGAAGGTATTAATTGTTTAACCAGAAAAAAGTCTATTAGCAAACAATAAAAATAAAAACAGAAGATATAAAAGCAAAAAACTTTTAAAAGGCCCAAAACTTAACAAGTGTTAAATATCTTCCTCCCACACCATTCATGTTTTGGCCCCCAAACAAGGATGTAAATATTAACTGATAATATATTATAATATTTTTTGCCTGCAAACGGGACATAATGTGCCGAGTTTTCAGTGTTTCGATACTTATTACCCTTTGGGCATAAAATTATTTCAAAGCTCATGCTTAAAAAAAAGGGGGGAGTGTGATTTAAATTACTGTCCCACGATTTTTATCTTGCTATCTGTTGTTATTTATTTTCGCCAAAGGACGATTTACTAAGGTATATAGTAAAAATTATTATTGGTCGTTTAAGATGTACCAGAAAGTTAAATAATGACAATAGGTCTGGATGCCAAAACAACTTTTTTTAGGTATTCATTCAACGAGGACTAAATAAAGTTATATGTGTTTATTTTCTTCATCCCAACCGCTGTGTTCACACATCGTCATTGTGGTTGGGCCCAGTAGGATATTTTGGAACATGCGCTAGAATTGCTGGTTATCGGCAACTCTTTTGCCACCGTATGGAACGGATCCAAGCTAAGATGAACACAAGGCTTTAACTCAAGGTGTTAGCATACCGTGCTGATGAGTGAATGACATCCTGTGCCTTAAAACAGGTGTCCCCAACGGTGCCTCTGAGATTCAGGGCGACCTCTCAGAGTATCTAGCCTTACTGCGGTAATGCGGGCTTGCCGGTGAACTATTACTTCCTAGTCAAAACAGAAAGCGGACAGAACCGCTTTGTAGGAAAAAAGTGACAAGGGCGGGACCGAAACGGAAAAATCCGTTTGAGAGGTGCCACTCGTCAAAGCAGACAAAGGTGCGCCTCCCGGGAAACGGGTGAATCCGTTTCGTAAGGTGCCCCTGAAGTCACCGGCGCCTGCTTTACGGGGAAGGGCTAATCCATCCCGAACAAACAGGTGCTTAGGAAGGGTCTCCTGAATCCAAACAGAAGGCGGACGAACCGCCTTTATAGGAAAAAGGGTTCTTGGTTTGAACAGAAAGCGGATAGGACCGTTTTCACGGGGATAAGGCCGAGATACGGCTTCAGAAAGAACATCTGGTTCCTGTAACAAGGACCTGGTAGCTACCACGTCACTAGACCGGGAGAGGGGGGCGATGGATCTAATCGTCTGCTGTCATACTCTCCAGGAGACAGGGAAAACCAGGACACATCAGAACATTTGTGCTCGTGTCCGGTAGCGACACGAGTAAGAGGAGATGTAAAACTCTCCAATCTGGTATTGGATTCATTAGGGAAATCCGATCCTTTGGGAGAAAAATTAAAGGTGGAGCCAAGACCGAGGTGCAGGGAGGGGGTAAAAAGTGAACTCACTTTAAACCTACCTACCTACCCATTTTTTTCCATATTAAAAAAATGTAATGTATCTTAAGAATTTTTTTTTTTGTAGAGTGTCCAATTTTCGACACTTTATGGGATATTTCCGTTATTAATGAAGATAAAAGGATGGGGTTTTGCGACACTATTCCGGTGTCAAATTTGTTATGGCTGTCTTAGTTTTTGCCCCACAGGGTGAAATTGAAACCCTGCATTTTTAGGCATAGCTTGTATCTCCGTTGTGCGTTAATTTATCAAAAAGGTAAAAACTGCTCTTAATGGAGTTTTTACGTAGAGTCCAGGGGGGTATTAATTTTTTCTAGAAAGTTTATTTTAGGAGATATTTAACTAAACTTGTGTTTTTTTAATGGAACACCTGTTATTTTGGATATCATTTAATTTTGTCTTATCTTTTTTGTTTTCAAAAATATATAATAGTATGTATTTATTTTGAAACTAACTTTAAATAACAATTATTTTCATGAATTTGGGATGTTTTCTATAGTAGGCTAGCATAGATCTCCGAAAACAAGAGAATATTTCAAAGCAATGACAAGAGCCCATGTCATTAAATCTTAATATAAGTTTTTATTTTAAAAACCAACTGAAGTAAAAACAATTTACCCTACTTAAACAATAAATATAGGCCATGCCTTGCGCTGATAAAACAATAGAAAATAATACATACTTATAAATAAACAATTAATTACTTACATGATAATATTTAATTAAATTTGGTTTTTCGTTTTCCACAAACACTTTAACACTGCAAATTAGAATTACCCTGCCTATAGGATCTATTTATAAACTAAACATTAACATAATTATACCAATGAATACAAAGTGATTGGGGGGGGCTAATGATAAAAAAATAAATAAGAAAATAAACATTTCGGTAGTTTTGTCCTCAAAGTATTAGGGGGTTAATAAATAATTAGAGGAATTGTTCAAAATGGCTACCGTCTGCCCTAACACAGAACTGGCACATTTTGCTATAATGGCGCAGTGCATTTAATAATATTACTGCCTCCTCTGCAAATTTTGAATTGCACGCGTAGTTCTTCCCGGGTATGGGGAAACGTATTTCAGAAATGGGCGAATAAAATTCTCCAGGCCCAAGCAGACGCGCCATCCCGCTGAAAATAAATATTATTTAATTATGCCAACGGAACGTTATCATCCAATAGCTCGGGAATAACATCTTGCAATATATTTAAGTAGCGGTCAGCTAAAAGGCTTCCTTCATTAATCCTATAAGAGAGTTTTGCCCTTTAAAATAAAACATGCTACGCTGAACCAAAATCTTCCCTGCTGCTCACGTTCAAAAATATTGTGGGGATTTTGTTGTTGCCAGTTTCTTGAATTATGCCTATAAAAATGCCAGGGGAAAAAATAGGGTCTATGGGATCATATTTACTAATCTGGCAAAATTAATATTCATTCTAGTTTGCTCCAAATACCAGTTACAAAATTCTAAACGACGATCATGGTTTCCAGGGTGTAAATGTTAAAAAAAATTTAGGTTTATATTAATATTTTTTAAATGGTTTGAGTTTCACTTTAATAACGCCAGTTTCGCCTCAATAACCCTACACGATTTTTTGAAGGGGTTGCTTATACACAAGCCAAAACATTTATCTCGTCATTTTCTCATTTTCTTTATTATATATTTGGGCCTTGCTTAGTAAATCCTCCATAATAAATTAAATCATTTTTATAATAGAAAAACCTATCAAGGAAAGCTTGCTGTCTCCGGATATCTATAATAAGCGTAAAGAAGTAATTAACTAGTCACTAATACATATTAACGAATTTAAAGCCGTAAAATACAGTTTTGTGCCAGATGTGGATTTTCATTTGACTGTATGTAGCAAACTACATACATACTTTTCAAAGTTCTGATAAGATCTTCTTCAATTTTTTAAATAAAAATCTTAACTACCAAACTATAAGCAATCGAAAGAAAAAAACATTAAGATTTAGTGACATAGGCTCTTGTCATTGCCTTGAAATGTTCTTCTTGTTTTCAGAGATCTATTATGCATAGCCTACTATAAAAAAACATCCCAAAACCATAAAAAATAGTTGTTTTTTTTAGTTATTTTTAAAAAATAAATACATACTATTAAATATCTTTGAAAAGCTAAAGGTAAGACAAATTAAATGACATCCAAAAATACAGGGTATTTCATTAAAAAAAAACACAAATTTAGTTAATATCTCCTAAAATAAATTTTCTAGAAAAAACGGGAGTACGCTCCGGGGACTCTACGAAAGAACCCATTAAGAGCAGTTTTTACCTTTGCAAGAAAATTATAATTTTTAACAGCAAGTGACTTGTGAGAACAAAAAATAATAAATAGAGTTTAAGTAACCCAAAATAAAAATATTTTTCAAAAAATGTTTAGTTTTAATAATGGTTAGTTAAAAACAAATTCTGAAAACCTAATAAATGATTAAAATACTAATTTTCCGCCAAGGTTTTCTAAATACAAAAGAATTGCACATTATCTTTTTTTTATTGTTAAAACAGCTATTTTAAAAATTTTGTTTACGATTAAAAATTTTTTCTTGTGGGTTGTCTTAAATTAATCGAGTAATTTACAAGTCACACAAAAGTTTGATCAAACGATTTACTAAATCAAACTCTGGTAAAACGTCAAATTAGGGTCCAAAGAAATAAATAATATATAAAAGGTAGGTGTGTGGGCATTTTTAAAATATTAACGGTCATAATATTTACCTATAATATGAGATTTATTAAGGCAATTATATTAAAATATTTAAATGAGACTAAAGAAAGCATTATGTTTAAGGTTTAATTTATTTTAATAAAGTAATAGGAACTGGTATTTATCATTTCCTTTTAAAAAAAGTGAAAAAAAAAAAAAAAACTTAATTGATAGCATTTTTCTGTTTAAAATTGTATAAAATATTTTGCTGTATTTTCTTTCCATCAGCATTACTTAATCAAGTTTATTAGCTATAAATGTAATTTTTTTAACATTGACCAAATTTAGCATGGCATGTGGCTTCCAATTAAAAAAATAATAATTACGTTATTAGAGGTGTGCTTCTTGTCAGTTGCATTAAAACTAAGAGGTTTTCAAAGATATGGAAACCTCGAGTGTGGCTAAGACGGCTTTCTGGGGATGGTGACATCAGCTGTAAGCCAAGACACGACTGACGAAGGCTCAACAATCCTTTGAAAGGAGGGAATATATATATATATATATATATATATATATATATATATATATATATATATATATATATATATATATTCAATTTGTATAAACGTCATTGGCAATTATAAAAATTTATAACTAGATAAATAATGATGGAAATAAGCCCGAATTTGTTTCTAGGGGGTTTTCAAGGTCGCTAAACACGAATTTGAAATTTTATCATACCTACGGAGTACTCTGGTTAAAGATGGCGTAAAGTTTTTTCTCTGAAGTTTTAAAAATTCTCTTAATATTAGCCCAATTTTGTTATTCGAAAGGTTTTCGAGGTCGTTGAACACAAATATGACATTGACAAGGACTTGCAAAATACCTGGTGCGCGCTAAAAATGGTGTAAACGTTGTTTTCTGGAGTTTTATGAAAAATCCCTGTAATATCAGCCCAATTTCTATGCTCAAGAGGTTTTTGTTGTTGCTGAACAGGAATATGACATTGACAAGGACCTAAGAAGACCTGGTGTGCGCTTAGAATGGTGTAAACGTCTTAGCGCGCACCAGGTACTGCGCAGGCCCTTGTCAATGTCAGATTTGTGTTTAGCGACCAGAAAAACTCCTTGTGTAACAAAATTTGGCCAATATTGAAGGATTTTTGGTAAAACTCCAGAAGACGACGTTTACACCATCCTTAGGGCGCACCAGGTACTCTGTAGGCCATTGTTACTGTCATATTCGTATTCAGCGACCTCGAAAACCTCCGAGTAACAAAATTGGTTTGATATTAGAAGGAATTGTTATAAAACTCCAGAAGACCACGTTTACACCATCCTTAGCGGGGACCAGGTAGTCCGTAAACCCTTCCAATGTCATATTCGCGTACAGCGACCTCAAAAACCCCCGAGTAACAAATTTGGGCTCATTTTCATCATTATTTACCTAGTTTTTCATTTCCCATTAATTAAATTTGTTCACAAAGTTTGTAGACGTTCATACGATTCGAATGCAAAAAACCGCATTCAAATCCATCTTACTGCACAAAAAATCCCTTGGCCATTTCTTTGTTTCCTCGACCACTTTATATTTTTATATATTTTTTTTTTATTATAAACAAATACATTTTGAGTAAGTTAAGCTTTCTTATCTTCCAAAATTTGAAGAATTGGGGCGTTTTTGATAGTGCGTGCTTTAAACATGTCATATTAACAATGTATAGGTAATTTAAACAATTGCCATTTCTTTTTTACTCTACTTATAAGACTTTATAATGCAAACATTTTAAAATGTATTGACCTACAAAAATATTGGGGCATTTAGCCCACACCCTCAACTTGTTAAATTCATGATATTATGTAATTTATAAATAACCGGTTGTTTTTTGCATAGTTGCTAGTAATTACATAGTTAAATGTTATGGTTATACTGCCCTACAGAAATCAAGGTTCTTTTGCCTTGACCTACGTCCTAAACTTTGACGCATGCTACATTAAAAACGCTCCAATTCTCAGAATATTTGAAAATAAAAAAGTTGTAACTTACGCCAAAATGAATCTGCTCACGAAGTTTTAAAGGAGTTTTTTTATTTCAAAATTTAAGGCCGAAACCCATATATCTTTAAGACTTTCTAGTTTATTTCTTTTTAGTTTAGTTTTGATATATTTAATTCTATAGCGATAATTCAAATATTAAAATAACGAATTATAAATAGTTTGTATTTTGTCTTTTACAGTACAGTCATGTATATTAAAACAAAATCAAAAAATAATAATAATAATAAATGATAAAAAAATTCTTTACGTAATGTTTTTAATGTTGTAAATATTATGCTGATGGTCCGACTGTTAAAATAATATTCTATATTCTAGTCACATACTTGTCCTAGGTTGATCTTCTAAATATAGCTTCTCATTGTTTACAAATAAGGCATATCCGACTATCAGCAGTTCGATATAAATTTGTTAAACTAAGTTAAGATAGTGGGTATACAATAATTTTAATCGACCCACATTTGTTTCATCTAGAGTTACGTTATTCAGTTAGAGCATGCCTTTTTAATAAATTTATAATTATATATTACATGCACGTATTCTCTTATAATGGGGTATTTTTATTATTTTAAATTTTATCTTTAATTATACAGGGTGTCCCAACTCTATTTATACACTAAATATCTCTGCCCCTGTACATGATACAAAAAAATTTAAATAAAAAATGTGTGTTTGGAACACTATTTTTTTCACAGTTGTGTTGGTTGGGCCCAGTAGGATCTTTTGTAACATGCGCCGGAGTTTCCGGTTATTACTTCCCTAGCTCCAAACAGAAAGCAGACAAAATCGCTTTCATAGAAAAAAATGTGAAAAAAAGGTGCGCCGACCGAAACGTGTGAATCCGTTTCGAAAGGTACCCCTGAAGTTACAGGCGCCAGTTTTATGGGGAAGGGCTAATCAATCCCGAACAAACAGGTGCTTAGTAATGGGATCCCTAAATCCATCATAGGGAAAGGCCGGAGATGCGGCCTCAGAAGGAACATCTGGTTCCTGTAACAGGGACCTGGTAGCTACCCACGTCACTATACCGGGAGAGGAGGGCATGGCGGATCTAATTGTCTTATCGTCATACTTTCCAAAAGACAGGGACACCAGAACACATATTGTGCTCGTGTCCGGTTGCGGCACGAGTAAGGGGAAATGTAAAAACTTTCTCTCAATTTCATTTCGAACTCATTAGAAGTCTGATCCTATTAGGAGAAATATAAAAAGGTGTGAGCCACAATAGACCGAGCGCTCGCGGTGGAGGGCGTAAAAAGTCCACCCCACTTTAAAACCTAACCTCTAACCCTTTATTTTATTTTAACTACATAAAATTTTAAATAAATGTTTTTCAGGTGTCTTAAAAACAGATTTTTTAATTTGGTCTAAAAGTGCGTTTTTTTTTTTAATTAAGAACGCCCTTTTTGTTTTTTAAGTGAGTAATGATCCATTACTTACGGGTTATTACTCACGGGTTCGATGACCTCTACATAGTAGCATCAAACGCACGTATACACGTCTTTAAGAGTCAATAAGCACTGTCTAACATATCTAAGTTTCAAAAAGTCGACCTTTAATAATTGTCAATATCGAAAAAAATAAGAATTATTAACGAATTTCATTTATCTCAAGAAAAAAAAAGTTCATCTTTCACAATCCTATGACCTTATAAGATTTTAAGTTTATAAAAATAATAGTGTGCTTTGCCTGAGAGAAAAATTGCTGGTTGACATCTGTTTTTACGGTACTATGACAACCAATGTTATTCACAACTGACGCCATATTTTGATTTATAGAATATATTAAAAGTTTTCGTTCGTTCAATAAATACCTAGGAAAAGTCGTAAAAAAAGTATAGTATTCTACTCGCATGTAATAGCTATTACTCACGATGATGAAGTTTAATTTAAGTTGGTAATTCATCGAGGTTTATGATGAATTACATGCTTATTAAATAATATACTATTATACTTTAATTGTTTTTTCATTATTACATGAGTAAATTAAATAATACTATAAATCGTTATCTCAGAAATCAGCAATAATTGACGTATGGTGTAATAAACATTTTTGATGCAGATTTGAATAAAGAGTCAAAATTTGGCTAAATATACAGGGCGTTCGATTTAAAAAAATACTTAACAATGAAAACTCCATTTTCGGGACACCCTGTATATTTACCAATACTGTTAATAAAATTAGCATTACCAAACCATTTTTTACTTTAGGTTTTTTTTGTATCATGTACAGGTGTGGAGATATTTAGTGTATAAATGGAGCTGGGACACTCTGTATACACTAGGTTTTCAATGCATTCAATCTGCATTTAAAAAGAGCAAATAGTAAAAAGCCAATATTAAATAATGTTTTAAAAATATCTGTAATATTATATATATATATATATATATATATATATATATATATATATATATATATATATATATATATATATATATATATATATATATATATATATATATATATATATATATATATATATATATATGTATATTATATATATAATATTATAAAAAACAGTTACCTTTTTGTGAGAAAGTGTATCTTACGAAATATAATGGTTATTTCAGGTACAGGAACGGCCATTATGCCACCTTCTACTAAATATAAATACCTGTTGAAAAAAAAACAGGTGTCCGTTGTCAGTGTCTAAAAATATTTTTAAAATGCCAAACTTAACTTTGGATCAAAAAGTATTAATTATTCATTATATTGAGCACAGAGGTTGGCCTTAAAACCGTTTTTAACAAATGCAAATAAGAAACAACGCATTGGATTTTTACTTGAAACCTCCGATTTTTGAAAAATATAATATTCACCGATGAAAAAGTGTTTCAGTCGTGCTACAATGGGATACTTAAGGTATACAGGCCTTAAGGAATACGATTTGATAAAAAATATACCCAAAAGGACAAAGTACACAAGGACTTGGTGTATGTTATTTTATCGAAGGAAGGTTTAATGCGGAGGTATATATAGATCTACTACAGAATATCATGTTTCCGTCTGTACTGGATCGATTTCTGGACAGAAATTTTATCTTTCAGCAAGATAAGTGTCCCGTTTAAAAAATTAATTGGGAAAATGAGTTTAGGCCGCAAAATGTAAACGAACTTAAGAATAAAATTTTAGAGGCGTATCATGAGTTACGAGGAAATCTGGACTACGCCCGGCTTTGGTCCATTCGATGCCTGGAAGGTTAAACTCTGTCTTAGAAAAAAAACGGGGCCTCAATAAAATTTTAAATTGGTTTGGAAGGATATTTAAGTTTGTTTGAATTTATGAAATTGTTTATTAATTTGTTAGTTTTAATAAAATATGAATATTTTCTTTTACCTTTTGCTTTATTTATAGTAATTAAAAGTAAAACAAGGTAAAAAAGAGCGATTTACAAAAATTGGCAGAAAAGTCAAAAATTGACAAATTTTTTGCTTAAGATATAATAGCCGTCACTGTACCTTCCTGCCTTAAACGACTTTTCGAATTGGTCTTAAAAAATTAGTTTGGCAGTGCTATGTTACCAGCGTCAAATCAGTGTCAGTATAGATTTCTATAACTTAAAAACAATTCTACCGACTTATATTGTTGTCAAACAGTGGGGGACTATAATTTTGTTGTTACGTTCTGGTTATTCATGATATGGATATCAAATGAAAGAGTTACAGGGAAAAAATTCAAAAAGGCGGAAAAATGGATGACTGTCACTAATTTTAAAGAATTATAACCCAGCAAAGGTTAACGATAGTTTGGTGGTGAACAGACTAAGAAACATGTCCAGCGATAACTAACAAATAAAAAAGAAATTGATAGTTTAAAAACATTTTCAAAAACAATTACATGTACTAAAAAGAAAAAAATAAACTTTAGATATATCAAATCCATCAATTTATTATATTACACAATTTATACACGTGTGACATAAAATGTAAAGTTTTTTCTTTTCGGGGCGGTATTAGTCCAGTAAATAAAGGGACAAAGCTGTAAAGAAGTCTGTAAAGTCTTCCCTTGCGGCGCAATATTTAGGTCTTCGAGGATGCTTTCGAGCGAAAAAAAGTTTATTAACATCAACAGGTGGGAAAGGGTTGAAAACGGCCTCTCAAGGCCCGAAAAATGGTTTTTTCGCCAAAAAATGCGAATTGAAGAATTTTTGTTCTTACAAAAAATGAAGTTCGCCTTGTAATCTACAAAAATGGTTTCATTTTCAAAAATCTAGTTTTTGAGATAACGGGACCCAAACCCCCCATTTCCCGCTGCCGCTCTACCGCTGAATGCCGCTATTTCATGGATTCGCTTATGCGGGCGGACGAATTGTTCCATTACTCGGGCAATAATGTACATTTTTTATTCATTGAGAGTTCATCGGAATGGAATAGCACCTACCTATCATTGCATATAAGCTTGAGTCCATTCTGATTTTTATAGAATATTAAAAAAGCAGTTAAAGTTTTTCTTTTCACAATATTTTGAGAGTATCCCATTAATTTATTGATATCTTGTAAAAAAATGGTTTGTTATTAACATTTCTTTTTTATAATTAGATCTTCGCAAGTGTTCAATGATCCCAGAAAATTTCCTTCACCCTCTTTCTTCAGTTTTGATAAAAAATTGTTTTGCCCATCTGCATTTTTTAGCCGTTTAGCCACATCTTTTTAGTGTAAAATGTTATTGATTTTCGCCTGCCGTTTTTGCGAAAAATATTATTGTTGCGAAAAAAATGGTAAGGACCATTTTTGTAGTTTTCGAGGCGATCTTCATTTTTTGTCCGAACAAAAATTGTCTAATTTCCATATTTTGGCAAATATTCGCGGGAAACTAATTTTTAAGACTTTGGGGGCCATTTTCAGCAAGTTCCCATGTCGGAATCGTGATAAACTTTTTCTCGTTCGAAAACAACCGCGAAGACCTAAGAATTGCGCCACAAATGAAAACTGTACAGATTTATTAACAGCTTTGGGTACTTTCAGGTCTTCAGTTACTGGACTATATATAAAATTTAAAGATTCTTAGCATCAGGGAACAAATAATGACCTGATTCTAAAAAGTGCTTTGCAATATCTGAGTTTTCTTTATTTTAAAAATAAAATTTATGTTCTTTATGTCTATGTTTATGTCAAAAATGTATTTCTGTTTAACCTATATATGAGCTATTACATTGATTACAATTTATTCTATAAATCCTAGAATTATTTAGTGGTGGTGATTTATCATTAGCGTTAAAAAATAACTGTGAATTCTTTAGTTATAGTCTTAAGTCTTATATTGTCTGTTACTAAAATTGTGTGCTATTTTATCTAAAATTGGTCTAAAATATGATGATGTATACAGTGCGTTTTTTTTAAGACGGGCCATAGATTTTACATGGTAAATTCCACCCCATGTTAGGTTCCACTTCCACTACTACTTCATAGCTAAAAATTGAAACGGGTTTAACTTCAAGGTTGAGGAATATTTTACATTAACATTTGTACCAAAGTAATTCACAAAGTTTTAAAAAAATTGATTTATTTTCCAATAAAATATAGTTTTAGTATCCTTGTATATCAAAATGTTTTCACTGTCACATGTCAGGAAATGTCATTCATATTTCTACAGGAATAAAAAAAAACCAAAATCGTGTTTTATTATAAAAACTTCTGTAAAGGCTATACTACAACATGCAGTTTAAACCGCAAAAAATCCGACATTTTAGTTAGAAAGCAAATCGTGGGAAAAAAAGACCGCAACAAAAAAAAGGGGAAAAGCAAATTTATTTTTTTTATATGAAATATGTAACAAGATAAAAAAAACAAAATTCTAAATACATTAGGTGTTGTATTTAAATGTTTTGTTCAAAGTGACCACCTTTTACTGCTAAGCAGATCCAAGAGAATCGAAAAAATGTCTTCTTACATTGCATAATTGCCGGTGTGATATCGCGTGAAGCCTCGATAATTTAACTTTTAGTTCCTCGATGTGTTCAGGCCTCTCTCCCATCATCAAAGACTTTGGGGACAAATATCCCCAGTAAAAGTAATCTAACGGCGAGATATCTGGACTTCGAGCTGGCCTTTTAAAAGGGGGCCAAATCGTCCAATCCAGCTACCTGGAAACATATTATTTAAATATTCTGTGACTACAGCTGCACCATGAGCGGGCGCTCCATCAGTGAAATATTATTTCGTGATTTCATGTCAGTCAACGCAGGACCCACTACTGTTTCTAAAAGTTCTAAATATTTATCAGTTGTTAGTGTACCATCTATGAAATACGGGCCAAAAATTTCTATTTCCAAAAATTTCCCTGCCCAAACATTAACCCTCTCACGCCATTGAGTATGTCTGGTGAATTAGGGGGGGGATTTTCGCAAGCCCATATCCTTGTGTTTTGTTTGTTTACGGTTCCGTTGGTAGAAAAAGAACTTTTCGTCCGTAAAAGAATGAGATTCGAAATTTTTGGGATTAGTATTGATTCATCCATCCAGTACTCACAGAATTCCATTCGGGCAAAATAATCCTGGGGTAACAGCTTTGAACTTTCCCTTTACTTTATAAGATTTGAATTTTCCGCTTTAAACCCTTTATAGAGTACTTGAACCTGTGAAACATCCGCAAACTGACTTAGATTTGTCGATGGATTTTCCTCGATCGTGCACAGGTCCATTTTAAAATCTTCGGTTACTAACATTGGGGTTTTTTTTGCGTGGTACGTGAGTTCGGGTACAACCAGTATTTGTAAACCTTGATGCAACGCTGTACGGTACTTACTAGGGAAAAGGACGATCTGGATAAGCTGCGAAAAATTATCCACAACTTTTCGACTCGACATTCCCTTATGTAATTTGAAAAACCCTTTTTCTCGTTCCTGGATAGTAAAAGACATTATTTATAAAATGTAACAAATAGTTTGTCAGACAATGACTAGTGTTTTTCTTTAATAAAACGCTGGTTTACATTTCCTGATATGTGACAGTGACAAAATTTTTGATATACGAGGATTGTAAAAAATATATTTTTTTGGAAAATAAATCAATTTTTTAATACTTTGTAGTTACTGGTACAAATGTATGTAAAATATTCCCCCAACCTTGAAGTTACACCTGTTTCATTTTAGCTATGAAGTAGTAGTGGAAGTGGACCTAACATGGGGGTGGAATATTTACCATGTAAAATCCTATGGCCCGTCTTAAAAAAAGCACTGTATACTAGGATGGTATTTGATTTTATTTATGGGCATATGGGGTTTTTCTCTTTTAGTCATTAGGGACTTAATGGTAGGTGTCTGTCCTAAATCGTTATTATTTGCAATGATTCTAATGGTGTTTAGATCGTTTTAAAGCTTATTATTTTATAGATACCGTTGGAATATGTGGAGAAGTTTGATATTCTAGTGTCAGTAAATGCAGGATTTCTGTAAATATCAAAGGAAAATTAGTTGTTATTTTCTGAAATCAAGATTAAAAAAAAAACTAATTGTATTACCGACAAATCGAAAAAAAGGAATGGTAAAGTATTTTAAAACTCGAAGGAGTAACCAGAACTAACCAAAACTAGTAAACAATTAAGCATCGGTTCTTAATTGTTTACTACAGCCAATTAAAGCGGTGTTTTATGATTATTAATAAAAAGGTTAAAATAATAACCAAATTGCATCATAAACTAGATCATTTTTGTAATGAGATGATTCTTTGCTACAGACGAAAGACAAATTTAAATGCTTTAAACTGCAACATAAAACTACATGTGCGTTTTATAGAGCTTATATATATACAACTTCTGTGTACAAAAGCTCATATACAATAAGACGGACACTTCATTTGTAAGAAACAAGTTGTAATAACACACCGTGGAGCTTTGCAAGCACGTATTATGAAAATAAAATATCCTTTTAATTAATGAAGATAAAGATTTATTACATTTGCGGTAATAAATAATGGTAGCTGCAAAAGGTAAATTCACCCACACTGTCACATTTATAATATTGAAAATATAAGACGTAATTAATTAACACATGCGGCTAATTTACAGCTCCGTGCCAGCGTTTTTACATTAAATGCAGATTCTCTTATTTTCATATTTCATTAAACGTTATTTATTAGTTGGTTTTATAAATGAAAAATACAGAAATGCAGCTCACTCTCACTCTCTTTCTCTTTTTCTCATTATTATTAGGCATCATTAGGTATATATGTATGCCTTATAATACTTTTTTTTGTAGATAATTTTTTTGTAGATAATATTTTTAATATTATAAAAATAAACTAAAAAAATCTTTTGAAAAAGCCCTCCATGTAGGTGCGAAACGTAAAGTAATATTGTTGTTTGAATTATACAGAAAACTCACCATACCCAAGAAACAATCAAACTTAGTTAGAAATAAATGGTTTAATAGTAAATTTTGAATATATATATATATATATATATATATATATATATATATATATATATATATATATATATATATATATATATATACATATATATATATATATATATATATATATATATATATATATATATATATATATATATATATATATATATATATATATATACATATATATATATATATATATATATATATATATATATATATATATATATATATATATATATATATATATATATATATATATATATATATATATATATATATATACATATATATATATATATATATATATATATATATATATATATATATATATATATATATATATATATATGTTTTTTCGTAGGTTCTCAATGAGTAGAACATGTTAACGTTTTTTTTCTTTCGGCAACTCGTGTATTGTTGTCCTGAAAAGGACAGGTTGTCTGTTGACGTTTCGATGAGATCACACTTATCTTCTTCTCGAACTTTCTTGGACGGTAGTCAGTTCACTTTTGACTAGATGTTAATGTTTTCCAAGGCTTTCTTGCAGCAATATTTGTAATATATTGCTACTCTGGAAAAGAGTTAAAATCTGCAAACCTCCATGGTCTTTCTATTGTATTGTTTTATATCGCTAATTAGTATTGCATACATGTTAATGTTGTTTTACTCGAAAATGGCACAATTTACGAATAAAATGCACTTGACAAAAAAGTTTTTAATTAAGCAAAGGCTTAACATTCTATTTCTGAAATTGCAAATTTCCAACCACAGAAAAAGATGTAGTAAAAAACGTTGAGGTTTGCATATTTTAACCCTTTTTAAGGGTAGTAAATGATTACAAATATTATTTTAAGAAAGCCTTGAAAAATATAAATATTTATCCTTAATTTTATGCGTCTATGTAAATTCACATTTAAAAAAATTAAAAAATGTTTTTGTTCTAAAACTTAACAGCCCTGTAATTGAAAAGTTGTATGTATATGTATATATATATATATATATATATATATATATATATATATATATATATATATATATATATATATATATATATATATATATATATATATATATATATATATTTATAGAAACTTTTGTTTCGTATTTTTATTTGAGAGGTCATAAAAATTATTAGTATTTACTTTAGCAAAAAAAAAGTCTTTAGGTAATATATAAATAAAAAATATGAAAAAAAAATGTTGCTGCTTTGAAATTGTTTATTGATTGTTTTAAATTGATTATTTGTTAAATGATATTTGATTATTTATTAATTATTTTAATGTATTATTTATGTAAAAATATTTAACTATTTATTTTATAAATAATGAATTTTTTTAGGGGGAATTCCTAGTAATTGTGGGGATTGGGGCTTTAGGGGCTTTGTTAGATGTTCACACCAGGAGACAAAACGAGACGCAAATATATAACTAGCCCTAGAATTTTTAGAAAAAATAATCATGTTATTTCAAGAAAATAATATAAAGAGATCAATAATTTTGGTTTTTTTTAAATATTTTAGTTTTTAATTAGTTGTATAGCTTATTGCAGATATTAATTTGCAGAACCTAAAATATCTTTTTAATGTTCAGTAGACAGAATTTCCAAACGGGAATGAAGGAGATGCAGCTTAAAGCGGGTATTACACCAACAATTTTTTCGCGAATTTATTCATAAAGTCGCTTCTCGGAGTAATATGACAAATCTAAAACCAAAACTTTGATGTCAAATAAATTCATGAAGACCTTCGTGAACATATTCACGAAATATAACGTGTTCTAATTTTCCATTAACTTTGATGTGAATTCGGTCATGCCAACTCAACAAAAAGCATAAATGTGAGGTTATGGTATTTGGTTTGTTTTAATTTATGATTATTGTTCCATAATTTTATTTGGATTGCAACTTCATTAAAAAGGTGTTCTGCTGAAAAAAGGTGAGTTTCTTTAATTCCATTTATAGATTGCAAAATTGGTATTAATAATTTGTTTCAAAATGTCAAAATTATTTCTAGGTTGGCAAGGGTGAACTTTGAGAGTTAAATGGTTAAAAAACTTCACAAAGTTCTGAACAAGTGTAAAATCAAAATGCGGCCTTGAAAAAATCCGCAAATTAATTGATGAATAAATTCACGAAGAAATTGTTGGTGTAATACCCGCTTAAGTGACATGTTGTTAACTTTTTTAACTCCTTGCCACCATCTATATATTACCATAAAATATTTCCTCTTTTCAGAGCATTCAATTTTTAATCAAAAATAATAACGGGACGTTCATTAATGACGTGAGGCATGTAAGGAGAGTGGGACGAGCCAAATCTTACCTAATCTCACATGGGGGAGAGGAGAGGTTTCGGCAAATATCACGTAAGTTTTTTTCTGCAAAAACCTGTAAAATTGCGAGAAAACTGGGTAAAATAAATAAAATGGTTCTCCACTTACATAGAGCTAATCCTACGCAGACTATTACAATAAACTAATCTTACACGATGATATTTTCTCACTGTGATTCTGGACTACGTTCTTAGTAGTGTTAATTACTAGTTTTAACTAGTTTTAAATAAAAATAATTAAGCAAATTATGTTTTTTAAATTTAACGTATTCAAGCACAGATTAACGTATTTACACTAAAAATAGGCAGTTTACAAAATCTCACATCTCACCAAGGGTCAAAAAATCGCCAAAATCTCTTCACGTAATTAATGAATGCTCCCTAAGAGGAATATCAATCATTTTACTTAAATTATTAATTTTTTAAACCATGTTGTTTTTTAAAGTTTTTTGTTTTTTTTTTAACTTTATAAATTTCGTATGCAGATATTTGATTAAAAAATCCCGCCTTAATTTTTTAGAATATTCCTAAATACGTGCTTAACAAAAAAGTAAAGCTGTGACTGGTGAATTCTATCCCACTTTTGTAATATTTTACGCAAAACCCAGGCCCTTGCACATTAGTTGCATATTTTTATAGTCACAATTTATAATCTTTAATACAAGTGTACAAATATTCCTATTATTTGCGAAACCTGGTTTACCTCGACTAATCCTTAACTTCCTAAATAATAAAAAAATATAGTTAACAAAAACTAAAAAACACGCTTTTATAGCAATCGGAACTAAACAGTAGAAAATAATTTTAAAGTTTGTGTTACAGTGATAGAAAGGCCAATAATAAATTATAACCAATTAATTTGAAATAAGATTAAAATAAAAATAAAGTTATTAACAAAATAATTCAATTATAGAAAAAAAGCTTGATATTAAATGTTACAATTATTTTATTATAAAATACAGTAAATTGCACCCCGCTCTTTTTTACCATATTTTTTTAAACTATAATTTATTTTCCTATTGTTTTTGTTTTAAAACAACATCAATAGTAATCTTAATCAAGAGCTTTTATTTTTAGTATATCTTATATTTGTTAGTAAACCCATTATGACTAACGGATCCTAATAAAATTCCATATGAAAAAGGAAAACCCCAACATGAGGGTTGGTGGAAAACCCTTTCTTCAAAAATAATTCGTTTTCTGCCGGTATCCTTATCCTTGTAGGAAGCGTTTTGTGCTGTTTTGCTCTTGTATGGCTGATGCGCGAGGATTGTCATTTTGACAAAGAAACATATTTTTTTATCCCGATGATCCTAGTCACAACTTAAGCATGAAGTTATGAGATTATTGTATTGTCATCGGCCCTTGACCCTCGTGCAAATTTTTAAGTTAATCAGACTATGAAATTAGTAAAAATTAAGTTAAAAGATTCCAGTAAATACAGGTGAACCTAATCTAAGCGTGTTAAAAAGAAGACAAAAATTTGAGTAAAGAAGTAATATAAAATAGAAAAGTGATTAGCGGGGCAAAAATATTTTTTTTAAATATGTTTATAGGAGTGGCAGGAACAGTTTTATACAAGTATTACTTAAAATAACAATTTTTTTCTACAACTGGCACTAAAAGTAACATTTTTCTCACTGGTTACTAGCTTTAAAAAAATACTTTTCACGCAATGATGAAAACCCACAAACAGTGAGAAAAATACTTTTCTCTGTAGTGAGAAAAGTAATTTCGTCTCAATTGCTATATAAAATAGTAGAAATAGGCCTTGATTCGCGACTTTGACATTATCTAGCAGCCTGTGGCAATTGGCGTCGTATAGCAACGATTAAACAAAAATAAATGTATCATGCAATGGCGAGCATCATATTGATTGCAAACGTCAGTTTTATGAATGTTGTATTTAATCCGATACAGACACTAAAATTTCTTAATTAGTTTGCTAAATGGTCGTAGAAAAAGTATATATGCAACATGTAAAGGTATGTACATACCGAAAAAGCAAACAAGAACAAACATTCGTTCTTGTTCACCTTATTTGTATATGTGTTCTTTGTTTATTGTTCGCGGTATTTTGTCTGCATAGCACAATCAAATAGTTGTTTACTCTCGTTTGACCAGTTGAAAAAGGCGGATGATCGGCGAACAAAAATTTACTTTAGGTATGTACACAATCGAAAACAAACAAAAAAATATACATTGTTCTTGTTCACTTTCTTTGTAATTGTTTTTTGTTTATTGTTCGCTTTTTCTGTCTACATAGTGCAACCAAATGTTTGTTTATTTTTTTTTCGACTAGTTGAAATAGTTATGGATGAATAAAAAAAAAAAATTTTTTTTGATGTCCCGGGGCTTTCCCCTGGAACATGTGGGGAAAAAGAACAAACAAATGTTTTTTTCCCCCCCTTTTAAATGTCTACACTGAAAAAAAAAAGTTTTTCGTTTATGTTTTTTCGGTTTTACTCCCTTTTTAAAGTACCGACGTCAAAAAGAAAAAGGGAAAAAGAACAAAAAACGTTTGTCAGTTTTTCCCCCCTACCAAAGAAAAAAAGTTTGTTCGGATGTTTTTTTTGTTTTTTTTTTTTGGTGTGTACATACCTTTGGAAAAACCCCATTTCCCCAAACGCTAATTTTTTTGGGGACTACCTTGGGGGTGTGCCTTAAACACACCCCCTGGAAAATATTAAACTTTTTTCCACTTTTTTCAAAAGTTTTTTGTTTTAAAACATTTTACGCCAAAATGACAATGAAAAAATTTTTTTTTTTGGGTTTTTCATTATTTTAAAAAACCCCCTTTTTCCCAAAAAAATTTGGGAAAAAAAGAATTTATTTATTACACTTTTATACGCCAATAAAATCTCCAATAATCTATATTGTTAATTTTATTATTAAATTATTATTTTTTCTATCAATCAGTGAGAATTAAAATTAATTGACCATCACTTTTCTCTACCACTGGCGCCAGAAGAAGGAAACTTAAGAAGAAAGGAAGAACCTGCGGTTGTGATATGTCACGGAATCAAAGACGAATTGCGGCGACATTACGCACGTCTCTAGTTAATTAGCCGCTGCAGATTTATGGCTGATGCTTCGATATGCCTTATTGGAGGACAATGGGAAAGAGCCGTCTCACGGATTTTTGAAGATCGACGAGAAACGCTGTGACCTGAATAACAAAATAAAAGATTCTCAGGCACACTGCACTGATGATATATTGAAAAAGTACAAAATTATCAGATGAATGTTTTTTTAGTTTTAAAAAAAAAAAAATTTTTGGGTTTTTTAAAAAAATTTCCCATACATCCCTCTTTTTTTTTTTTTTTTGGATTTTTTTTTTTTAAGGACTTTGAATTTAAATAAATTTTAAAAGTAAATGTTTTATAAATAAAAAACCCAAAAAACACAATAATAATGAAAATATTTTTTTCCTATTTTGGACGGGGAAATTTTTTTGGACAAAATTATATTTTCGTTTATATCACCTTTATTATTTATCCCTTTAAAACTATTTATATGCCTTTTTTATAGGCAATTAGGAAAGCTTTCTTTTTTGTTTTATGAAATTTTTTGTATCTCTTATAGTTTATATAGTCGTAGTCCAAACATCGTGCATGGTAGCAGGTTTTTGCCGGTAAATGTACCGTGTAGGTTTTTTGGGGTTTACTCGATTTTTCGCTGTTTAACCCCCAATTTCGACTTCAGATTCATGTTCAGCTTAAAAAAGTGCGCCAGAAAATCTTAGTCCGACACCCAGCACACACCATTTTTTTTCTAGACCTGTGTAATAGATTAAGTTGTCTTTAACACTTAAGCAAATTTCAGTAAAAGCTGTAGCTGGAATTTATGTAAAAAATTTATACATAGAACATAGATATGTAGAAAATTTATACATTGATCAGTGTAATGCATCAAAAAAACAATCATTTTCGCTTTCGCGAAAAAAGTTTGCATCCTTATGTGCAGCCGAAACCTTCGTGGACAATCTTCGTGGATCTTCTAAGAGAAAAAAAAACAAGAAACCTAATTATTTTTATTTAACCCTATGGTCATTATTTTCAAGAAATTCTAACTTCATAGCCATAATAACTTACAAAATTCTTAAATTTCAATTCGCTCTTTACATCTTAAATTAAAAAGCTTTTTGTATTCTTTGAATTATATCAAACGTAGGTAGATAAAAGG
The DNA here is from genome assembly GCA_019359885.1 of Listronotus oregonensis. Taxonomy (NCBI): domain Eukaryota; kingdom Metazoa; phylum Arthropoda; class Insecta; order Coleoptera; family Curculionidae; genus Listronotus; species Listronotus oregonensis. Next base: position 4,320 of record JAHBCN010000391.1, on the reverse strand, counting down.
AAGTTATTTTCTGTAATACCAATGATTGATAATATAACAGTTGGTTGTCTTTTAGTTCTATATTTATGGAAAAAAGAAAATAATAAGCAAGACTACAATGGACACAAAAGAAAAGACGATAATTAGTATTTTCTTTTAAAGAACAAACTAAAAACCCAAATTTGGGTTTTTTGGGGGAATTAAATTTTTATAATTTTTTATCCACTGTAAATCCTAAATGTTTTAGAACATTCTTCCTTAAAGTTATTAAACAAGTTTATGTTTTTAATTACAGATTTGTTAAGGACATAAAATCCTGTAGGTAAATTAAAATCTTAGAAAAAATTTGACAAATGGGGAAACAATTTGATTGAATGAGGCGTGGTTTATAGTTTCTCTAGCGGCGACGTGTAAAACTAACAAAACTTTAAATATTTTAAAATTTATTGCCCAAGAATAGCTCTTTTCAACTAGTTTGTTAAAATCGACTCAGCCGTTTCGAAGATACGGGGGGTGTTTGACGGGAAAACCCTTTTAATACCCCCACCACTTTTTTTTTTAGGAATATAGCAAAAATTGTCAAACAAAAAAAGGGTTTAGATTATTCTCGACTTTAAAGATTAGGTTTTTTTTTTTTGGGTTTAAAAAAAAGAAAATTCACAGAAACATCACTTTTTTAGAGTAAAATTTCAGTTACCCCCCCAGGGGCCCCTTTTCTAAATTTAAAAAAATATTTCCAGCTATTTCTCTTGACCACTTTTATAAAAATTTTTTTTCCCCCAACGCTGTGCGATAAATATTTTCTGAGATACAGCCGGCTCCTTTCTTAGTTGTACACCCTGTACTTGGACTTAGTCAAAATATGTTTCTGATCTCAACCTCCGCAGATTTAGTGTAAATACTCAATTTTTGTAAGAGCCTATTTTTACTAAGGTTTAAAACCGATTTCGTAATAATTATTGTTGCTTTGTGCTTAAGTTCATCAGGCAGAGACGTGTTCTCTTGAGAGTGTTACTGTAATATTCTTTTCCATAGTGGGCAGTTATCCTTTTCACAGGACCTTTACAAATATAAGATTGGGGTACCAAAAGTCTTGATCAGTGAAATGCATCAAAAAAACAATTAAAAGTTTGCATCCTTATGTGCAGCCGAAACCTTCGTGGATAATCTTCGTGGATCTTCTAAGAGAAAAAAAAAAAAAGAAACCATTTCTATGGACATTATCTAACTTCATAGCCATAATAACTTCCAAAATTCTTAAATTTCAATTCGCTCTTTACGTCTTAAATTAAACCTTGCTTAATGTATTTTCCCCAAAAAAAAAAAATTTTGGGAAAAAATTTTCCCCTTTCCCTGCCCCTTTCCTTTTTTTTTTAATAAACTTTAAACCCCCCACGGATTTTTTTCCGGGGAAAATAACCAAGCAGATAAAAAATATTACTTGCCATATTTTTTTACATAAAAAAAAAATGACAGCAATACAAACAGGCCAGTAAAAAACTTGCGAAGTCAAAAAGAAGTGAAACAAAGCTGTGGACAGACTTTGGTCTAATTTTAGATCTCGGTACTTAAGGGACCAAGATTTGTAGATAGGAACTTGGCCCCTATTTTACATAAGTGTTGTTGGTGAGATATTACCATTACATTATTTTAAAACAGTTGAAGAGGGCTTAAAGCACAAGTAACAATATACCATAGGTGTCTAATGTAGAAAAGTATCAAAACATAAATAACTCTTTAATAAACACAGACAAGGGCAATTAATGATCAAGGTCATACAAGGCGCTAGTCTAGCGAGCGCTTTAAAAGGGTTGCGATCATTAATGATTTGATTGATGATTTTCATTAAATTGTAAAAATTATATTTTTTCTTGGGTTTTGTTTTGAATGTATTTCGGTTTTAGTAAACCAACTTGACAGATGTTTTATCGGTTGTTATTCAAATGACATTGTTATAAATAGATTCAGTTGATTTTGTGTATTTTTAGTTGCCTGTACTATGATTGTTTATTAATAGAAAATCATTAAATAATTTGTTATACGTCAATAATCACTGTTATCGTCGAAACAATTATTAAGATTAATAATTAAGTTTAATTCTATTCCCAGACACATAATACCTAATTCACCATCATAAAAGAAACCCATACTTTAAAAATTCTTTTCATAATAATTACGGAATGTTACACATATTATTAGGCATACCAGAAAACCATCTTAACAAAGGTTTGGATTTCTTTCAAAACCGGGACTATATTTTTAAAGAATTGAAGTGACCGACGATAGTGGTCGCCTTAAACCATAAGAATAGGTTATATGAATGATCCACCCGCTGGCAAAAGACTTGTTTATGTTTGTTAATACCGTATTTTATGGCCTGTCAGAGATTAAATGGAATAACATGATAATCCCCAAAGTTGACGCGGCAGTCGATAATATTTACCTCTAGAAATAATATATCTTCGCCGTTTTAATGCAATACTTAACTCGCTGAAATTATTAATGTTTTTGTTTAAAAGAAACCAGTCTTAATTTAATCCTAAAAACAAGGTATAGTTATTAAATAGAAATAAATCTATAAACCAGAAATCATTAAAAATAAAAGGAATTTATTGAACATTTCCAAAGCTGAAGCCTTGAAAGTAGCTTAAGTGCGACAGATCCCCTACAGCTCTTTGAGGGGCTAAAGAATAAAGAGGAGAATTTTTTTTTTTGGTATGCACAAAGTTTTCTTTAATATTGCGAAAAATTTCTGGCACTCGTTGAATAAAATTTTTTAAAAAAGTTCCTTTTTAAAAATGTCCAAACTTTTAGCTTATAAAATTTTAAAAAGACGGGGCGACTCCCAAAAAATTTGGGAAAAAATTTTTGGGGTTTCCAAACTTTCAACAATATTTGAAAATCATACCCCTTGGGGAAAAGGGGGGATTCTTTAACCCTCCCGGGGTTTTTTTCCCTTGTATTTTTTTTTGGATTAAACATTTTTTTTAAAAAAAAAGGTTTGTAAAGGTTTTTTTTAAATTTGGGGAAATTTTTTTTTCACTTGCATTTTGTTCGAAAATTGTGCCGTTTTCAAGTAAAAAAATACATGTATTTATATGTATGTTATCATAGTTTTCTTATCACTTTATTTGTTAAAAACAAATTTATTTGCCTTTAACAGGTACAAGTAATTTAATAAAAAATATACTTCAAAAATTAAACTGACAAAATAACACTTTTTTTAATAAATAATCTAAAATAACTACCGTAAAGTGGGGTGAGACCGATCAGCCGGGGTGACATTGATCATTTGTCATTGTATCACATATATGCAGATACAACTAATAATGTAAAATAGTTTCTGAACTTTTGGGGCAATTATTTCTTTTGGGGGTTTTTAAAGGGGTTTTTTTTACGTTGTTGTTACTTTCCCAATTTTAAATCGGAAGGAAGTATGTTGCTTTGAAAATTACCCATAATTTTTGGCCCATTTTTAAAATTCGGGTATTTTGATGGTAGAGAAAAAAAAGAGGTAAGTTCGTCATTTTTAGTGTGGTAGAATTTTTTTATGGATTGAGATAATAATTTTAAGTATTTAGTATTTTTTAAATAAAGGCAGTTTTTTAAAAATGGCGGATAATATTGAATGGGGTTTTTGATCAGGTGATCAATCTAACCTCCTATACATTTGTTTTCCCCCAAAATTTTTGTAATATGTTTTTTCAGACTTGGGGGAAAACAGCCAAAATAGTAAGAACGTACAAAAAAAAAATTTCAGTAGAACGTAGGCCCATTTTAACGAAGAATAAGTTAATCAGACATTGAACGATGTGTTTGAAAATGGATTGCCGCTAAGAAGAGCCCCAAAAAAACCCCAGATTGGCCTACGGAACGTTTTAAAAAAAAAGTACCATGGAAGAAAAATAAGAAAAAGGTGGGCAATCTGTATTTACTATGAAGAAGAAATGGCCATTTTTAACGGTTCACATCTACAGCTGGGGATATCCCCTAAGCGCCATGGATTTGAGAATGTTCGTCAAAAAATTTTTTTTCAAAAGTGGTGGAAGGGGGCTCGATTAAGCAAAAATCCCTGAAATTGACTGGAAAAAAGCTTGTTGAGGAGGCATCGAGGTATTGCCCGGGAAAAAATTTGCAAAAAAATTAAAAAAACCGAGGGAAAAAAACTCCCGAACTGATTAAAAATACTTTAACAATTTAAAAAAAAATAATTGAAAACGTTCCCCCCCCAAAATATTTTTAATTATGACGAGTCCCCAAAATTCTAGATACCCTGGGGGAAAAAAATTTTGCATTTACCGAAGAGGTACCAAATACCTCGAAAAAAAAAGCCATTCAAAA